>JAOTOJ010000021.1:467500-495000 GCA_039797435.1 Crotalus adamanteus | reverse complement strand
ATAGATAGATAGATAGATAGATAGATAGATAGATAGATAAAGATAGGTAGGTAGGTAGGTAGGTAGGTAGATAGATAGAGATAGTTAGGTAGGTAGGTAGATAGATACAGATAGGTAGGTAGGTAGATAGAGAGATAGAGATAGGTAGGTAGGTAGATAGATAGATAGAGATAGGTAGGTAGGTAGATTGATAGATACAGATAGGTAGGTAGGTAGATTGATAGATACAGATAGGTAGGTAGGTAGGTAGGTAGATAGATAGAGATAGGTAGGTAGGTAGATAGATAGAGATAGGTAGGTAGGTAGGTAGGTAGATAGATAGAGATAGGTAGGTTGGTAGATAGATAGAGATAGGTAGGTAGGTAAATAGATAGAGATAGGTAGGTAGGTAGATATATACAGATAGGTAGGTAGGTAGATAGATAGATAGAGATAGGTAGGTAGGTAGATAGATAGATAGACATAGGTAGGTAGGTAGATTGATAAATACAGATAGGTAGGTAGGTAGATAGATAGATACAGATAGGTAGGTAGGTAGATAGATAGATACAGATAGGTAGGTAGGTAGATAGATAGATAGATACAGATAGGTAGGTAGGTAGATAGATAGATAGATAGAGATAGGTAGGTAGGTAGATTGATAGATACAGATAGGTAGGTAGGTAGATAGATAGATACAGATAGGTAGGTAGGTAGATAGATAGATAGATAAAGATAGGTAGGTAGGTAGGTAGATAGATAGATAGAGATAGGTAGATAGGTAGATAGATACAGATAGGTAGGTAGGTAGATAGATAGATAGAGATAGGTAGGTAGGTAGATTGATAGATACAGATAGGTAGGTAGGTAGATTGATAGATACAGATAGGTAGGTAGGTAGATAGATAGATACAGATAGGTAGGTAGGTAGGTAGATAGATAGAGATAGGTATGTAGGTAGATAGATAGATAGATAGAGATAGGTAGGTAGGTAGATAGATAGAGATAGGTAGGTAGGTTGGTAGATAGATAGAGATAGATAGGTAGTTAGATTGATAGAGACAGATAGGTAGGTAGGTAGATAGATAGATACAGATAAGTAGGTAGGTAGGTAGATAGATAGAGATAGGTAGGTAGGTAGATAGATAGATAGAGATAGATAGGTAGGTAGATTGATAGATACAGATAGGTAGGTAGGTAGATAGATAGATAGATACAGATAGGTAGGTAGGTAGATAGATAGATAGATAGATACAGATAGGTAGGTAGGTAGATAGATAGAGATAGGTAGGTAGGTAGATAGATAGATAGAGATAGGTAGGTAGATTGATAGATACAGATAGGTAGGTAGGTAGATAGATAGATACAGATAGGTAGGTAGGTAGATAGATGGATAGATAAAGATAGGTAGGTAGGTAGGTAGGTAGATAGATAGAGATAGGTAGGTAGATAGATAGATAGATAGAGATAGGTAGGTAGGTAGATTGATAGATACAGATAGGTAGGTAGGTAGATTGATAGATACAGATAGGTAGGTAGGTAGATAGATAGATACAGATAGGTAGGTAGGTAGGTAGATAGATAGAGATAGGTAGGTAGGTAGATAGATAGATAGAGATAGGTAGGTAGGTAGGTAGATAGATAGATAGAGATAGGTAGGTAGATAGATAGATAGAGATAGGTAGGTAAGTAGATTGATAGATACAGATAGGTATGTAGATAGATAGATAGATAGATAGATAGATAGATAGATAGATAGATAGATAGATAGATAGATAGATAGATAGATAGATAGATAAAGATAGGTAGGTAGGTAGGTAGATAGATAGATAGAGATAGATAGGTAGGTAGATTGATAGAGACAGATAGGTAGGTAGGTAGATAGATAGAAAGAGATAGGTAGGTAGGTAGATAGATAGATAGATACAGATAGGTAGGTAGGTAGGTAGATAGATAGAGATAGGTAGGTAGGTAGGTAGATAGAGATAGATAGGTAGGTAGATAGATAGATACAGATAGGTAGGTAGGTAGATTATTAGATACAGATAGGTAGGTAGGTAGATAGATAGATACAGATAGGTAGGTAGGTATATAGATAGATAGATAAAGATAGGTAGGTAGGTAGGTAGGTAGATAGATAGAGATAGTTAGGTAGGTAGGTAGATAGATACAGATAGGTAGGTAGGTAGATAGAGAGATAGAGATAGGTAGGTAGGTAGATAGATAGATAGAGATAGGTAGGTAGGTAGATTGATAGATACAGATAGGTAGGTAGGTAGATTGATAGATACAGATAGGTAGGTAGGTAGGTAGATAGATAGAGATAGGTAGGTAGGTAGATAGATAGATACAGATAGGTAGGTAGGTAGATATATAGATAGATAAAGATAGGTAGGTAGGTAGGTAGGTAGATAGATAGAGATAGGTAGGTAGGTAGATAGATAGATAGAGATAGGTAGATAGGTAGATTGATAGATACAGATAGGTAGGTAGGTAGATTGATAGATACAGATAGGTAGGTAGGTAGATAGATAGATACAGATAGGTAGGTAGGTAGGTAGATAGATAGAGATAGGTAGGTAGGTAGATAGATAGATAGAGATATGTAGGTAGGTAGGTAGATAGATAGAGATAGGTAGGTAGGTAGATAGATAGATACAGATAGGTAGGTAGGTAGATAGATAGAAAGAGATAGGTAGGTAGGTAGATAGATAGATAGATACAGAAAGGTAGGTAGGTAGGTAGATAGATAGAGATAGGTAGGTAGGTAGGTAGATAGATAGAGATAGATAGGTAGGTAGATAGATAGATACAGATAGGTAGGTAGGTAGATTGATAGATACAGATAGGGAGGTAGGTAGATAGATAGATACAGATAGGTAGGTAGGTAGATAGATAGATAGATAGATAAAGATAGGTAGGTAGGTAGGTAGATAGATAGAGATAGTTAGGTAGGTAGGTAGATAGATACAGATAGGTAGGTAGGTAGATAGAGAGATAGAGATAGGTAGGTAGGTAGATAGATAGATAGATAGATAGATAGAGATAGGTAGGTAGGTAGGTAGATTGATAGATACAGATAGGTAGGTAGGTAGATTGATAGATACAGATAGGTAGGTAGGTAGGTAGATAGATAGAGATAGGTAGGTAGGTAGATAGATAGAGATAGGTAGGTAGGTAGATTGATAGATACAGATAGGTAGGTAGATAGATAGATAGATAGATAGATAGATAGATAGATAGATAGATAGATAGATATATAGATAGATAGATAGATAAAGATAGGTAGGTAGGTAGATAGATAGAGATAGGTAGGTAGGTAGGTAGGTAGGTAGATAGATAGAAATAGGTAGGTTGGTAGATAGATAGAGATAGGTAGGTAGGTAAATAGATAGAGATAGGTAGGTAGGTAAATAGATACAGATAGGTAGGTAGGTAGATAGATAGATAGAGATAGGTAGGTAGGTAGATAGATAGATAGACATAGGTAGGTAGGTAGATTGATAAATACAGATAGGTAGGTAGGTAGATAGATAGATACAGATAGGTAGGTAGGTAGATAGATAGATACAGATAGGTAGGTAGGTAGATAGATAGATAGATACAGATAGGTAGGTAGGTAGATAGATAGATAGATAGATAGATAGATAGAGATAGGTAGGTAGGTAGATTGATAGATACAGATAGGTAGGTAGGTAGATAGATAGATACAGATAGGTAGGTAGGTAGATAGATAGATAGATAAAGATAGGTAGGTAGGTAGGTAGATAGATAGAGATAGGTAGATAGGTAGATAGATACAGATAGGTAGGTAGGTAGATAGATAGATAGAGATAGGTAGGTAGGTAGATTGATAGATACAGATAGGTAGGTAGGTAGATTGATAGATACAGATAGGTAGGTAGGTAGATAGATAGATACAGATAGGTAGGTAGGTAGGTAGATAGATAGAGATAGGTAGGTAGGTTGGTAGATAGATAGAGATAGATAGGTAGGTAGATTGATAGGCACAGATAGGTAGGTAGGTAGATAGATAGATACAGATAAGTAGGTAGGTAGGTAGATAGATAGAGATAGGTAGGTAGGTAGATAGATAGATAGAGATAGATAGGTAGGTAGATTGATAGATACAGATATGTAGGTAGGTAGATAGATAGATACAGATAGGTAGGTAGGTAGATAGATAGAGATAGGTAGGTAGGTAGGTAGATAGATACAGATAGGTAGGTAGGTAGGTAGATAGATAGATACAGATAGATAGGTAGGTAGGTAGATAGATAGAGATAGGTAGGTAGGTAGATAGATAGATAGGTAGAGATAGGTAGGTAGGTAGATAGATAGATACAGATAGGTAGGTAGGTAGATAGATAGAAAGAGATAGGTAGGTAGGTAGATAGATAGATAGATACAGAAAGGTAGGTAGGTAGGTAGATAGATAGAGATAGGTAGGTAGGTAGGTAGATAGATAGAGATAGATAGGTAGGTAGATAGATAGATACAGATAGGTAGGTAGGTAGATTGATAGATACAGATAGGGAGGTAGGTAGATAGATAGATACAGATAGGTAGGTAGGTAGATAGATAGATAGATAGATAAAGATAGGTAGGTAGGTAGGTAGATAGATAGAGATAGTTAGGTAGGTAGGTAGATAGATACAGATAGGTAGGTAGGTAGATAGAGAGATAGAGATAGGTAGGTAGGTAGATAGATAGATAGATAGATAGATAGATAGAGATAGGTAGGTAGGTAGGTAGATTGATAGATACAGATAGGTAGGTAGGTAGATTGATAGATACAGATAGGTAGGTAGGTAGGTAGATAGATAGAGATAGGTAGGTAGGTAGATAGATAGAGATAGGTAGGTAGGTAGATTGATAGATACAGATAGGTAGGTAGATAGATAGATAGATAGATAGATAGATAGATAGATAGATAGATAGATAGATAGATAGATAGATAGATAGATAGATATATAGATAGATAGATAGATAAAGATAGGTAGGTAGGTAGATAGATAGAGATAGGTAGGTAGGTAGGTAGGTAGGTAGATAGATAGAAATAGGTAGGTTGGTAGATAGATAGAGATAGGTAGGTAGGTAAATAGATAGAGATAGGTAGGTAGGTAAATAGATACAGATAGGTAGGTAGGTAGATAGATAGATAGAGATAGGTAGGTAGGTAGATAGATAGATAGACATAGGTAGGTAGGTAGATTGATAAATACAGATAGGTAGGTAGGTAGATAGATAGATACAGATAGGTAGGTAGGTAGATAGATAGATACAGATAGGTAGGTAGGTAGATAGATAGATAGATACAGATAGGTAGGTAGGTAGATAGATAGATAGATAGATAGATAGAGATAGGTAGGTAGGTAGATTGATAGATACAGATAGGTAGGTAGGTAGATAGATAGATACAGATAGGTAGGTAGGTAGATAGATAGATAGATAAAGATAGGTAGGTAGGTAGGTAGATAGATAGAGATAGGTAGATAGGTAGATAGATACAGATAGGTAGGTAGGTAGATAGATAGATAGAGATAGGTAGGTAGGTAGATTGATAGATACAGATAGGTAGGTAGGTAGATTGATAGATACAGATAGGTAGGTAGGTAGATAGATAGATACAGATAGGTAGGTAGGTAGGTAGATAGATAGAGATAGGTAGGTAGGTTGGTAGATAGATAGAGATAGATAGGTAGGTAGATTGATAGAGACAGATAGGTAGGTAGGTAGATAGATAGATACAGATAAGTAGGTAGGTAGGTAGATAGATAGAGATAGGTAGGTAGGTAGATAGATAGATAGAGATAGATAGGTAGGTAGATTGATAGATACAGATATGTAGGTAGGTAGATAGATAGATACAGATAGGTAGGTAGGTAGATAGATAGAGATAGGTAGGTAGGTAGGTAGATAGATACAGATAGGTAGGTAGGTAGGTAGATAGATAGATACAGATAGATAGGTAGGTAGGTAGATAGATAGAGATAGGTAGGTAGGTAGATAGATAGATAGGTAGAGATAGGTAGGTAGGTAGATAGATAGATACAGATAGGTAGGTAGGTAGATAGATAGATAGATAGATAGATAGATAGATAGATAGATAGATAGATAGATAGATAGATAGATAGATAAAGATAGGTAGGTAGGTAGGTAGATAGATAGAGATAGGTAGGTAGGTAGATTGATAGATACAGATAGGTAGGTAGGTAGATAGATAGATACAGATAGGTAGGTAGGTGGATAGATAGATACAGATATGTAGGTAGGTAGATAGATAGAGAGAGAGAGGTAGGTAGGTAGGTAGATAGATAGATAGAGATATGTAGGTAGGTAGGTAGATAGATAGAGATAGGTAGGTAGGTAGATAGATAGATAGAGATAGGTAGGTAGGTAGATTGATAGATACAGATAGGTAGGTAGGTAGATAGATAGATACAGATAGGTAGGTAGGTAGATAGATAGATACAGATAGGTAGGTAGGTAGATAGATAGATAGATACAGATAGGTAGGTAGGTAGATAGATAGATAGAGATAGGTAGGTAGGTAGATTGATAGATACAGATAGGTAGGTAGGTAGATAGATAGATACAGATAGGTAGGTAGGTAGATAGATAGATAGTTAAAGATAGGTAGGTAGGTAGATAGATAGATAGATACAGATAGGTAGGTAGGTAGATAGATAGATAGATAGAGATAGGTAGGTAGGTAGATTGATAGATACAGATAGGTAGGAAGGTAGGTAGATAGATACAGATAGGTAGGTAGGTAGATAGATAGAGATAGGTAGGTAGGTAGATTGATAGATACAGATAGGTCGGTAGGTAGATTGATAGATACAGATAGGTAGGTAGGTAGATAGATAGATACAGATAGGTAGGTAGGTAGATAGATAGAGATAGGTAGGTAGGTAGATAGATAGATAGACATAGGTAGGTAGGTAGATTGATAGATACAGATAGGTAGGTAGGGAGATAGATAGATAGACATAGGTATGTAGGTAGGTAGATAGATAAATACAAATAGGTAGGTAGGTAGATAGATAGATAGAGATAGGTAGGTAGGTAGATTGATAGATACAGATAGGTAGGTAGGTAGATAGATAGATACAGATAGGTAGGTACGTAGGTAGGTAGATAGATAGATAGAGATAGGTAGGTAGGTAGGTAGATAGATAGATACAGATAGGTAGGTAGGTAGATAGATAGATACAGATAGGTAGGTAGGTAGATAGATAGATAGATACAGATAGGTAGGTAGGTAGATAGATAGATAGATACAGATAGGTAGTTAGATAGATAGATAGAGATAGGTAGGTAGGTAGATTGATAGATACAGATAGGTTGGTAGGTAGATAGATAGATACAGATAGGTAGGTAGGTAGATAGATAGATAGTTAAAGATAGGTAGGTAGGTAGATAGATAGATAGATACAGATAGGTAGGTAGGTAGATAGATAGATAGATAGAGATAGGTAGGTAGGTAGATTGATAGATACAGATAGGTAGGAAGGTAGGTAGATAGATACAGATAGGTAGGTAGGTAGATAGATACAGATAGGTAGGTAGGTAGATTGATAGATACAGATAGGTAGGTAGGTAGATTGATAGATACAGATAGGTAGGTAGGTAGATAGATAGATACAGATAGTTAGGTAGGTAGATAGATAGAGATAGGTAGGTAGGTAGATAGATAGATAGACATAGGTAGGTAGGTAGATTGATAGATACAGATAGGTAGGTAGGGAGATAGATAGATAGACATAGGTATGTAGGTAGGTAGATAGATAAATACAAATAGGTAGGTAGGTAGATAGATAGATAGATAGATAGAGATAGGTAGGTAGGTAGATTGATAGATACAGATAGGTAGGTAGGTAGATAGATAGATACAGATAGGTAGGTACGTAGGTAGGTAGATAGATAGATAGAGATAGGTAGGTAGGTAGGTAGATAGATAGATACAGATAGGTAGGTAGGTAGATAGATAGATACAGATAGGTAGGTAGGTAGATAGATAGATAGATACAGATAGGTAGGTAGGTAGATAGATAGATAGATACAGATAGGTAGGTAGGTAGATAGATAGATAGAGATAGGTAGGTAGGTAGATTGATAGATACAGATAGGTAGGTAGGTAGATAGATAGATACAGATAGGTAGGTAGGTAGATAGATAGATAGATAGATAAAGATAGGTAGGTAGGTAGATAGATAGATAGATACAGATAGGTAGGTAGGTAGATAGATAGATAGAGATAGGTAGGTAGGTAGATTGATAGATACAGATAGGTAGGTAGGTAGGTAGGTAGATAGATACAGATAGGTAGGTAGGTAGATAGATAGAGATAGGTATGTAGGTAGATTGATAGATACAGATAGGTAGGTAGGTAGATTGATAGATACAGATAGGTAGGTAGGTAGATAGATAGATACAGATAGGTAGGTAGGTAGGTAGATAGATAGAGATAGGTAGGTAGGTAGATAGATAGATAGAGATAGGTAGGTAGGTAGGTAGATAGATACAGATATGTAGGTAGGTAGATAGATAGATAGAGATAGGTATGTAGGTAGATAGATAGATAAATACAGATAGGTAGGTAGGTAGATGGATAGAGATAGGTAGGTAGGTAGATAGATAGATAGAGATAGGTAGGTAGGTAGATTGATAGATACACATAGGCAGGTAGGTAGGTAGATAGGTAGATACATAGATAGATAGATAGATAGATAGATAGATAGATAGATAGATAGATAGATAGATAGATAGATAGATAGATAAAGATAAGTATGTAGGTAGGTAGATAGACAGAGATAGGTAGGTAGGTAGGTAGGTAGGTAGATAGAGATAGGTAGGTAGGTAGATAGATACAGATAGGTAGGTAGGTAGGTAGGTAGGTAGATAGAGATAGGTAGGTAGGTAGATAGATAGAGGTAGGTAGGTAGGTAGATAGATAGATACAGATAGGTAGGTAGGTAGGTAGATAGATAGAGATAGGTAGGTAGGTAGATAGATAGATACAGATAGGTAGGTAGGTAGATAGATAGATAGAGATAGGTAGGTAGGTAGATAGATAGATAGAGATAGGTAGGTAGGTAGATAGATAGATACAGATAGGTAGGTAGGTAGGTAGGTAGATAGATAGATAGAGATAGATAGGTAGGTAGATAGATAGATACAGATAGGTAGGTAGGTAGGTAGATAGATAGATAGAGATAGATAGGTAGGTAGATTGATAGAGACAGATAGGTAGGTAGGTAGATAGATAGAAAGAGATAGGTAGGTAGGTAGATAGATAGAGATAGGTATGTAGGTAGATTGATAGATACAGATAGGTAGGTAGGTAGATTGATAGATACAGATAGGTAGGTAGGTAGATAGATAGATACAGATAGGTAGGTAGGTAGGTAGATAGATAGAGATAGGTAGGTAGGTAGATAGATAGATAGAGATAGGTAGGTAGGTAGGTAGATAGATACAGATATGTAGGTAGGTAGATAGATAGATAGAGATAGGTATGTAGGTAGATAGATAGATAAATACAGATAGGTAGGTAGGTAGATGGATAGAGATAGGTAGGTAGGTAGATAGATAGATAGAGATAGGTAGGTAGGTAGATTGATAGATACACATAGGCAGGTAGGTAGGTAGATAGGTAGATACATAGATAGATAGATAGATAGATAGATAGATAGATAGATAGATAGATAGATAGATAGATAGATAGATAGATAGATAGATAGATAAAGATAAGTATGTAGGTAGGTAGATAGACAGAGATAGGTAGGTAGGTAGGTAGGTAGGTAGATAGAGATAGGTAGGTAGGTAGATAGATACAGATAGGTAGGTAGGTAGGTAGGTAGGTAGATAGAGATAGGTAGGTAGGTAGATAGATAGAGGTAGGTAGGTAGGTAGATAGATAGATACAGATAGGTAGGTAGGTAGGTAGATAGATAGAGATAGGTAGGTAGGTAGATAGATAGATACAGATAGGTAGGTAGGTAGATAGATAGATAGAGATAGGTAGGTAGGTAGATAGATAGATAGAGATAGGTAGGTAGGTAGATAGATAGATACAGATAGGTAGGTAGGTAGGTAGGTAGATAGATAGATAGAGATAGATAGGTAGGTAGATAGATAGATACAGATAGGTAGGTAGGTAGGTAGATAGATAGATAGAGATAGATAGGTAGGTAGATTGATAGAGACAGATAGGTAGGTAGGTAGATAGATAGAAAGAGATAGGTAGGTAGGTAGATAGATAGATACAGATAGGTAGGTAGGTAGGTAGATAGATAGAGATAGGTAGGTAGGTAGGTAGATAGATAGAGATAGATAGGTAGGTAGATAGATAGATAGAGATAGGTAGGTAGGTAGATTGATAGATACAGATAGGTAGGTAGGTAGATAGATAGATACAGATAGGTAGGTAGGTAGATAGATAGATAGATAGATAGATAGATAAAGATAGGTAGGTAGGTAGGTAGGTAGGTAGGTAGGTAGGTAGATAGATAGAGATAGTTAGGTAGGTAGGTAGATAGATACAGATAGGTAGGTAGGTAGATAGAGAGATAGAGATAGGTAGGTAGGTAGATAGATAGATAGACATAGGTAGGTAGGTAGATTGATAGATACAGATAGGTAGGTAGGTAGATTGATAGATACAGATAGGTAGGTAGGTAGGTAGATAGATAGAGATAGGTAGGTAGGTAGATAGATAGAAAGAGATAGGTAGGTAGGTAGGTAGGTAGATAGATAGAGATAGGTAGGTAGGTAGATAGATAGATAGAGATAGGTAGGTAGGTAGATAGACAGATACAGATAGGTAGGTAGATAGATAGATAGATAGAGATAGGTAGGTAGGTAGATAGATACACATAGGTAGGTAGGTAGGTAGATAAATAGATAGAGATAGGTAAGTAGGTAGATAGATAAATACAGATAGGTAGGTAGGTAGGTAGGTAGATAGATAGAGATAGGTAGGTAGGTAGATTGATAGATACAGATAGGTAGGTAGGTAGGTAGGTAGATAGATAGATAGATAGATAGATAGATAGATAGATAGATAGATAGATAGATAGATAAAGATAAGTATGTAGGTAGGTAGATAGACAGAGATAGGTAGGTAGGTAGGTAGGTAGGTAGATAGAGATAGGTAGGTAGGTAGATAGATACAGATAGGTAGGTAGGTAGGTAGGTAGGTAGATAGAGATAGGTAGGTAGGTAGATAGATAGAGGTAGGTAGGTAGGTAGATAGATAGATACAGATAGGTAGGTAGGTAGGTAGATAGATAGAGATAGGTAGGTAGGTAGATAGATAGATACAGATAGGTAGGTAGGTAGATAGATAGATAGAGATAGGTAGGTAGGTAGATAGATAGATAGAGATAGGTAGGTAGGTAGATAGATAGATACAGATAGGTAGGTAGGTAGGTAGGTAGATAGATAGATAGAGATAGATAGGTAGGTAGATAGATAGATACAGATAGGTAGGTAGGTAGGTAGATAGATAGATAGAGATAGATAGGTAGGTAGATTGATAGAGACAGATAGGTAGGTAGGTAGATAGATAGAAAGAGATAGGTAGGTAGGTAGATAGATAGAGATAGGTATGTAGGTAGATTGATAGATACAGATAGGTAGGTAGGTAGATTGATAGATACAGATAGGTAGGTAGGTAGATAGATAGATACAGATAGGTAGGTAGGTAGGTAGATAGATAGAGATAGGTAGGTAGGTAGATAGATAGATAGAGATAGGTAGGTAGGTAGGTAGATAGATACAGATATGTAGGTAGGTAGATAGATAGATAGAGATAGGTATGTAGGTAGATAGATAGATAAATACAGATAGGTAGGTAGGTAGATGGATAGAGATAGGTAGGTAGGTAGATAGATAGATAGAGATAGGTAGGTAGGTAGATTGATAGATACACATAGGCAGGTAGGTAGGTAGATAGGTAGATACATAGATAGATAGATAGATAGATAGATAGATAGATAGATAGATAGATAGATAGATAGATAGATAGATAGATAGATAAAGATAAGTATGTAGGTAGGTAGATAGACAGAGATAGGTAGGTAGGTAGGTAGGTAGGTAGATAGAGATAGGTAGGTAGGTAGATAGATACAGATAGGTAGGTAGGTAGGTAGGTAGGTAGATAGAGATAGGTAGGTAGGTAGATAGATAGAGGTAGGTAGGTAGGTAGATAGATAGATACAGATAGGTAGGTAGGTAGGTAGATAGATAGAGATAGGTAGGTAGGTAGATAGATAGATACAGATAGGTAGGTAGGTAGATAGATAGATAGAGATAGGTAGGTAGGTAGATAGATAGATAGAGATAGGTAGGTAGGTAGATAGATAGATACAGATAGGTAGGTAGGTAGGTAGGTAGATAGATAGATAGAGATAGATAGGTAGGTAGATAGATAGATACAGATAGGTAGGTAGGTAGGTAGATAGATAGATAGAGATAGATAGGTAGGTAGATTGATAGAGACAGATAGGTAGGTAGGTAGATAGATAGAAAGAGATAGGTAGGTAGGTAGATAGATAGATACAGATAGGTAGGTAGGTAGGTAGATAGATAGAGATAGGTAGGTAGGTAGGTAGATAGATAGAGATAGATAGGTAGGTAGATAGATAGATAGAGATAGGTAGGTAGGTAGATTGATAGATACAGATAGGTAGGTAGGTAGATAGATAGATACAGATAGGTAGGTAGGTAGATAGATAGATAGATAGATAGATAGATAAAGATAGGTAGGTAGGTAGGTAGGTAGGTAGGTAGATAGATAGAGATAGTTAGGTAGGTAGGTAGATAGATACAGATAGGTAGGTAGGTAGATAGAGAGATAGAGATAGGTAGGTAGGTAGATAGATAGATAGACATAGGTAGGTAGGTAGATTGATAGATACAGATAGGTAGGTAGGTAGATTGATAGATACAGATAGGTAGGTAGGTAGGTAGATAGATAGAGATAGGTAGGTAGGTAGATAGATAGAAAGAGATAGGTAGGTAGGTAGGTAGGTAGATAGATAGAGATAGGTAGGTAGGTAGATAGATAGATAGAGATAGGTAGGTAGGTAGATAGACAGATACAGATAGGTAGGTAGATAGATAGATAGATAGAGATAGGTAGGTAGGTAGATAGATACACATAGGTAGGTAGGTAGGTAGATAAATAGATAGAGATAGGTAAGTAGGTAGATAGATAAATACAGATAGGTAGGTAGGTAGGTAGGTAGATAGATAGAGATAGGTAGGTAGGTAGATTGATAGATACAGATAGGTAGGTAGGTAGGTAGGTAGATAGATAGATAGATAGATAGATAGATAGATAGATAGATAGATAGATAGATAGATAGATAGATAGATAGATAGATAGATAGATAGATAGATAGATAGATAGATAAAGATAGGTAGGTAGGTAGGTAGATAGATAAAGATAGGTAGGTAGGTAGGTAGATAGATAGAGATAGGTAGGTAGGTAGATAGATAGAGATAGGTAGGTAGGTAGATATATACAGATAGGTAGGTAGATAGATAGATAGAGATAGGTAGGTAGGTAGATAGATAGATAGACATAGGTAGGTAGGTAGATTGATAAATACAGATAGGTAGGTAGGTAGATAGATAAATACAGATAGGTAGGTAGGTAGATAGATAGATACAGATAGGTAGGTAGGTAGGTAGATAGATAGAGATAGGTAGGTAGGTAGATGGATAGATAGAGATAGGTAGGTAGGTAGATAGATAGAGATAGGTAGGTAGGTAGATAGATACAGATAGGTAGGTAGGTAGATAGATAGAGATAGGTAGGTAGGTAGATAGATAGATAGACATAGGTAGGTAGGTAGATTGATAGATACAGATAGGTAGGTAGGTAGATAGATAGATACAGATAGGTAGGTAGGTAGATAGATAGATACAGATAGGTAGGTAGGTAGGTAGATAGATAGAGATAGGTAGGTAGGTAGATAGATAGAGATAGGTAGGTAGGTAGATAGATAGATACAGATAGGTAGGTAGGTAGGTAGATAGATAGAGATAGGTAGGTAGGTAGATTGATAGATAGAGATAGGTAGGTAGGTAGGTAGGTAGGTAGGTAGATAGATAGATAGATAGATAGATAGATAGATAGATAGATAGATAGATAGATAGATAGATAGATAGATAGATAGATAGATAGATAGATAAAGATAGGTAGGTAGGTAGCTAGATAGATAGAGATAGGTTGGTAGGTAGGTAGGTAGATAGATAGAGATAGGTAGGTAGGTAGATTGATAGATACAGATAGGTAGGTAGGTAGGTAGGTAGGTAGATAGATAGATAGATAGATAGATAGATAGATAGATAGATAGATAGATAGATAGATAGATAGATAGATAGATAGATAGATAGATAGATAAAGATAGGTAGGTAGGTAGGTAGATAGATAAAGATAGGTAGGTAGGTAGGTAGATAGATAGAGATAGGTAGGTAGGTAGATAGATAGAGATAGGTAGGTAGGTAGATATATACAGATAGGTAGGTAGATAGATAGATAGAGATAGGTAGGTAGGTAGATAGATAGATAGACATAGGTAGGTAGGTAGATTGATAAATACAGATAGGTAGGTAGGTAGATAGATAAATACAGATAGGTAGGTAGGTAGATAGATAGATACAGATAGGTAGGTAGGTAGGTAGATAGATAGAGATAGGTAGGTAGGTAGATAGATAGATAGAGATAGGTAGGTAGGTAGATAGATAGAGATAGGTAGGTAGGTAGATAGATACAGATAGGTAGGTAGGTAGATAGATAGACATAGGTAGGTAGGTAGATAGATAGATAGACATAGGTAGGTAGGTAGATTGATAGATACAGATAGGTAGGTAGGTAGATAGATAGATACATATAGGTAGGTAGGTAGATAGATAGATACAGATAGGTAGGTAGGTAGGTAGATAGATAGAGATAGGTAGGTAGGTAGATAGATAGAGATAGGTAGGTAGGTAGATAGATAGATACAGATAGGTAGGTAGGTAGGTAGATAGATAGAGATAGGTAGGTAGGTAGGTAGATAGATGCAGATAGGTAGGTAGGTAGGTAGATAGATAGAGATAGGTAGGTAGGTAGATAGATAGATAGAGATAGGTAGGTAGGTAGATTGATAGATAGATAGATACAGATAGGTAGGTAGGTAGATAGATAGATAGATACAGATAGGTAGGTAGGTAGATAGATAGATAGACATAGGTAGGTAGGTAGATTGATAGATACAGATAGGTAGGTAGGTAGATAGATAGATACAGATAGGTAGGTAGGTAGATAGATAGATACAGATAGGTAGGTAGGTAGGTAGATAGATAGAGATAGGTAGGTAGGTAGATAGATAGAGATAGGTAGGTAGGTAGATAGATAGATACAGATAGGTAGGTAGGTAGGTAGATAGATAGAGATAGGTAGGTAGGTAGGTAGATAGATACAGATAGGTAGGTACGTAGGTAGGTAGGTAGGTAGATAGATAGATACAGATAGGTAGGTAGGTAGATAGATAGATACAGATAGGTAGGTAGGTAGATAGATAGATAGATACAGATAGGTAGGTAGGTAGATAGATAGATAGACATAGGTAGGTAGGTAGATTGATAGATACAGATAGGTAGGTAGGTAGATAGATAGATACAGATAGGTAGGTAGGTAGATAGATAGATAGATAAAGATAGGTAGGTAGGTAGATAGATAGATAGATACAGATAGGTAGGTAGGTAGATAGATAGATAGAGATAGGTAGGTAGGTAGATTGATAGATACAGATAGGTAGGTAGGTAGGTAGATAGATACAGATAGGTAGGTAGGTAGATAGATAGAGATAGGTATGTAGGTAGATTGATAGATACAGATAGGTAGGTAGGTAGATTGATAGATACAGATAGGTAGGTAGGTAGATAGATAGATACAGATAGGTAGGTAGGTAGGTAGATAGATAGAGATAGGTAGGTAGGTAGATAGATAGATAGAGATAGGTAGGTAGGTAGGTAGATAGATACAGATATGTAGGTAGGTAGATAGATAGATAGAGATAGGTATGTAGGTAGATAGATAGATAAATACAGATAGGTAGGTAGGTAGATGGATAGAGATAGGTAGGTAGGTAGATAGATAGATACAGATAGGTAGGTAGGTAGGTAGGTAGATAGAGATAGGTAGGTAGGTAGATAGATAGAGATAGGTAGGTAGGTAGATAGATAGATACAGATAGGTAGGTTGGTAGGTAGATAGATAGAGATAGGTAGGTAGGTAGATAGATAGATACAGATAGGTAGGTAGGTAGATAGATAGATAGAGATAGGTAGGTAGGTAGATAGATAGATACAGATAGGTAGGTAGGTAGGTAGATAGATAGATAGAGATAGATAGGTAGGTAGATAGATAGATACAGATAGGTAGGTAGGTAGGTAGATAGATAGATAGAGATAGATAGGTAGGTAGATTGATAGAGACAGATAGGTAGGTAGGTAGATAGATAGAAAGAGATAGGTAGGTAGGTAGATAGATAGATACAGATAGGTAGGTAGGTAGGTAGATAGATAGAGATAGGTAGGTAGGTAGGTAGATAGATAGAGATAGATAGGTAGGTAGATAGATAAATAGATAGAGATAGGTAGGTAGGTAGATTGATAGATACAGATAGGTAGGTAGGTAGATAGATAGATACAGATAGGTAGGTAGGTAGATAGATAGATAGATAGATAAAGATAGGTAGGTAGGTAGGTAGATAGATAGAGATAGTTAGGTAGGTAGGTAGATAGATACAGATAGGTAGGTAGGTAGATAGAGAGATAGAGATAGGTAGGTAGGTAGATAGATAGATAGACATAGGTAGGTAGGTAGATTGATAGATACAGATAGGTAGGTAGGTAGATTGATAGATACAGATAGGTAGGTAGGTAGGTAGATAGATAGAGATAGGTAGGTAGGTAGGTAGATAGATAGAAAGAGATAGGTAGGTAGGTAGGTAGGTAGGTAGATAGATAGAGATAGGTAGGTAGGTAGATAGATAGATAGAGATAGGTAGGTAGGTAGATAGACAGATACAGATAGGTAGGTAGATAGATAGATAGATAGAGATAGGTAGGTAGGTAGATAGATACACATAGGTAGGTAGGTAGGTAGATAAATAGATAGAGATAGGTAAGTAGGTAGATAGATAAATACAGATAGGTAGGTAGGTAGGTAGGTAGATAGATAGAGATAGGTAGGTAGGTAGATTGATAGATACAGATAGGTAGGTAGGTAGGTAGGTAGATAGATAGATAGATAGATAGATAGATAGATAGATAGATAGATAGATAGATAGATAGATAGATAGATAGATAGATAGATAAAGATAGGTAGGTAGGTAGGTAGATAGATAAAGATAGGTAGGTAGGTAGGTAGATAGATAGAGATAGGTAGGTAGGTAGATAGATAGAGATAGGTAGGTAGGTAGATATATACAGATAGGTAGGTAGATAGATAGATAGACATAGGTAGGTAGGTAGATAGATAGATAGACATAGGTAGGTAGGTAGATTGATAAATACAGATAGGTAGGTAGGTAGATAGATAAATACAGATAGGTAGGTAGGTAGATAGATAGATACAGATAGGTAGGTAGGTAGGTAGATAGATAGAGATAGGTAGGTAGGTAGATGGATAGATAGAGATAGGTAGGTAGGTAGATAGATAGAGATAGGTAGGTAGGTAGATAGATACAGATAGGTAGGTAGGTAGATAGATAGAGATAGGTAGGTAGGTAGATAGATAGATAGACATAGGTAGGTAGGTAGATTGATAGATACAGATAGGTAGGTAGGTAGATAGATAGATACAGATAGGTAGGTAGGTAGATAGATAGATACAGATAGGTAGGTAGGTAGGTAGATAGATAGAGATAGGTAGGTAGGTAGATAGAGATAGGTAGGTAGGTAGATAGATAGATACAGATAGGTAGGTAGGTAGGTAGATAGATAGAGATAGGTAGGTAGGTAGATTGATAGATAGAGATAGGTAGGTAGGTAGGTAGGTAGGTAGGTAGGTAGATAGATAGATAGATAGATAGATAGATAGATAGATAGATAGATAGATAGATAGATAGATAGATAAAGATAGGTAGGTAGGTAGCTAGATAGATAGAGATAGGTTGGTAGGTAGGTAGGTAGATAGATAGAGATAGGTAGGTAGGTAGATTGATAGATACAGATAGGTAGGTAGGTAGGTAGGTAGATAGATAGATAGATAGATAGATAGATAGATAGATAGATAGATAGATAGATAGATAGATAGATAGATAGATAAAGATAGGTAGGTAGGTAGGTAGATAGATAAAGATAGGTAGGTAGGTAGGTAGATAGATAGAGATAGGTAGGTAGGTAGATAGATAGAGATAGGTAGGTAGGTAGATATATACAGATAGGTAGGTAGATAGATAGATAGAGATAGGTAGGTAGGTAGATAGATAGATAGACATAGGTAGGTAGGTAGATTGATAAATACAGATAGGTAGGTAGGTAGATAGATAAATACAGATAGGTAGGTAGGTAGATAGATAGATACAGATAGGTAGGTAGGTAGGTAGATAGATAGAGATAGGTAGGTAGGTAGATAGATAGATAGAGATAGGTAGGTAGGTAGATAGATAGAGATAGGTAGGTAGTTAGATAGATACAGATAGGTAGGTAGGTAGATAGATAGACATAGGTAGGTAGGTAGATAGATAGATAGACATAGGTAGGTAGGTAGATTGATAGATACAGATAGGTAGGTAGGTAGATAGATAGATACAGATAGGTAGGTAGGTAGATAGATAGATACAGATAGGTAGGTAGGTAGGTAGATAGATAGAGATAGGTAGGTAGGTAGATAGATAGAGATAGGTAGGTAGGTAGATAGATAGATACAGATAGGTAGGTAGGTAGGTAGATAGATAGAGATAGGTAGGTAGGTAGGTAGATAGATGCAGATAGGTAGGTAGGTAGGTAGATAGATAGAGATAGGTAGGTAGGTAGATAGATAGATAGAGATAGGTAGGTAGGTAGATTGATAGATAGATAGATACAGATAGGTAGGTAGGTAGATAGATAGATAGATACAGATAGGTAGGTAGGTAGATAGATAGATAGACATAGGTAGGTAGGTAGATTGATAGATACAGATAGGTAGGTAGGTAGATAGATAGATACAGATAGGTAGGTAGGTAGATAGATAGATACAGATAGGTAGGTAGGTAGGTAGATAGATAGAGATAGGTAGGTAGGTAGATAGATAGAGATAGGTAGGTAGGTAGATAGATAGATACAGATAGGTAGGTAGGTAGGTAGATAGATAGAGATAGGTAGGTAGGTAGGTAGATAGATACAGATAGGTAGGTACGTAGGTAGGTAGGTAGGTAGATAGATAGATACAGATAGGTAGGTAGGTAGATAGATAGATACAGATAGGTAGGTAGGTAGATAGATAGATAGATACAGATAGGTAGGTAGGTAGATAGATAGATAGACATAGGTAGGTAGGTAGATTGATAGATACAGATAGGTAGGTAGGTAGATAGATAGATACAGATAGGTAGGTAGGTAGATAGATAGATAGATAAAGATAGGTAGGTAGGTAGATAGATAGATAGATACAGATAGGTAGGTAGGTAGATAGATAGATAGAGATAGGTAGGTAGGTAGATTGATAGATACAGATAGGTAGGTAGGTAGGTAGATAGATACAGATAGGTAGGTAGGTAGATAGATAGAGATAGGTATGTAGGTAGATTGATAGATACAGATAGGTAGGTAGGTAGATTGATAGATACAGATAGGTAGGTAGGTAGATAGATAGATACAGATAGGTAGGTAGGTAGGTAGATAGATAGAGATAGGTAGGTAGGTAGATAGATAGATAGAGATAGGTAGGTAGGTAGGTAGATAGATACAGATATGTAGGTAGGTAGATAGATAGATAGAGATAGGTATGTAGGTAGATAGATAGATAAATACAGATAGGTAGGTAGGTAGATGGATAGAGATAGGTAGGTAGGTAGATAGATAGATACAGATAGGTAGGTAGGTAGGTAGGTAGATAGAGATAGGTAGGTAGGTAGATAGATAGAGATAGGTAGGTAGGTAGATAGATAGATACAGATAGGTAGGTAGGTAGGTAGATAGATAGAGATAGGTAGGTAGGTAGATAGATAGATACAGATAGGTAGGTAGGTAGATAGATAGATAGAGATAGGTAGGTAGGTAGATAGATAGATACAGATAGGTAGGTAGGTAGGTAGATAGATAGATAGAGATAGATAGGTAGGTAGATAGATAGATACAGATAGGTAGGTAGGTAGGTAGATAGATAGATAGAGATAGATAGGTAGGTAGATTGATAGAGACAGATAGGTAGGTAGGTAGATAGATAGAAAGAGATAGGTAGGTAGGTAGATAGATAGATACAGATAGGTAGGTAGGTAGGTAGATAGATAGAGATAGGTAGGTAGGTAGGTAGATAGATAGAGATAGATAGGTAGGTAGATAGATAGATAGATAGAGATAGGTAGGTAGGTAGATTGATAGATACAGATAGGTAGGTAGGTAGATAGATAGATACAGATAGGTAGGTAGGTAGATAGATAGATAGATAGATAAAGATAGGTAGGTAGTTAGGTAGGTAGGTAGGTAGGTAGATAGATAGAGATAGTTAGGTAGGTAGGTAGATAGATACAGATAGGTAGGTAGGTAGATAGAGAGATAGAGATAGGTAGGTAGGTAGATAGATAGATAGACATAGGTAGGTAGGTAGATTGATAGATACAGATAGGTAGGTAGGTAGATTGATAGATACAGATAGGTAGGTAGGTAGGTAGATAGATAGAGATAGGTAGGTAGGTAGGTAGATAGATAGATAGAAAGAGATAGGTAGGTAGGTAGGTAGGTAGGTAGGTAGATAGATAGAGATAGGTAGGTAGGTAGATAGATAGATAGAGATAGGTAGGTAGGTAGATAGATAGATACAGATAGGTAGGTAGATAGATAGATAGATAGAGATAGGTAGGTAGGTAGATAGATAGATACAAATAGGTAGGTAGGTAGGTAGATAAATAGATAGAGATAGGTAAGTAGGTAGATAGATAAATACAGATAGGTAGGTAGGTAGGTAGGTAGATAGAGATAGGTAGGTAGGTAGATAGATAGATAGAGATAGGTAGGTAGGTAGATTGATAGATACATATAGGTAGGTAGGTAGGTAGGTAGATAGATAGATAGATAGATAGATAGATAGATAGATAGATAGATAGATAGATAGATAGATAGATAGATAGATAGATAGATAGATAAAGATAGGTAGGTAGGTAGGTAGGTAGATAGATAAAGATAGGTAGGTAGGTAGGTAGGTAGATAGATAGAGATAGGTAGGTAGGTAGATAGATAGAGATAGGTAGGTAGGTAGATAGATAGAGATAGGTAGGCAGGTAGATATATACAGATAGGTAGGTAGATAGATAGATAGAGATAGGTAGGTAGGTAGATAGATAGATAGACATAGGTAGGTAGGTAGATTGATAAATACAGATAGGTAGGTAGGTAGATAGATAAATACAGATAGGTAGGTAGGTAGATAGATAGATACAGATAGGTAGGTAGGTAGGTAGATAGATAGAGATAGGTAGGTAGGTAGATAGATAGATAGAGATAGGTAGGTAGGTAGATAGATAGAGATAGGTAGGTAGGTAGATAGATACAGATAGGTAGGTAGGTAGATAGATAGAGATAGGTAGGTAGGTAGATAGATAGATAGACATAGGTAGGTAGGTAGATTGATAGATACAGATAGGTAGGTAGGTAGATAGATAGATACAGATAGGTAGGTAGGTAGATAGATAGATACAGATAGGTAGGTAGGTAGGTAGATAGATAGAGATAGGTAGGTAGGTAGATAGATAGAGATAGGTAGGTAGGTAGATAGATAGATACAGATAGGTAGGTAGGTAGGTAGATAGATAGAGATAGGTAGGTAGGTAGGTAGATAGATGCAGATAGGTAGGTAGGTAGGTAGATAGATAGAGATAGGTAGGTAGGTAGATAGATAGATAGAGATAGGTAGGTAGGTAGATTGATAGATAGAGATAGGTAGGTAGGTAGGTAGATAGATAGATAGATAGATAGATAGATAGATAGATAGATAGATAGATAGATAGATAGATAGATAGATAGATAGATAGATAGATAGATAGATAGATAAAGATAGGTAGGTAGGTAGCTAGATAGATAGAGATAGATTGGTAGGTAGGTAGGTAGGTAGATAGATAGATAGATAGATAGAGATAGGTAGGTAGGTAGATAGATAGATAGAGATAGGTAGGTAGGTAGATAGATACAGATAGGTAGGTAGGTAGGTAGATAGATAGATAGAGATAGATAGGTAGGTAGATTGATAGAGACAGATAGGTAGGTAGGTAGATAGATAGAAAGAGATAGGTAGGTAGGTAGATAGGTAGATAGATACAGATAGGTAGGTAGGTAGGTAGATAGATAGAGATAGTTAGGTAGGTAGGTAGATAGATACAGATAGGTAGGTAGGTAGATAGATAGATAGAGATAGGTAGGTAGGTAGATAGATAGAGATAGGTAGGTAGGTAGATTGATAGATACAGATAGGTAGGTAGGTAGATTGATAGATACAGATAGGTAGGTAGGTAGGTAGATAGATAGAGATAGGTAGGTAGGTAGATAGATAGAGATAGGTAGGTAGGTAGGTAGATAGATAGAGATAGGTAGGTAGATAGATAGATAGATAGATAGAGATAGGTAGGTAGGTAGATTGATAGATACAGATAGGTAGGTAGATAGATAGATAGATAGATAGATAGATAGATAGATAGATAGATGGATAGATAGATAGATAGATAGATAGATAGATAGATAGATAGATAGATAGATAGATAGATAGATAGATAGATAGATAGATAAAGATAGGTAGGTAGGTAGGTAGATAGATAGAGATAGGTAGGTAGGTAGATAGATAGATAGAGATAGGTAGGTAAGTAGATAGATAGATAGAGATAGGTAGGTAGGTAGATAGATACAGATAGGTAGGTAGGTAGGTAGATAGATAGATAGAGATAGATAGGTACGTAGATTGATAGAGACAGATAGGTAGGTAGGTAGATAGATAGAAAGAGATAGGTAGGTAGGTAGATAGATAGATAGATACAGATAGGTAGGTAGGTAGGTAGATAGATAGAGATAGGTAGGTAGGTAGGTAGATAGATAGAGATAGATAGGTAGGTAGATAGATAGATACAGATAGGTAGGTAGATAGATTGATAGATACAGATAGGTAGGTAGGTAGATAGATAGATACAGATAGGTAGGTAGATAGATAGATAGATAGATAGATAGATAGATAGATAGATAGATAGATAGATAGATAGATAAAGATAGGTAGGTAGGTAGGTAGGTAGGTAGATAGATAGAGATAGTTAGGTAGGTAGGTAGATAGATACAGATAGGTAGGTAGGTAGATAGAGAGATAGAGATAGGTAGGTAGGTAGATAGATAGATAGAGATAGGTAGGTAGGTAGATTGATAGATACAGATCGGTAGGTAGGTAGATTGATAGATACAGATAGGTAGGTAGGTAGGTAGATAGATAGAGATAGGTAGGTAGGTAGATAGATAG
This sequence comes from Crotalus adamanteus, assembly GCA_039797435.1. Taxonomy (NCBI): domain Eukaryota; kingdom Metazoa; phylum Chordata; class Lepidosauria; order Squamata; family Viperidae; genus Crotalus; species Crotalus adamanteus. The sequence goes on along the minus strand of JAOTOJ010000021.1, from coordinate 471,320 downwards.
AGATAGGTAGGTAGGTAGGTAGGTAGATAGATAGAGATATGTAGGTTGGTAGATAGATAGAGATAGGTAGGTAGGTAAATAGATAGAGATAGGTAGGTAGGTAGATATATACAGATAGGTAGGTAGGTAGATAGATAGATAGAGATAGGTAGGTAGGTAGATAGATAGATAGACATAGGTAGGTAGGTAGATTGATAAATACAGATAGGTAGGTAGGTAGATAGATAGATACAGATAGGTAGGTAGGTAGATAGATAGATAGATACAGATAGGTAGGTAGGTAGATAGATAGATAGATAGAGATAGGTAGGTAGGTAGATAGATAGAGATAGGTAGGTAGGTAGATAGATAGATAGAGATAGGTAGATAGGTAGATTGATAGATACAGATAGGTAGGTAGGTAGATTGATAGATACAGATAGGTAGGTAGGTAGATAGATCGATAGACATAGGTAGGTAGCTAGGTAGATAGATAAATACAAATAGGTAGGTAGGTAGATAGATAGATAGAGATAGGTAGGTAGGTAGATTGATAGATACAGATAGGTAGGTAGGTAGATAGATAGATACAGATAGGTAGGTACGTAGGTAGGTAGATAGATAGATAGAGATAGGTAGGTAGGTAGGTAGATAGATAGATACAGATAGGTAGGTAGGTAGATAGATAGATACAGATAGGTAGGTAGGTAGATAGATAGATAGATACAGATAGGTAGGTAGGTAGATAGATAGATAGATACAGATAGGTAGGTAGGTAGATAGATAGATAGAGATAGGTAGGTAGGTAGATTGATAGATACAGATAGGTAGGTAGGTAGATAGATAGATACAGATAGGTAGGTAGGTAGATAGATAGATAGTTAAAGATAGGTAGGTAGGTAGATAGATAGATAGATACAGATAGGTAGGTAGGTAGATAGATAGATAGATAGAGATAGGTAGGTAGGTAGATTGATAGATACAGATAGGTAGGAAGGTAGGTAGATAGATACAGATAGGTAGGTAGGTAGATAGATAGAGATAGGTAGGTAGGTAGATTGATAGATACAGATAGGTAGGTAGGTAGATTGATAGATACAGATAGGTAGGTAGGTAGATAGATAGATACAGATAGGTAGGTAGGTAGATAGATAGAGATAGGTAGGTAGGTAGATAGATAGATAGACATAGGTAGGTAGGTAGATTGATAGATACAGATAGGTAGGTAGGGAGATAGATAGATAGACATAGGTATGTAGGTAGGTAGATAGATAAATACAAATAGGTAGGTAGGTAGATAGATAGATAGAGATAGGTAGGTAGGTAGATTGATAGATACAGATAGGTAGGTAGGTAGATAGATAGATACAGATAGTTAGGTACGTAGGTAGGTAGATAGATAGATAGAGATAGGTAGGTAGGTAGGTAGATAGATAGATACAGATAGGTAGGTAGGTAGATAGATAGATACAGATAGGTAGGTAGGTAGATAGATAGATAGATACAGATAGTAGGTAGGTAGATAGATAGATAGATACAGATAGGTAGGTAGTTAGATAGATAGATAGAGATAGGTAGGTAGGTAGATTGATAGATACAGATAGGTAGGTAGGTAGATAGATAGATACAGATAGGTAGGTAGGTAGATAGATAGATAGTTAAAGATAGGTAGGTAGGTAGATAGATAGATAGATACAGATAGGTAGGTAGGTAGATAGATAGATAGATAGATAGAGATAGGTAGGTAGGTAGATTGATAGATACAGATAGGTAGGAAGGTAGGTAGATAGATACAGATAGGTAGGTAGGTAGATAGATACAGATAGGTAGGTAGGTAGATTGATAGATACAGATAGGTAGGTAGGTAGATTGATAGATACAGATAGGTAGGTAGGTAGATAGATAGATACAGATAGTTAGGTAGGTAGATAGATAGAGATAGGTAGGTAGGTAGATAGATAGATAGACATAGGTAGGTAGGTAGATTGATAGATACAGATAGGTAGGTAGGGAGATAGATAGATAGACATAGGTATGTAGGTAGGTAGATAGATAAATACAAATAGGTAGGTAGGTAGATAGATAGATAGATAGAGATAGGTAGGTAGGTAGATTGATAGATACAGATAGGTAGGTAGGTAGATAGATAGATACAGATAGGTAGGTACGTAGGTAGGTAGATAGATAGATAGAGATAGGTAGGTAGGTAGGTAGATAGATAGATACAGATAGGTAGGTAGGTAGATAGATAGATACAGATAGGTAGGTAGGTAGATAGATAGATAGATACAGATAGGTAGGTAGGTAGATAGATAGATAGATACAGATAGGTAGGTAGGTAGATAGATAGATAGAGATAGGTAGGTAGGTAGATTGATAGATACAGATAGGTAGGTAGGTAGATAGATAGATACAGATAGGTAGGTAGGTAGATAGATAGATAGATAAAGATAGGTAGGTAGGTAGATAGATAGATAGATACAGATAGGTAGGTAGGTAGATAGATAGATAGAGATAGGTAGGTAGGTAGATTGATAGATACAGATAGGTAGGTAGGTAGGTAGGTAGATAGATACAGATAGGTAGGTAGGTAGATAGATAGAGATAGGTATGTAGGTAGATTGATAGATACAGATAGGTAGGTAGGTAGATTGATAGATACAGATAGGTAGGTAGGTAGATAGATAGATACAGATAGGTAGGTAGGTAGGTAGATAGATAGAGATAGGTAGGTAGGTAGATAGATAGATAGAGATAGGTAGGTAGGTAGGTAGATAGATACAGATATGTAGGTAGGTAGATAGATAGATAGAGATAGGTATGTAGGTAGATAGATAGATAAATACAGATAGGTAGGTAGGTAGATGGATAGAGATAGGTAGGTAGGTAGATAGATAGATAGAGATAGGTAGTTAGGTAGATTGATAGATACACATAGGCAGGTAGGTAGGTAGATAGGTAGATAGATAGATAGATAGATAGATAGATAGATAGATAGATAGATAGATAGATAGATAGATAGATAGATAGATAAAGATAAGTATGTAGGTAGGTAGATAGACAGAGATAGGTAGGTAGGTAGGTAGGTAGGTAGATAGAGATAGGTAGGTAGGTAGATAGATACAGATAGGTAGGTAGGTAGGTAGGTAGATAGAGATAGGTAGGTAGGTAGATAGATAGAGGTAGGTAGGTAGGTAGATAGATAGATACAGATAGGTAGGTAGGTAGGTAGATAGATAGAGATAGGTAGGTAGGTAGATAGATAGATACAGATAGGTAGGTAGGTAGATAGATAGATAGAGATAGGTAGGTAGGTAGATAGATAGATAGAGATAGGTAGGTAGGTAGATAGATAGATACAGATAGGTAGGTAGGTAGGTAGATAGATAGATAGAGATAGATAGGTAGGTAGATAGATAGATACAGATAGGTAGGTAGGTAGGTAGATAGATAGATAGAGATAGATAGGTAGGTAGATTGATAGAGACAGATAGGTAGGTAGGTAGATAGATAGAAAGAGATAGGTAGGTAGGTAGATAGATAGATACAGATAGGTAGGTAGGTAGGTAGATAGATAGAGATAGGTAGGTAGGTAGGTAGGTAGATAGATAGAGATAGATAGGTAGGTAGATAGATAGATAGAGATAGGTAGGTAGGTAGATTGATAGATACAGATAGGTAGGTAGGTAGATAGATAGATACAGATAGGTAGGTAGGTAGATAGATAGATAGATAGATAGATAGATAAAGATAGGTAGGTAGGTAGGTAGGTAGGTAGGTAGATAGATAGAGATAGTTAGGTAGGTAGGTAGATAGATACAGATAGGTAGGTAGGTAGATA
>JAOTOJ010000021.1:425000-462500 GCA_039797435.1 Crotalus adamanteus | reverse complement strand
TAGATAGAGATAGATAGGTAGGTAGATTGATAGAGACAGATAGGTAGGTAGGTAGATAGATAGAAAGAGATAGGTAGGTAGGTAGATAGGTAGATAGATACAGATAGGTAGGTAGGTAGGTAGATAGAGATAGTTAGGTAGGTAGGTAGATAGATACAGATAGGTAGGTAGGTAGATAGATAGATAGAGATAGGTAGGTAGGTAGATAGATAGATAGACATAGGTAGGTAGGTAGATTGATAGATACAGATAGGTAGGTAGGTAGATTGATAGATACAGATAGGTAGGTAGGTAGGTAGATAGATAGAGATAGGTGGGTAGGTAGAAAGATAGATAGAGATAGGTAGGTAGGTAGGTAGATAGATAGAGATAGGTAGGTAGGTAGATAGATAGATAGAGATAGGTAGGTAGGTAGATAGATAGATACAGATAGGTAGGTAGATAGATAGATAGATAGAGATAGGTAGGTAGGTAGATTGATAAATACAGATATGTAGGTAGGTAGATAGATAGATACAGATAGGTAGTTAGGTAGATAGATAGATACAGATAGGTAGGTAGGTAGGTAGATAGATAGATAGAGATAGGTAGGTAGGTAGATAGATAGATAGAGATAGGTAAGTAGGTAGATAGATAGAGATAGGTAGGTAGGTAGATAGATACAGATAGGTAGGTAGGTAGATACATAGATAGAGATAGGTAGGTAGGTAGATAGATAGATAGACATAGGTAGGTAGGTAGATTGATAGATACAGATAGGTAGGTAGGTAGATAGGTAGATACAGATAGGTAGGTAGGTAGATAGATAGATACAGATAGGTAGGTAGGTAGGTAGATAGATAGAGATAGGTAGGTAGGTAGATAGATAGATAGAGATAGGTAGGTAGGTAGATTGATAGATACAGATAGGTAGGTAGGTAGATAGATAGATACAGATAGGTAGGTAGGTAGATAGATAGAGATAGGTAGGTAGGTAGATAGATAGATATAGATAGGTAGGTAGATAGAAAGATAGAGATATGTAGGTAGGTAGATAGATAGATAGACATAGGTAGGTAGGTAGATTGATAGATACAGATAGGTAGGTAGGGAGATAGATAGATAGAGATAGATAGGTAGGTAGATAGATAAATACAGATAGGTAGGTAGGTAGATAGATAGATACAGATAGGTAGGTAGGTAGGTAGGTAGATAGATAGATAGAGATAGGTAGGTAGGTAGGTAGATAGATAGATAAAGATAGGTAGGTAGGTAGGTAGGTAGGTAGATAGATAGAGATAGGTAGGTAGGTAGATAGATAGATAGAGATAGGTAGGTAGGTAGATAGATAGATAGATAGACATAGGTAGGTAGGTAGGTAGATAGATACAGATAGGTAGGTAGGTAGATAGATAGATAGAGATAGGTAGGTAGGTAGATAGATAGATAGAGATATGTAGGTAGGTAGGTAGATAGATAGAGATAGGTAGGTAGGTAGATAGATAGATAGAGATAGGTAGGTAGGTAGATAGATAGATACAGATAGGTAGGTAGGTATATAGATAGATAGATAGATACAGATAGGTAGGTAGGTAGATAGATAGAGATAGGTAGGTAGGTAGATAGATAGATAGAGATTGGTAGGTAGATTGATAGATACAGATAGGTAGGTAGGTAGATAGATAGATACAGATAGGTAGGTAGGTAGATAGATAGATAGATAAAGATAGGTAGGTAGGTAGGTAGGTAGATAGATAGAGATAGGTATGTAGGTAGATAGATAGATAAATACAGATAGGTAGGTAGGTAGGTAGATAGATAGATAGACATAGGTAGGTAGGTAGATTGATAGATACAGATAGGTAGGTAGGTAGATAGATAGATACAGATAGGTAGGTAGGTAGATAGATAGATACAGATAGGTAGGTAGGTAGGTAGATAGAGAGAGATAGGTAGGTAGGTACATAGATAGAGATATTTAGGTAGGTAGATAGATAGAGATAGGTAGGTAGGTAGGTAGATAGATAGATACAGATAGGTAGGTAGGTAGGTAGATATATAGAGATAGGTAGGTAGGTAGATAGATAGATACAGATAGGTAGGTAGGTAGGTAGATAGATAGATATAGGTAGGTAGGTAGATAGATAGATAGATAGATAGATAGATGATAGATAGATAGATAGATAGATAGATAGATAGATAGATAGATAGATAGATAGATAGATAGATAGATAAAGATAGGTAGGTAGGTAGGTAGATAGATAGATACAGATAGGTAGGTAGGTAGATAGATAGATAGAGATAGGTAGGCAGGTAGATAGATAGATACAGATAGGTAGGTAGGTAGGTAGATAGATAGATAGATAGAGATAGATAGGTAGCTAGATTGATAGAGACAGATAGGTAGGTAGGTAGATAGATAGAAAGAGATAGGTAGGTAGGTAGATAGATAGATAGATACAGATAGGTAGTTAGGTAGGTAGATAGATAGATAGAGATAGGTAGGTAGGTAGATAGATAGAGATAGGTAGGTAGGTAGGTAGATAGATACAGATAGGTAGGTAGGTAGATAGATAGATAGAGATAGGTAGGTAGTTAGATAGATAGATACAGATAGGTAGGTAGGTAGGTAGATAGATAGAGATAGGTAGGTAGGTAGATAGATAGAGATAGGTAGGTAGGTAGGTAGATAGATACAGATAGGTAGGTAGGTAGATAGATAGATAGATAGAGATAGGTAGGTAGGTAGATTGATAGATACAGATAGGTAGGTAGGTAGATTGATAGATACAGATAGGTAGGTAGGTAGATAGATAGATACAGATAGGTAGGTAGGTAGGTAGATAGATAGAGATAGGTAGGTAGGTAGATAGATAGATAGATAGATAGATAGATAGAGATAGGTAGGTAGGTAGATTGATAGATACAGATAGGTAGGTAGATAGATAGATAGATAGAGATAGGTAGGTAGGTAGGTAGATAGATAGAGATAGGTAGGTAGGTAGGTAGATAGATAGAGATAGGTAGGTAAGTAGATAGATAGATACAGATAGGTAGGTAGGTAGGTAGATAGATAGATAGAGATAGATAGATACAGATAGGTAGGTAGGTAGATACAGATAGGTAGGTAGATAGATAGATAGATGAAGATAGGTAGGTAGGTAGGTAGGTAGATAGATAGAGATAGTTAGGTAGGTAGGTAGATAGATACAGATAGGTAGGTAGGTAGATAGATAGATAGAGATAGGTAGGTAGGTAGATAGATAGATAGAGATAGGTAGGTAGGTAGATTGATAGATACAGATAGGTAGGTAGGTAGATAGATAGATACCGATAGGTAGGTAGGTAGGTAGATAGATAGAGATAGGTAGGTAGGTATATAGATAGATAGAGATAGGTAGGTAGGTAGATAGATAGATAGAGATAGGTAGGTAGGTAGATAGATAGAAAGAGATAGGTAGGTAGGTAGATAGATAGATAGATACAGATAGGTAGTTAGGTAGGTAGATAGATAGAGATAGGTAGGTAGGTAGATTGATAGATACCGATAGGTAGGTAGGTAGATAGATAGATACAGATATGTAGGCAGATGGATAGATAGATACAGATATGTAGGTAGGTAGATAGATAGAGAGAGATAGGTAGGTAGGTAGGTAGGTAGATAGATAGAGATATGTAGGTAGGTAGGTAGATAGATAGAGATAGGTAGGTAGGTAGATAGATAGATAGAGATAGGTAGGTAGGTAGATTGATAGATACAGATAGGTAGGTAGGTAGATAGATAGATACAGATAGGTAGGTAGGTAGATAGATAGAGATAGGTAGGTAGGTAGATAGATACATATAGATAGGTAGGTAGATAGAAAGATAGAGATATGTAGGTAGGTAGATAGATAGATAGACATAGGTAGGTAGGTAGATTGATAGATACAGATAGGTAGGTAGGGAGATAGATAGATAGACATAGGTAGGTAGGTAGATAGATAAATACAGATAGGTAGGTAGGTAGATAGATAGATAGAGATAGGTAGGTAGGTAGATAGATAGATAGAGATAGGTAGGTAGGTAGATAGATAGATAGAGATAGGTAGGTAGGTAGATAGATAGATACAGATAGGTAGGTAGGTAGTTAGATAGATAGAGATAGGTAGGTAGGTAGATAGATAGAGATAGGTAGGTAGGTAGATTGAAAGATACAGATAGGTAGGTAGGTAGATAGATAGATACAGATAGGTAGGTAGGTAGATAGATAGAGATAGGTAGGTAGGTAGATAGATAGATATAGATAGGTAGGTAGATAGAAAGATAGAGATATGTAGGTAGGTAGATAGATAGATAGACATAGGTAGGTAGGTAGATTGATAGATACAGATAGGTAGGTAGGGAGATAGATAGATAGAGATAGATAGGTAGGTAGATAGATTAATACAGATAGGTAGGTAGGTAGATAGATAGATACAGATAGGTAGGTAGGTAGGTAGGTAGATAGATAGATAGAGATAGGTAGGTAGGTAGGTAGATAGATAGATAAAGATAGGTAGGTAGGTAGGTAGGTAGGTAGATAGATAGAGATAGGTAGGTAGGTAGATAGATAGATAGAGATAGGTAGGTAGGTAGATTGATAGATACAGATAGGTAGGTAGGTAGATTGATAGATACAGATAGGTAGGTAGGTAGATAGATAGATAGATACAGATAGGTAGGTAGGTAGGTAGATAGATAGAGATAGGTAGGTAGGTAGATAGATAGATAGAGATATGTAGGTAGGTAGGTAGATAGATAGAGATAGGTAGGTAGGTAGATAGATAGATAGAGATAGGTAGGTAGGTAGATAGATAGATACAGATAGGTAGGTAGGTATATAGATAGATAGATAGATAGATACAGATAGGTAGGTAGGTAGATAGATAGAGATAGGTAGGTAGGTAGATAGATAGATAGAGATTGGTAGGTAGATTGATAGATACAGATAGGTAGGTAGGTAGATAGATAGATACAGATAGGTAGGTAGGTAGATAGATAGATAGATAAAGATAGGTAGGTAGGTAGGTAGGTAGGTAGATAGATAGAGATAGGTATGTAGGTAGATAGATAGATAAATACAGATAGGTAGGTAGGTAGGTAGATAGAGAGATAGACATAGGTAGGTAGGTAGATTGATAGATACAGATAGGTAGGTAGGTAGATAGATAGATACAGATAGGTAGGTAGGTAGATAGATAGATACAGATAGGTAGGTAGGTAGGTAGATAGAGAGAGATAGGTAGGTAGGTACATAGATAGAGATATTTAGGTAGGTAGATAGATAGAGATAGGTAGGTAGGTAGATAGATAGATACAGATAGGTAGGTAGGTATGTAGATATATAGAGATAGGTAGGTAGGTAGATAGATAGATACAGATAGGTAGGTAGGTAGGTAGATAGATAGATATAAGTAGGTAGGTAGATAGATAGATAGATAGATAGATGATAGATAGATAGATAGATAGATAGATAGATAGATAGATAGATAGATAGATAGATAGATAGATAGATAAAGATAGGTAGGTAGGTAGGTAGATAGATAGAGATAGGTAGGTAGGTAGGTAGGTAGGTAGATAGATAGATAGAGATAGGTAGGCAGGTAGATAGATAGATACAGATAGGTAGGTAGGTAGGTAGATAGATAGATAGATAGAGATAGATAGGTAGCTAGATTGATAGAGACAGATAGGTAGGTAGGTAGATAGATAGAAAGAGATAGGTAGGTAGGTAGATAGATAGATAGATACAGATAGGTAGTTAGGTAGGTAGATAGATAGAGATAGGTAGGTAGGTAGGTAGGTAGATATATAGAGATAGATAAGTAGGTAGGTAGATAGATACAGATAGGTAGGTAGGTAGATAGATAGATAGATACAGATAGGTAGTTAGGTAGGTAGATAGATAGAGATAGGTAGGTAGGTAGGTAGATAGATAGAGATAGTTAGGTAGGTAGGTAGAAAGATAGAGATAGGTAGGTAGGTAGATAGATAGATACAGATAGGTAGGTAGGTAGATAGATAGATAGAGATAGGTAGGTAGGTAGATAGATAGATAGATAGATAGATAGATAGATAGATAGATAGATAGATAGAGATAGGTAGGTAGGTAGATTGATAGATACAGATAGGTAGGTAGGTTGATAGATACAGATAGGTAGGTAGGTAGGTAGATAGATAGAGATAGGTAGGTAGGTAGATAGATAGATAGAGATAGGTAGGTAGGTAGGTAGATAGATAGAGATAGGTAGGTAGGTAGATAGATAGATAGATAGAGATAGGTAGGTAGGTAGATAGATACATACAGATAGGTAGGTAGATAAATAGATAGATAGAGATAGGTAGGTAGGTAGATAGATAGATACAGATAGGTAGGTAGGTAGGTAGATAGATAGATAGAGATAGGTAGGTAGGTAGATAGATAAATACAGATAGGTAGGTATGTAGGTAGATAGATAGAGATAGGTAGGTAGGTAGATAGATAGATAGAGATAGGTAGGTAGGTAGATTGATAGATACAGATAGGTAGGTAGGTAGGTAGGTAGGTAGGTAGATAGATAGATAGATAGATAGATAGATAGATAGATAGATAGATAGATAGATAGATAGATAGATAGATAGATAGATAGATAGATAGATAGATAAAGATAGGTAGGTAGGTAGGTAGGTAGATAGATAGAGATAGGTAGGTAGGTAGGTAGGTAGATAGATAGAGATAGGTAGATAGGTAGATAGATAGAGATAGGTAGGTAGGTAGATAGATAGAGATAGGTAGGTAGGTAGATAGATACAGATAGGTAGGTAGGTAGATAGATAGATAGAGATAGGTAGGTAGGTAGATAGATAGATACAGATAGGTAGGTAGGTAGGTAGGTAGGTAGATAGATAGAGATAGGTAGGTAGGTAGATAGATACAGATAGGTAGGTAGGTAGGTAGATAGATACAGATAGGTAGGTAGGTAGATAGATAGATAGATAGATAGATAGATAGATAGAGATAGGTAGGTAGTTAGATAGATAGATACAGATAGGTAGGTAGGTAGGTAGATAGATAGAGATAGGTAGGTAGGTAGATAGATAGAGATAGGTAGGTAGGTAGGTAGATAGATACAGATAGGTAGGTAGGTAGATAGATAGATAGACATAGGTAGGTAGGTAGATAGATAGATAGATAGACATAGGTAGGTAGGTAGATTGATAGATACAGATAGGTAGGTAGGTAGATAGATAGATACAGATAGGTAGGTAGGTAGATAGATAGAGATAGGTAGGTAGGTAGATAGATAGATAGATAGAGATAGGTAGGTAGGTAGATTGATAGATACAGATAGGTAGGTAGATAGATAGATAGATAGAGATAGGTAGGTAGGTAGGTAGATAGATAGAGATAGGTAGGTAAGTAGGTAGATAGATAGAGATAGGTAGGTAAGTAGATACATAGATACAGATAGGTAGGTAGGTAGGTAGATAGATAGATAGAGATAGATAGATACAGATAGGTAGGTAGGTAGATAGATTCAGATAGGTAGGTAGATAGATAGATGAAGATAGGTAGGTAGGTAGGTAGGTAGATAGATAGAGATAGTTAGGTAGGTAGGTAGATAGATACAGATAGGTAGGTAGGTAGATAGATAGATAGAGATAGGTAGGTAGGTAGATAGATAGATAGAGATAGGTAGGTAGGTAGATTGATAGATACAGATAGGTAGGTATGTAGATAGATAGATACCGATAGGTAGGTAGGTAGGTAGGTAGATAGAGATAGGTAGGTAGGTAGATAGATAGATAGAGATAGGTAGGTAGGTAGATAGATAGATAGAGATAGGTAGGTAGGTAGATAGATAGAAAGAGATAGGTAGGTAGGTAGATAGATAGATAGATACAGATAGGTAGTTAGGTAGGTAGATAGATAGAGATAGGTAGGTAGGTAGATTGATAGATACCGATAGGTAGGTAGGTAGATAGATAGATACAGATATGTAGGCAGGTGGATAGATAGATACAGATATGTAGGTAGGTAGATAGATAGAGAGAGATAGGTAGGTAGGTAGGTAGGTAGATAGATAGAGATATGTAGGTAGGTAGGTAGATAGATAGAGATAGGTAGGTAGGTAGATAGATAGATAGAGATAGGTAGGTAGGTAGATTGATAGATACAGATAGGTAGGTAGGTAGATAGATAGATACAGATAGGTATGTAGGTAGATAGATAGAGATAGGTAGCTAGGTAGATAGATAGATATAGATAGGTAGGTAAATAGAAAGATAGAGATATGTAGGTAGGTAGATAGATAGATAGACATAGGTAGGTAGGTAGATTGATAGATACAGATAGGTAGGTAGGTAGATAGATAGATAGAGATAGGTAGGTAGGTAGATAGATAGATAGATAGACATAGGTAGGTAGGTAGATTGATAGATACAGATAGGTAGGTAGGTAGGTAGGTAGATAGAGATAGGTAGGTATGTAGAATGATAGATACAGATAGGTAGGTAGGTAGATAGATAGACATAGGTAGGTAGGTAGATAGATAAATACAGATAGGTAGGTAGGTAGATAGATAGATAGAGATAGGTAGGTAGGTAGATAGATAGATAGGGATAGGTAGGTAGGTAGATAGATAGATACAGATAGGTAGGTAGATAAATAGATAGATAGAGATAGGTAGGTAGGTAGATAGATACAGATAGGTAGGTAGGTAGGTAGATAGATAGATAGAGATAGGTAGGTAGGTAGATAGATAGATACAGATAGGTAGGTAGATAAATAGATAGATAGAGATAAGTAGGTAGGTATATAGATAGATACAGATAGGTAGGTAGGTAGGTAGATAGATAGATAGAGATAGGTAGGTAGGTAGATAGATAAATACAGATGGGTAGGTAGGTAGGTAGATAGATAGAGATAGGTAGGTAGGTAGATAGATAGATAGAGATAGGTAGGTAGGTAGATTGATAGATACAGATAGGTAGGTAGGTAGGTAGATAGATAGATAGATAGATAGATAGATAGATAGATAGATAGATAGATAGATAGATAGATAGATAGATAGATAGATAGATAGATAAAGATAGGTAGGTAGGTAGATAGATAGAGATAGGTAGGTAGGTAGGTAGGTAGATAGATAGAGATAGGTAGGTAGATAGATAGATAGAGATAGGTAGGTAGGTAGGTAGATAGATACAGATAGGTAGGTAGGTAGATAGATAGATAGAGATAGGTAGGTAGGTAGATAGATAGATACAGATAGGTAGGTAGGTAGGTAGGTAGATAGATAGAGATAGGTAGGTAGGTAGATAGATAGATACAGATAGGTAGGTAGGTAGGTAGGTAGATAGATAGAGAGAGGTAGGTAGGTAGATAGTTAGAGATAGGTAGGTAGGTAGGTAGATAGATACAGATAGGTAGGTAGGTAGATAGATAGATAGAGATAGCTAGGTAGGTAGATAGATAGATACAGATAGGTAGGTAGGTAGGTAGGTAGATAGATAGAGAGAGGTAGGTAGGTAGATAGATAGAGATAGGTAGGTAGGTAGGTAGATAGATACAGATAGGTAGGTAGGTAGATAGATAGATAGAGATAGGTAGGTAGGTAGATAGATAGATACAGATAGGTAGGTAGGTAGGTAGGTAGATAGATAGAGATAGGTAGGTAGGTAGATAGATAGAGATAGGTAGGTAGGTAGATAGATAGATACAGATAGGTAGGTAGGTAGATAGATAGATAGAGATAGGTAGGTAGGTAGATAGATAGATAGATAGACATAGGTAGGTAGGTAGATTGATAGATACAGATAGGTAGGTAGGTAGATAGATAGATATAGATAGGTAGGTAGGTAGATAGATAGATACAGATAGGTAGGTAGGTAGGTAGATAGATAGAGATAGGTAGGTAGGTAGATAGATAGATAGATAGATAGATAGATAGAGATAGGTAGGTAGGTAGATTGATAGATACAGATAGGTAGGTAGATAGATAGATAGATAGAGATAGGTAGGTAGGTAGGTAGATAGATAGAGATAGGTAGGTAGGTAGGTAGGTAGATAGAGATAGGTAGGTAAGTAGATAGATAGATACAGATAGGTAGGTAGGTAGGTAGATAGATAGATAGAGATAGATAGATACAGATAGGTAGGTAGGTAGATAGATACAGATAGGTAGGTAGGTAGATAGATAGATAGATGAAGATAGGTAGGTAGGTAGGTAGATAGATAGAGATAGTTAGGTAGGTAGGTAGATAGATACAGATAGGTAGGTAGGTAGATAGATAGATAGATAGAGATAGGTAGGTAGGTAGATAGATAGATAGAGATAGGTAGGTAGGTAGATAGATAGATACAGATATGTAGGTAGGTAGATAGATAGAGAGAGATAGGTAGGTAGGTAGGTAGGTAGATAGATAGAGATATGTAGGTAGGTAGATAGATAGATAGAGATAGGTAGGTAGGTAGATTGATAGATACAGATAGGTAGGTAGGTAGATAGATAGATACAGATAGGTAGGTAGGTAGATAGATAGAGATAGGTAGGTAGGTAGATAGATAGATATAGATAGGTAGGTAGATAGAAAGATAGAGATATGTAGGTAGGTAGATAGATAGATAGACATAGGTAGGTAGGTAGATTGATAGATACAGATAGGTAGGTAGGGAGATAGATAGATAGACATAGGTAGGTAGGTAGATAGATAAATACAGATAGGTAGGTAGGTAGATAGATAGATAGAGATAGGTAGGTAGGTAGATAGATAGATAGAGATAGGTAGGTAGGTAGATAGATAGATACAGATAGGTAGGTAGATAAATAGATAGATAGAGATAGGTAGGTAGGTAGATAGATAGATACAGATAGGTAGGTAGGTAGGTAGATAGATAGATAGAGATAGGTAGGTAGGTAGATTGATAGATACAGATAGGTAGGTAGGTAGATAGATAGATACAGATAGGTAGGTAGGTAGATAGATAGAGATAGGTAGGTAGGTAGATAGATAGATATAGATAGGTAGGTAGATAGAAAGATAGAGATATGTAGGTAGGTAGATAGATAGATAGACATAGGTAGGTAGGTAGATTGATAGATACAGATAGGTAGGTAGGGAGATAGATAGATAGACATAGGTAGGTAGGTAGATAGATAAATACAGATAGGTAGGTAGGTAGATAGATAGATATAGGTAGGTAGGTAGATAGATAGATAGAGATAGGTAGGTAGGTAGATTGATAGATACAGATAGGTAGGTAGGTAGATAGATAGATACAGATAGGTAGGTAGGTAGATAGATAGAGATAGGTAGGTAGGTAGATAGATAGATATAGATAGGTAGGTAGATAGAAAGATAGAGATATGTAGGTAGGTAGATAGATAGATAGACATAGGTAGGTAGGTAGATTGATAGATATAGATAGGTAGGTAGGGAGATAGATATAGGTAGGTAGGTAGATAGATAGATAGAGATAGGTAGGTAGGTAGATTGATAGATATAGATAGGTAGGTAGATAGAAAGATAGAGATATGTAGGTAGGTAGATAGATAGATAGACATAGGTAGGTAGGTAGATTGATAGATACAGATAGGTAGGTAGGGAGATAGATAGATAGACATAGGTAGGTAGGTAGGTAGATAGATAGATAGAGATAGGTAGGTAGGTAGATAGATAGATACAGATAGGTAGGTAGATAAATAGATAGATAGAGATAGGTAGGTAGGTAGATAGATAGATACAGATAGGTAGGTAGGTAGGTAGATAGATAGATAGAGATAGGTAGGTAGGTAGATAGATAAATACAGATGGGTAGGTAGGTAGGTAGATAGATAGAGATAGGTAGGTAGGTAGATAGATAGATAGAGATAGGTAGGTAGGTAGATTGATAGATACAGATAGGTAGGTAGGTAGGTAGATAGATAGATAGATAGATAGATAGATAGATAGATAGATAGATAGATAGATAGATAGATAGATAGATAGATAGATAGATAAAGATAGGTAGGTAGGTAGGTAGATAGATAGAGATAGGTAGGTAGGTAGGTAGGTAGATAGATAGAGATAGGTAGGTAGGTAGATAGAGATAGGTAGGTAGGTAGATAGATAGAGATAGGTAGGTAGGTAGATAGATACAGATAGGTAGGTAGGTAGATAGATAGATAGATAGAGATAGCTAGGTAGGTAGATAGATAGATACAGATAGGTAGGTAGGTAGGTAGGTAGATAGATAGAGAGAGGTAGGTAGGTAGATAGATAGAGATAGGTAGGTAGGTAGGTAGATAGATACAGATAGGTAGGTAGGTAGATAGATAGATAGAGATAGGTAGGTAGGTAGATAGATAGATACTGGTAGGTAGGTAGGTAGGTAGGTAGATAGATAGAGATAGGTAGGTAGGTAGATAGATAGAGATAGGTAGGTAGGTAGGTAGATAGATACAGATAGGTAGGTAGGTAGATAGATAGATAGAGATAGGTAGGTAGGTAGATAGATAGATAGATAGACATAGGTAGGTAGGTAGATTGATAGATACAGATAGGTAGATAGGTAGATAGATAGATATAGATAGGTAGGTAGGTAGATAGATAGATACAGATAGGTAGGTAGGTAGGTAGATAGATAGAGATAGGTAGGTAAGTAGATAGATAGATACAGATAGGTAGGTAGGTAGGTAGATAGATAGATAGAGATAGATAGATACAGATAGGTAGGTAGGTAGATAGATACAGATAGGTAGGTAGGTAGATAGATAGATAGATGAAGATAGGTAGGTAGGTAGGTAGATAGATAGAGATAGTTAGGTAGGTAGGTAGATAGATACAGATAGGTAGGTAGGTAGATAGATAGATAGATAGAGATAGGTAGGTAGGTAGATAGATAGATAGAGATAGGTAGGTAGGTAGATAGATAGATACAGATATGTAGGTAGGTAGATAGATAGATAGACATAGGTAGGTAGGTAGATTGATAGATACAGATAGGTAGGTAGGGAGATAGATAGATAGACATAGGTAGGTAGGTAGATAGATAAATACAGATAGGTAGGTAGGTAGATAGATAGATAGAGATAGGTAGGTAGGTAGATAGATAAATAGAGATAGGTAGGTAGGTAGATAGATAGATACAGATAGGTAGGTAGATAAATAGATAGATAGAGATAGGTAGGTAGGTAGATAGATAGATACAGATAGGTAGGTAGGTAGGTAGATAGATAGATAGAGATAGGTAGGTAGGTAGATAGATAGATACAGATAGGTAGGTAGATAAATAGATAGATAGAGATAGGTAGGTAGGTAGATAGATAGATACAGATAGGTAGGTAGGTAGGTAGATAGATAGATAGAGATAGGTAGGTAGGTAGATAGATAAATACAGATGGGTAGGTAGGTAGGTAGATAGATAGAGATAGGTAGGTAGGTAGATAGATAGATAGAGATAGGTAGGTAGGTAGATTGATAGATACAGATAGGTAGGTAGGTAGGTAGATAGATAGATAGATAGATAGATAGATAGATAGATAGATAGATAGATAGATAGATAGATAGATAGATAGATAGATAAAGATAGGTAGGTAGGTAGGTAGATAGATAGAGATAGGTAGGTAGGTAGGTAGGTAGATAGATAGAGATAGGTAGGTAGGTAGATAGAGATAGGTAGGTAGGTAGATAGATAGAGATAGGTAGGTAGGTAGATAGATAGATACAGATATGTAGGTAGGTAGATAGATAGAGATAGCTAGGTAGGTAGATAGATAGATACAGATAGGTAGGTAGGTAGGTAGGTAGGTAGATAGATAGAGAGAGGTAGGTAGGTAGATAGATAGAGATAGGTAGGTAGGTAGGTAGATAGATACAGATAGGTAGGTAGGTAGATAGATAGATAGAGATAGGTAGGTAGGTAGATAGATAGATACAGATAGGTAGGTAGGTAGGTAGGTAGATAGATAGAGAGAGGTAGGTAGGTAGATAGATAGAGATAGGTAGGTAGGTAGGTAGATAGATACAGATAGGTAGGTAGGTAGATAGATAGATAGAGATAGGTAGGTAGGTAGATAGATAGATACTGATAGGTAGGTAGGTAGGTAGGTAGATAGATAGAGATAGGTAGGTAGGTAGATAGATAGAGATAGGTAGGTAGGTAGGTAGATAGATACAGATAGGTAGGTAGGTAGATAGATAGATAGAGATAGGTAGGTAGGTAGATAGATAGATAGATAGACATAGGTAGATAGATAGATAGATAGATAGATAGAGATAGGTAGGTAGGTAGATTGATAGATACAGATAGGTAGGTAGGTAGATAGATAGAGATAGGTAGGTAGGTAGGTAGATAGATAGAGATAGGTAGGTAAGTAGATAGATAGATACAGATAGGTAGGTAGGTAGGTAGATAGATAGATAGAGATAGATAGATACAGATAGGTAGGTAGGTAGATAGATACAGATAGGTAGGTAGGTAGATAGATAGATAGATGAAGATAGGTAGGTAGGTAGGTAGATAGATAGAGATAGTTAGGTAGGTAGGTAGATAGATACAGATAGGTAGGTAGGTAGATAGATAGATAGATAGAGATAGGTAGGTAGGTAGATAGATAGATAGAGATATGTAGGTAGGTAGATAGATAGAGATAGCTAGGTAGGTAGATAGATAGATACAGATAGGTAGGTAGGTAGGTAGGTAGATAGATAGAGAGAGGTAGGTAGGTAGATAGATAGAGATAGGTAGGTAGGTAGGTAGATAGATACAGATAGGTAGGTAGGTAGATAGATAGATAGAGATAGGTAGGTAGGTAGATAGATAGATACAGATAGGTAGGTAGGTAGGTAGGTAGATAGATAGAGATAGGTAGGTAGGTAGATAGATAGAGATAGGTAGGTAGGTAGGTAGATAGATACAGATAGGTAGGTAGGTAGATAGATAGATAGAGATAGGTAGGTAGGTAGATAGATAGATAGATAGACATAGGTAGGTAGGTAGATTGATAGATACAGATAGGTAGGTAGGTAGATAGATAGATATAGATAGGTAGGTAGGTAGATAGATAGATACAGATAGGTAGGTAGGTAGGTAGATAGATAGAGATAGGTAGGTAGGTAGATAGATAGATAGATAGATAGATAGATAGAGATAGGTAGGTAGGTAGATTGATAGATACAGATAGGTAGGTAGGTAGATAGATAGAGATAGGTAGGTAGGTAGGTAGATAGATAGAGATAGGTAGGTAAGTAGATAGATAGATACAGATAGGTAGGTAGGTAGGTAGATAGATAGATAGAGATAGATAGATACAGATAGGTAGGTAGGTAGATAGATACAGATAGGTAGGTAGGTAGATAGATAGATAGATGAAGATAGGTAGGTAGGTAGGTAGATAGATAGAGATAGTTAGGTAGGTAGGTAGATAGATACAGATAGGTAGGTAGGTAGATAGATAGATAGATAGAGATAGGTAGGTAGGTAGATAGATAGATAGAGATATGTAGGTAGGTAGATAGATAGATAGACATAGGTAGGTAGGTAGATTGATAGATACAGATAGGTAGGTAGGGAGATAGATAGATAGACATAGGTAGGTAGGTAGATAGATAAATACAGATAGGTAGGTAGGTAGATAGATAGATAGAGATAGGTAGGTAGGTAGATAGATAGATAGAGATAGGTAGGTAGGTAGATAGATAGATACAGATAGGTAGGTAGATAAATAGATAGATAGAGATAGGTAGGTAGGTAGATAGATAGATACAGATAGGTAGGTAGGTAGATAGATAGATAGAGATAGGTAGGTAGGTAGATAGATAGATACAGATAGGTAGGTAGATAAATAGATAGATAGAGATAGGTAGGTAGGTAGATAGATAGATACAGATAGGTAGGTAGGTAGGTAGATAGATAGATAGAGATAGGTAGGTAGGTAGATAGATAAATACAGATGGGTAGGTAGGTAGGTAGATAGATAGAGATAGGTAGGTAGGTAGATAGATAGATAGAGATAGGTAGGTAGGTAGATTGATAGATACAGATAGGTAGGTAGGTAGGTAGATAGATAGATAGATAGATAGATAGATAGATAGATAGATAGATAGATAGATAGATAGATAGATAGATAGATAGATAGATAGATAGATAGATAGATAGATAGATAGATAAAGATAGGTAGGTAGGTAGGTAGATAGATAGAGATAGGTAGGTAGGTAGGTAGGTAGATAGATAGAGATAGGTAGGTAGGTAGATAGAGATAGGTAGGTAGGTAGGTAGATAGATAGAGATAGGTAGGTAGGTAGATAGATACAGATAGGTAGGTAGGTAGATAGATAGATAGAGATAGCTAGGTAGGTAGATAGATAGATACAGATAGGTAGGTAGGTAGGTAGGTAGATAGATAGAGAGAGGTAGGTAGGTAGATAGATAGAGATAGGTAGGTAGGTAGGTAGATAGATACAGATAGGTAGGTAGGTAGATAGATAGATAGAGATAGGTAGGTAGGTAGATAGATAGATACAGATAGGTAGGTAGGTAGGTAGGTAGATAGATAGAGATAGGTAGGTAGGTAGATAGATAGAGATAGGTAGGTAGGTAGGTAGATAGATACAGATAGGTAGGTAGGTAGATAGATAGATAGAGATAGGTAGGTAGGTAGATAGATAGATAGATAGACATAGGTAGGTAGGTAGATTGATAGATACAGATAGGTAGGTAGGTAGATAGATAGATATAGATAGGTAGGTAGGTAGATAGATAGATACAGATAGGTAGGTAGGTAGGTAGATAGATAGAGATAGGTAGGTAGGTAGATAGATAGATAGATGAAGATAGGTAGGTAGGTAGGTAGATAGATAGAGATAGTTAGGTAGGTAGGTAGATAGATACAGATAGGTAGGTAGGTAGATAGATAGATAGATAGAGATAGGTAGGTAGGTAGATAGATAGATAGAGATAGGTAGGTAGGTAGATAGATAGATACAGATATGTAGGTAGGTAGATAGATAGATAGACATAGGTAGGTAGGTAGATTGATAGATACAGATAGGTAGGTAGGGAGATAGATAGATAGACATAGGTAGGTAGGTAGATAGATAAATACAGATAGGTAGGTAGGTAGATAGATAGATAGAGATAGGTAGGTAGGTAGATAGATAAATAGAGATAGGTAGGTAGGTAGATAGATAGATACAGATAGGTAGGTAGGTAGGTAGGTAGATAGATAGAGATAGGTAGGTAGGTAGATAGATAGAGATAGGTAGGTAGGTAGGTAGATAGATACAGATAGGTAGGTAGGTAGATAGATAGATAGAGATAGGTAGGTAGGTAGATAGAGATAGGTAGGTAGGTAGATAGATAGAGATAGGTAGGTAGGTAGATAGATAGATACAGATAGGTAGGTAGGTAGATAGATAGAGATAGCTAGGTAGGTAGATAGATAGATACAGATAGGTAGGTAGGTAGGTAGGTAGATAGATAGAGAGAGGTAGGTAGGTAGATAGATAGAGATAGGTAGGTAGGTAGGTAGATAGATACAGATAGGTAGGTAGGTAGATAGATAGATAGAGATAGGTAGGTAGGTAGATAGATAGATACAGATAGGTAGGTAGGTAGGTAGGTAGGTAGATAGATAGAGATAGGTAGGTAGGTAGATAGATAGAGATAGGTAGGTAGGTAGGTAGATAGATACAGATAGGTAGGTAGGTAGATAGATAGATAGAGATAGGTAGGTAGGTAGATAGATAGATAGATAGACATAGGTAGGTAGGTAGATTGATAGATACAGATAGGTAGGTAGGTAGATAGATAGATATAGATAGGTAGGTAGGTAGATAGATAGATACATATAGGTAGGTAGGTAGGTAGATAGATAGAGATAGGTAGGTAGGTAGATAGATAGATAGATAGATAGAGATAGGTAGGTAGGTAGATTGATAGATACAGATAGGTAGGTAGATAGATAGATAGATAGAGATAGGTAGGTAGGTAGGTAGATAGATAGAGATAGGTAGGTAGGTAGGTAGATAGATAGAGATAGGTAGGTAAGTAGATAGATAGATACAGATAGGTAGGTAGGTAGGTAGATAGATAGATAGAGATAGATAGATACAGATAGGTAGGTAGGTAGATAGATACAGATAGGTAGGTAGGTAGATAGATAGATAGATGAAGATAGGTAGGTAGGTAGGTAGATAGATAGAGATAGTTAGGTAGGTAGGTAGATAGATACAGATAGGTAGGTAGGTAGATAGATAGATAGATAGATAGAGATAGGTAGGTAGGTAGATAGATAGATAGAGATAGCTAGGTAGGTAGATAGATAGATACAGATAGGTAGGTAGGTAGGTAGGTAGATAGATAGAGAGAGGTAGGTAGGTAGATAGATAGAGATAGGTAGGTAGGTAGGTAGATAGATACAGATAGGTAGGTAGGTAGATAGATAGATAGAGATAGGTAGGTAGGTAGATAGATAGATACAGATAGGTAGGTAGGTAGGTAGGTAGATAGATAGAGATAGGTAGGTAGGTAGATAGATAGAGATAGGTAGGTAGGTAGGTAGATAGATACAGATAGGTAGGTAGGTAGATAGATAGATAGAGATAGGTAGGTAGGTAGATAGATAGATAGATAGACATAGGTAGGTAGGTAGATTGATAGATACAGATAGGTAGGTAGGTAGATAGATAGATATAGATAGGTAGGTAGGTAGATAGATAGATACAGATAGGTAGGTAGGTAGGTAGGTAGATAGATAGAGATAGGTAGGTAGGTAGATAGATAGATAGATGAAGATAGGTAGGTAGGTAGGTAGATAGATAGAGATAGTTAGGTAGGTAGGTAGATAGATACAGATAGGTAGGTAGGTAGATAGATAGATAGATAGAGATAGGTAGGTAGGTAGATAGATAGATAGAGATAGGTAGGTAGGTAGATAGATAGATACAGATATGTAGGTAGGTAGATAGATAGATAGACATAGGTAGGTAGGTAGATTGATAGATACAGATAGGTAGGTAGGGAGATAGATAGATAGACATAGGTAGGTAGGTAGATAGATAAATACAGATAGGTAGGTAGGTAGATAGATAGATAGAGATAGGTAGGTAGGTAGATAGATAAATAGAGATAGGTAGGTAGGTAGATAGATAGATACAGATATGTAGGCAGGTGGATAGATAGATACAGATATGTAGGTAGGTAGATAGATAGATACAGATAGGTAGGTAGGTAGGTAGATAGATAGATAGAGATAGGTAGGTAGGTAGATAGATAGATACAGATAGGTAGGTAGATAAATAGATAGATAGAGATAGGTAGGTAGGTAGATAGATAGATACAGATAGGTAGGTAGGTAGGTAGATAGATAGATAGAGATAGGTAGGTAGGTAGATAGATAAATACAGATGGGTAGGTAGGTAGGTAGATAGATAGAGATAGGTAGGTAGGTAGATAGATAGATAGAGATAGGTAGGTAGGTAGATTGATAGATACAGATAGGTAGGTAGGTAGATAGATAGATAGATAGATAGATAGATAGATAGATAGATAGATAGATAGATAGATAGATAGATAGATAAAGATAGGTAGGTAGGTAGGTAGATAGATAGAGATAGGTAGGTAGGTAGGTAGGTAGATAGATAGAGATAGGTAGGTAGGTAGATAGAGATAGGTAGGTAGGTAGATAGATAGAGATAGGTAGGTAGGTAGATAGATAGATACAGATAGGTAGGTAGGTAGATAGATAGAGATAGCTAGGTAGGTAGATAGATAGATACAGATAGGTAGGTAGGTAGGTAGGTAGATAGATAGAGAGAGGTAGGTAGGTAGATAGATAGAGATAGGTAGGTAGGTAGGTAGATAGATACAGATAGGTAGGTAGGTAGATAGATAGATAGAGATAGGTAGGTAGGTAGATAGATAGATACAGATAGGTAGGTAGGTAGGTAGGTAGATAGATAGAGATAGGTAGGTAGGTAGATAGATAGAGATAGGTAGGTAGGTAGGTAGATAGATACAGATAGGTAGGTAGGTAGATAGATAGATAGAGATAGGTAGGTAGGTAGATAGATAGATAGACATAGGTAGGTAGGTAGATTGATAGATACAGATAGGTAGGTAGGTAGATAGATAGATATAGATAGGTAGGTAGGTAGATAGATAGATACAGATAGGTAGGTAGGTAGGTAGATAGATAGAGATAGGTAGGTAGGTAGATAGATAGATAGATAGATAGATAGAGATAGGTAGGTAGGTAGATTGATAGATACAGATAGGTAGGTAGATAGATAGATAGATAGAGATAGGTAGGTAGGTAGGTAGATAGATAGAGATAGGTAGGTAGGTAGGTAGATAGATAGAGATAGGTAGGTAAGTAGATAGATAGATACAGATAGGTAGGTAGGTAGGTAGATAGATAGATAGAGATAGATAGATACAGATAGGTAGGTAGGTAGATAGATACAGATAGGTAGGTAGGTAGATAGATAGATAGATGAAGATAGGTAGGTAGGTAGGTAGATAGATAGAGATAGTTAGGTAGGTAGGTAGATAGATACAGATAGGTAGGTAGGTAGATAGATAGATAGATAGAGATAGGTAGGTAGGTAGATAGATAGATAGAGATATGTAGGTAGGTAGATAGATAGATAGACATAGGTAGGTAGGTAGATTGATAGATACAGATAGGTAGGTAGGTAGATAGATAGATAGACATAGGTATGTAGGTAGGTAGATAAATACAGATAGGTAGGTAGGTAGATAGATAGATAGAGATAGGTAGGTAGGTAGATAGATAGATAGAGATAGGTAGGTAGGTAGATAGATAGATACAGATAGGTAGGTAGATAAATAGATAGATAGAGATAGGTAGGTAGGTAGATAGATAGATACAGATAGGTAGGTAGGTAGGTAGATAGATAGATAGAGATAGGTAGGTAGGTAGATAGATAGATACAGATAGGTAGGTAGATAAATAGATAGATAGAGATAGGTAGGTAGGTAGATAGATACAGATAGGTAGGTAGGTAGGTAGATAGATAGATAGAGATAGGTAGGTAGGTAGATAGATAAATACAGATGGGTAGGTAGGTAGGTAGATAGATAGAGATAGGTAGGTAGGTAGATAGATAGATAGAGATAGGTAGGTAGGTAGATTGATAGATACAGATAGGTAGGTAGGTAGGTAGGTAGATAGATAGATAGATAGATAGATAGATAGATAGATAGATAGATAGATAGATAGATAGATAGATAGATAGATAGATAGATAGATAGATAAAGATAGGTAGGTAGGTAGGTAGATAGATAGAGATAGGTAGGTAGGTAGGTAGGTAGATAGATAGAGATAGGTAGGTAGGTAGATAGAGATAGGTAGGTAGGTAGGTAGATAGATAGAGATAGGTAGGTAGGTAGATAGATACAGATAGGTAGGTAGGTAGATAGATAGATAGAGATAGCTAGGTAGGTAGATAGATAGATACAGATAGGTAGGTAGGTAGGTAGGTAGATAGATAGAGAGAGGTAGGTAGGTAGATAGATAGAGATAGGTAGGTAGGTAGGTAGATAGATACAGATAGGTAGGTAGGTAGATAGATAGATAGAGATAGGTAGGTAGGTAGATAGATAGATACAGATAGGTAGGTAGGTAGGTAGGTAGATAGATAGAGATAGGTAGGTAGGTAGATAGATAGAGATAGGTAGGTAGGTAGGTAGATAGATACAGATAGGTAGGTAGGTAGATAGATAGATAGAGATAGGTAGGTAGGTAGATAGATAGATAGATAGACATAGGTAGGTAGGTAGATTGATAGATACAGATAGGTAGGTAGGTAGATAGATAGATATAGATAGGTAGGTAGGTAGATAGATAGATACAGATAGGTAGGTAGGTAGGTAGATAGATAGAGATAGGTAGGTAGGTAGATAGATAGATAGATAGATAGATAGAGATAGGTAGGTAGGTAGATTGATAGATACAGATAGGTAGGTAGATAGATAGATAGAGATAGGTAGGTAGGTAGGTAGATAGATAGAGATAGGTAGGTAGGTAGGTAGATAGATAGAGATAGGTAGGTAAGTAGATAGATAGATACAGATAGGTAGGTAGGTAGGTAGATAGATAGATAGAGATAGATAGATACAGATAGGTAGGTAGGTAGATAGATACAGATAGGTAGGTAGGTAGATAGATAGATAGATGAAGATAGGTAGGTAGGTAGGTAGATAGATAGAGATAGTTAGGTAGGTAGGTAGATAGATACAGATAGGTAGGTAGGTAGATAGAT
The DNA here is from genome assembly GCA_039797435.1 of Crotalus adamanteus. Taxonomy (NCBI): domain Eukaryota; kingdom Metazoa; phylum Chordata; class Lepidosauria; order Squamata; family Viperidae; genus Crotalus; species Crotalus adamanteus. The sequence goes on along the minus strand of JAOTOJ010000021.1, from coordinate 440,255 downwards.
AGATAGATAGAGATAGGTAGGTAGGTAGATAGATAGATAGAGATAGGTAGGTAGGTAGATAGATAGATACAGATATGTAGGTAGGTAGATAGATAGAGATATGTAGGTAGGTAGGTAGATAGATAGATATAGGTAGGTAGGTAGATTGATAGATACAGATAGGTAGGTAGGTAGATAGATAGATACAGATAGGTAGGTAGGTAGATAGATAGAGATAGGTAGGTAGGTAGATAGATAGATATAGATAGGTAGGTAGATAGAAAGATAGAGATATGTAGGTAGGTAGATAGATAGATAGACATAGGTAGGTAGGTAGATTGATAGATACAGATAGGTAGGTAGGGAGATAGATAGATAGACATAGGTAGGTAGGTAGATAGATAAATACAGATAGGTAGGTAGGTAGATAGATAGATAGAGATAGGTAGGTAGGTAGATAGATAGATAGAGATAGGTAGGTAGGTAGATAGATAGATACAGATAGGTAGGTAGATAAATAGATAGATAGAGATAGGTAGGTAGGTAGATAGATAGATACAGATAGGTAGGTAGGTAGGTAGATAGATAGATAGAGATAGGTAGGTAGGTAGATAGATAGATACAGATAGGTAGGTAGATAAATAGATAGATAGAGATAGGTAGGTAGGTAGATAGATAGATACAGATAGGTAGGTAGGTAGGTAGATAGATAGATAGATAGAGATAGGTAGGTAGGTAGATAGATAAATACAGATGGGTAGGTAGGTAGGTAGATAGATAGAGATAGGTAGGTAGGTAGATAGATAGATAGAGATAGGTAGGTAGGTAGATAGATAGATACAGATAGGTAGGTAGGTAGGTAGGTAGATAGATAGAGATAGGTAGGTAGGTAGATAGATAGAGATAGGTAGGTAGGTAGGTAGATAGATACAGATAGTTAGGTAGGTAGATAGATAGATAGAGATAGGTAGGTAGGTAGATAGATAGATACAGATAGGTAGGTAGGTAGGTAGGTAGATAGATAGAGATAGGTAGGTAGGTAGATAGATAAAGATAGGTAGGTAGGTAGGTAGATAGATACAGATAGGTAGGTAGATAGATAGATAGAGATAGGTAGGTAGGTAGATAGATAGATAGATAGACATAGGTAGGTAGGTAGATTGATAGATACAGATAGGTAGGTAGGTAGATAGATAGATACAGATAGGTAGGTAGGTAGATAGATAGATACAGATAGGTAGGTAGGTAGGTAGATAGATAGAGATAGGTAGGTAGGTAGGTAGATAGATAGATAGATAGATAGATAGATAGATAGATAGATAGATAGATAGATAGATAGATAGATAGATAGAGATAGGTAGGTAGGTAGATTGATAGATACAGATAGGTAGGTAGATAGATAGATAGATAGAGATAGGTAGGTAGGTAGGTAGATAGATAGAGATAGGTAGGTAGGTAGGTAGATAGATAGAGATAGGTAGGTAAGTAGATAGATAGATACAGATAGGTAGGTAGGTAGGTAGATACAGATAGGTAGGTAGGTAGATAGATAGATAGATGAAGATAGGTAGGTAGGTAGGTAGATAGATAGAGATAGTTAGGTAGGTAGGTAGATAGATACAGATAGGTAGGTAGGTAGATAGATAGATAGAGATAGGTAGGTAGGTAGATAGATAGATAGAGATAGGTAGGTAGGTAGATAGATAGATACAGATATGTAGGCAGGTGGATAGATAGATACAGATATGTAGGTAGGTAGATAGATAGAGAGAGATAGGTAGGTAGGTAGGTAGGTAGATAGATAGAGATATGTAGGTAGGTAGGTAGATAGATAGAGATAGGTAGGTAGGTAGATAGATAGATAGAGATAGGTAGGGAGGTAGATTGATAGATACAGATAGGTAGGTAGGTAGATAGATAGATATAGATAGGTAGGTAGATAGAAAGATAGAGATATGTAGGTAGGTAGATAGATAGATAGACATAGGTAGGTAGGTAGATTGATAGATACAGATAGGTAGGTAGGGAGATAGATAGATAGACATAGGTAGGTAGGTAGATAGATAAATACAGATAGGTAGGTAGGTAGATAGATAGATAGAGATAGGTAGGTAGGTAGATAGATAGATACAGTTAGGTAGGTAGGTAGATAGATAGATAGATAGAGATAGGTAGGTAGGTAGATAGATAGATAGAGATAGGTAGGTAGGTAAATAGATAGATAGAGATAGGTAGGTAGGTAGATAGATAGATACAGATATGTAGGCAGGTGGATAGATAGATACAGATATGTAGGTAGGTAGATAGATAGAGAGAGATAGGTAGGTAGGTAGGTAGGTAGATATATAGAGATATGTAGGTAGGTAGGTAGATAGATAGAGATAGGTAGGTAGGTAGGTAGATAGATAGATATAGGTAGGTAGGTAGATAGATAGATAGAGATAGGTAGGTAGGTAGATTGATAGATACAGATAGGTAGGTAGGTAGATAGATAGATACAGATAGGTAGGTAGGTAGATAGATAGAGATAGGTAGGTAGGTAGATAGAAAGATATAGATAGGTAGGTAGATAGAAAGATAGAGATATGTAGGTAGGTAGATAGATAGATAGACATAGGTAGGTAGGTAGATTGATAGATACAGATAGGTAGGTAGGGAGATAGATAGATAGACATAGGTAGGTAGGTAGATAGATAAATACAGATAGGTAGGTAGGTAGATAGATAGATAGAGATAGGTAGGTAGGTAGATAGATAGATAGAGATAGGTAGGTAGGTAGATAGATAGATACAGATAGGTAGGTAGATAAATAGATAGATAGAGATAGGTAGGTAGGTAGATAGATAGATACAGATAGGTAGGTAGGTAGGTAGATAGATAGATAGAGATAGGTAGGTAGGTAGATAGATAGATACAGATAGGTAGGTAGATAAATAGATAGATAGAGATAGGTAGGTAGGTAGATAGATAGATACAGATAGGTAGGTAGGTAGGTAGATAGATAGATAGAGATAGGTAGGTAGGTAGATATATAAATACAGATGGGTAGGTAGGTAGGTAGATAGATAGAGATAGGTAGGTAGGTAGATAGATAGATAGAGATAGGTAGGTAGGTAGATAGATAGATACAGATAGGTAGGTAGGTAGGTAGGTAGATAGATAGAGATAGGTAGGTAGGTAGATAGATAGAGATAGGTAGGTAGGTAGGTAGATAGATACAGATAGTTAGGTAGGTAGATAGATAGATAGAGATAGGTAGGTAGGTAGATAGATAGATACAGATAGGTAGGTAGGTAGGTAGGTAGATAGATAGAGATAGGTAGGTAGGTAGATAGATAGATAGATAGATAGACATAGGTAGGTAGGTAGATTGATAGATACAGATAGGTAGGTAGGTAGATAGATAGATACAGATAGGTAGGTAGGTAGATAGATAGATACAGATAGGTAGGTAGGTAGGTAGATAGATAGAGATAGGTAGGTAGGTAGATAGATAGATAGATAGATAGATAGATAGATAGATAGATAGATAGATAGAGATAGGTAGGTAGGTAGATTGATAGATACAGATAGGTAGGTAGATAGATAGATAGATAGATAGATAGAGATAGGTAGGTAGGTAGGTAGATAGATAGAGATAGGTAGGTAGGTAGGTAGATAGATAGAGATAGGTAGGTAAGTAGATAGATAGATACAGATAGGTAGGTAGGTAGGTAGATAGATAGATAGAGATAGATAGATACAGATAGGTAGGTAGGTAGATAGATAGATAGATAGAGATAGGTAGGTAGGTAGATAGATAGATAGAGATATGTAGGTAGGTAGATAGATAGATAGACATAGGTAGGTAGGTAGATTGATAGATACAGATAGGTAGGTAGGTAGATAGATAGATAGACATAGGTATGTAGGTAGGTAGATAAATACAGATAGGTAGGTAGGTAGATAGATAGATAGAGATAGGTAGGTAGGTAGATAGATAGATAGAGATAGGTAGGTAGGTAGATAGATAGATACAGATAGGTAGGTAGATAAATAGATAGATAGAGATAGGTAGGTAGGTAGATAGATAGATACAGATAGGTAGGTAGGTAGGTAGATAGATAGATAGAGATAGGTAGGTAGGTAGATAGATAGATACAGATAGGTAGGTAGATAAATAGATAGATAGAGATAGGTAGGTAGGTAGATAGATACAGATAGGTAGGTAGGTAGGTAGATAGATAGATAGAGATAGGTAGGTAGGTAGATAGATAAATACAGATGGGTAGGTAGGTAGGTAGATAGATAGAGATAGGTAGGTAGGTAGATAGATAGATAGAGATAGGTAGGTAGGTAGATTGATAGATACAGATAGGTAGGTAGGTAGGTAGGTAGATAGATAGATAGATAGATAGATAGATAGATAGATAGATAGATAGATAGATAGATAGATAGATAGATAGATAGATAGATAGATAAAGATAGGTAGGTAGGTAGGTAGATAGATAGAGATAGGTAGGTAGGTAGGTAGGTAGATAGATAGAGATAGGTAGGTAGGTAGATAGAGATAGGTAGGTAGGTAGGTAGATAGATAGAGATAGGTAGGTAGGTAGATAGATACAGATAGGTAGGTAGGTAGATAGATAGATAGAGATAGCTAGGTAGGTAGATAGATAGATACAGATAGGTAGGTAGGTAGGTAGGTAGATAGATAGAGAGAGGTAGGTAGGTAGATAGATAGAGATAGGTAGGTAGGTAGGTAGATAGATACAGATAGGTAGGTAGGTAGATAGATAGATAGAGATAGGTAGGTAGGTAGATAGATAGATACAGATAGGTAGGTAGGTAGGTAGGTAGATAGATAGAGATAGGTAGGTAGGTAGATAGATAGAGATAGGTAGGTAGGTAGGTAGATAGATACAGATAGGTAGGTAGGTAGATAGATAGATAGAGATAGGTAGGTAGGTAGATAGATAGATAGATAGACATAGGTAGGTAGGTAGATTGATAGATACAGATAGGTAGGTAGGTAGATAGATAGATATAGATAGGTAGGTAGGTAGATAGATAGATACAGATAGGTAGGTAGGTAGGTAGATAGATAGAGATAGGTAGGTAGGTAGATAGATAGATAGATAGATAGATAGAGATAGGTAGGTAGGTAGATTGATAGATACAGATAGGTAGGTAGATAGATAGATAGAGATAGGTAGGTAGGTAGGTAGATAGATAGAGATAGGTAGGTAGGTAGGTAGATAGATAGAGATAGGTAGGTAAGTAGATAGATAGATACAGATAGGTAGGTAGGTAGGTAGATAGATAGATAGAGATAGATAGATACAGATAGGTAGGTAGGTAGATAGATACAGATAGGTAGGTAGGTAGATAGATAGATAGATGAAGATAGGTAGGTAGGTAGGTAGATAGATAGAGATAGTTAGGTAGGTAGGTAGATAGATACAGATAGGTAGGTAGGTAGATAGATAGATAGATAGAGATAGGTAGGTAGGTAGATAGATAGATAGAGATAGGTAGGTAGGTAGATAGATAGATACAGATATGTAGGTAGGTAGATAGATAGAGATATGTAGGTAGGTAGGTAGATAGATAGATATAGGTAGGTAGGTAGATTGATAGATACAGATAGGTAGGTAGGTAGATAGATAGATACAGATAGGTAGGTAGGTAGATAGATAGAGATAGGTAGGTAGGTAGATAGATAGATATAGATAGGTAGGTAGATAGAAAGATAGAGATATGTAGGTAGGTAGATAGATAGATAGACATAGGTAGGTAGGTAGATTGATAGATACAGATAGGTAGGTAGGGAGATAGATAGATAGACATAGGTAGGTAGGTAGATAGATAAATACAGATAGGTAGGTAGGTAGATAGATAGATAGAGATAGGTAGGTAGGTAGATAGATAGATAGAGATAGGTAGGTAGGTAGATAGATAGATACAGATAGGTAGGTAGATAAATAGATAGATAGAGATAGGTAGGTAGGTAGATAGATAGATACAGATAGGTAGGTAGGTAGGTAGATAGATAGATAGAGATAGGTAGGTAGGTAGATAGATAGATACAGATAGGTAGGTAGATAAATAGATAGATAGAGATAGGTAGGTAGGTAGATAGATAGATACAGATAGGTAGGTAGGTAGGTAGATAGATAGATAGATAGAGATAGGTAGGTAGGTAGATAGATAAATACAGATGGGTAGGTAGGTAGGTAGATAGATAGAGATAGGTAGGTAGGTAGATAGATAGATAGAGATAGGTAGGTAGGTAGATAGATAGATACAGATAGGTAGGTAGGTAGGTAGGTAGATAGATAGAGATAGGTAGGTAGGTAGATAGATAGAGATAGGTAGGTAGGTAGGTAGATAGATACAGATAGTTAGGTAGGTAGATAGATAGATAGAGATAGGTAGGTAGGTAGATAGATAGATACAGATAGGTAGGTAGGTAGGTAGGTAGATAGATAGAGATAGGTAGGTAGGTAGATAGATAAAGATAGGTAGGTAGGTAGGTAGATAGATACAGATAGGTAGGTAGATAGATAGATAGAGATAGGTAGGTAGGTAGATAGATAGATAGATAGACATAGGTAGGTAGGTAGATTGATAGATACAGATAGGTAGGTAGGTAGATAGATAGATACAGATAGGTAGGTAGGTAGATAGATAGATACAGATAGGTAGGTAGGTAGGTAGATAGATAGAGATAGGTAGGTAGGTAGGTAGATAGATAGATAGATAGATAGATAGATAGATAGATAGATAGATAGATAGATAGATAGATAGAGATAGGTAGGTAGGTAGATTGATAGATACAGATAGGTAGGTAGATAGATAGATAGATAGAGATAGGTAGGTAGGTAGGTAGATAGATAGAGATAGGTAGGTAGGTAGGTAGATAGATAGAGATAGGTAGGTAAGTAGATAGATAGATACAGATAGGTAGGTAGGTAGGTAGATACAGATAGGTAGGTAGGTAGATAGATAGATAGATGAAGATAGGTAGGTAGGTAGGTAGATAGATAGAGATAGTTAGGTAGGTAGGTAGATAGATACAGATAGGTAGGTAGGTAGATAGATAGATAGAGATAGGTAGGTAGGTAGATAGATAGATAGAGATAGGTAGGTAGGTAGATAGATAGATACAGATATGTAGGCAGGTGGATAGATAGATACAGATATGTAGGTAGGTAGATAGATAGAGAGAGATAGGTAGGTAGGTAGGTAGGTAGATAGATAGAGATATGTAGGTAGGTAGGTAGATAGATAGAGATAGGTAGGTAGGTAGATAGATAGATAGAGATAGGTAGGGAGGTAGATTGATAGATACAGATAGGTAGGTAGGTAGATAGATAGATATAGATAGGTAGGTAGATAGAAAGATAGAGATATGTAGGTAGGTAGATAGATAGATAGACATAGGTAGGTAGGTAGATTGATAGATACAGATAGGTAGGTAGGGAGATAGATAGATAGACATAGGTAGGTAGGTAGATAGATAAATACAGATAGGTAGGTAGGTAGATAGATAGATAGAGATAGGTAGGTAGGTAGATAGATAGATACAGTTAGGTAGGTAGGTAGATAGATAGATAGATAGAGATAGGTAGGTAGGTAGATAGATAGATAGAGATAGGTAGGTAGGTAAATAGATAGATAGAGATAGGTAGGTAGGTAGATAGATAGATACAGATATGTAGGCAGGTGGATAGATAGATACAGATATGTAGGTAGGTAGATAGATAGAGAGAGATAGGTAGGTAGGTAGGTAGGTAGATATATAGAGATATGTAGGTAGGTAGGTAGATAGATAGAGATAGGTAGGTAGGTAGGTAGATAGATAGATATAGGTAGGTAGGTAGATAGATAGATAGAGATAGGTAGGTAGGTAGATTGATAGATACAGATAGGTAGGTAGGTAGATAGATAGATACAGATAGGTAGGTAGGTAGATAGATAGAGATAGGTAGGTAGGTAGATAGAAAGATATAGATAGGTAGGTAGATAGAAAGATAGAGATATGTAGGTAGGTAGATAGATAGATAGACATAGGTAGGTAGGTAGATTGATAGATACAGATAGGTAGGTAGGGAGATAGATAGATAGACATAGGTAGGTAGGTAGATAGATAAATACAGATAGGTAGGTAGGTAGATAGATAGATAGAGATAGGTAGGTAGGTAGATAGATAGATAGAGATAGGTAGGTAGGTAGATAGATAGATACAGATAGGTAGGTAGATAAATAGATAGATAGAGATAGGTAGGTAGGTAGATAGATAGATACAGATAGGTAGGTAGGTAGGTAGATAGATAGATAGAGATAGGTAGGTAGGTAGATAGATAGATACAGATAGGTAGGTAGATAAATAGATAGATAGAGATAGGTAGGTAGGTAGATAGATAGATACAGATAGGTAGGTAGGTAGGTAGATAGATAGATAGAGATAGGTAGGTAGGTAGATATATAAATACAGATGGGTAGGTAGGTAGGTAGATAGATAGAGATAGGTAGGTAGGTAGATAGATAGATAGAGATAGGTAGGTAGGTAGATAGATAGATACAGATAGGTAGGTAGGTAGGTAGGTAGATAGATAGAGATAGGTAGGTAGGTAGATAGATAGAGATAGGTAGGTAGGTAGGTAGATAGATACAGATAGTTAGGTAGGTAGATAGATAGATAGAGATAGGTAGGTAGGTAGATAGATAGATACAGATAGGTAGGTAGGTAGGTAGGTAGATAGATAGAGATAGGTAGGTAGGTAGATAGATAGATAGATAGATAGACATAGGTAGGTAGGTAGATTGATAGATACAGATAGGTAGGTAGGTAGATAGATAGATACAGATAGGTAGGTAGGTAGATAGATAGATACAGATAGGTAGGTAGGTAGGTAGATAGATAGAGATAGGTAGGTAGGTAGATAGATAGATAGATAGATAGATAGATAGATAGATAGATAGATAGAGATAGGTAGGTAGGTAGATTGATAGATACAGATAGGTAGGTAGATAGATAGATAGATAGATAGATAGAGATAGGTAGGTAGGTAGGTAGATAGATAGAGATAGGTAGGTAGGTAGGTAGATAGATAGAGATAGGTAGGTAAGTAGATAGATAGATACAGATAGGTAGGTAGGTAGGTAGATAGATAGATAGAGATAGATAGATACAGATAGGTAGGTAGGTAGATAGATAGATAGATGAAGATAGGTAGGTAGGTAGGTAGGTAGATAGATAGAGATAGTTAGGTAGGTAGGTAGATAGATACAGATAGGTAGGTAGGTAGATAGATAGATAGAGATAGGTAGGTAGGTAGATAGATAGATAGAGATAGGTAGGTAGGTAGATAGATAGATACAGATATGTAGGCAGGTGGATAGATAGATACAGATATGTAGGTAGGTAGATAGATAGAGAGAGATAGGTAGGTAGGTAGGTAGGTAGATAGATACAGATATGTAGGTAGGTAGGTAGATAGATAGAGATAGGTAGGTAGGTAGATAGATAGATAGAGATAGGTAGGGAGGTAGATTGATAGATACAGATAGGTAGGTAGGTAGATAGATAGATATAGATAGGTAGGTAGATAGAAAGATAGAGATATGTAGGTAGGTAGATAGATAGATAGACATAGGTAGGTAGGCAGATTGATAGATACAGATAGGTAGGTAGGGAGATAGATAGATAGACATAGGTAGGTAGGTAGATAGATAAATACAGATAGGTAGGTAGGTAGATAGATAGATAGAGATAGGTAGGTAGGTAGATAGATAGATACAGATAGGTAGGTAGGTAGATAGATAGATAGATAGAGATAGGTAGGTAGGTAGATAGATAGATAGATAGAGATAGGTAGGTAGGTAGATAGATAGATAGAGATAGGTAGGTAGGTAGATAGATAGATACAGATATGTAGGCAGGTGGATAGATAGATACAGATATGTAGGTAGGTAGATAGATAGAGAGAGATAGGTAGGTAGGTAGGTAGGTAGATATATAGAGATAGGTAGGTAGGTAGATAGATAGATAGAGATAGGTAGGTAGGTAGATAGATAGATAGATAGATAGATAGATAGATAGATAGATAGATAGATAGATAGATAAAGATAGATAGGTAGATAGAAAGATAGAGATATGTAGGTAGGTAGATAGATAGATAGACATAGGTAGGTAGGTAGATTGATAGATACAGATAGGTAGGTAGGGAGATAGATAGATAGACATAGGTAGGTAGGTAGATAGATAAATACAGATAGGTAGGTAGGTAGATAGATAGATAGAGATAGGTAGGTAGGTAGATAGATAGATACAGATAGGTAGGTAGATAAATAGATAGATAGAGATAGGTAGGTAGGTAGATAGATAGATACAGATAGGTAGGTAGGTAGGTAGGTAGATAGATAGATAGAGATAGGTAGGTAGGTAGATAGATAGATACAGATAGGTAGGTAGATAAATAGATAGATAGAGATAGGTAGGTAGGTAGATAGATAGATACAGATAGGTAGGTAGGTAGATAGATAGATAGATAGAGATAGGTAGGTAGGTAGATAGATAAATACAGATGGGTAGGTAGGTAGGTAGATAGATAGAGATAGGTAGGTAGGTAGATAGATAGATAGAGATAGGTAGGTAGGTAGATTGATAGATACAGATAGGTAGGTAGGTAGGTAGATAGATAGATAGATAGATAGATAGATAGATAGATAGATAGATAGATAGATAGATAGATAGATAGATAGATAGATAGATAGATAAAGATAGGTAGGTAGGTAGGTAGATAGATAGAGATAGGTAGGTAGGTAGGTAGGTAGATAGATAGAGATAGGTAGGTAGGTAGATAGATAGAGATAGGTAGGTAGGTAGATAGATACAGATAGGTAGGTAGGTAGATAGATACAGATAGGTAGGTAGGTAGATAGATAGATAGAGATAGGTAGGTAGGTAGATAGATACAGATAGGTAGGTAGGTAGGTAGGTAGATAGATAGAGATTGGTAGGTAGGTAGGTAGATAGATAGAGATAGGTAGGTAGGTAGGTAGATAGATACAGATAGGTAGGTAGGTAGATAGATAGATAGAGATAGGTAGGTAGGTAGATAGATAGATACAGATAGGTAGGTAGGTAGGTAGGTAGATAGATAGAGATAGGTAGGTAGGTAGATAGATAGAGATAGGTAGGTAGGTAGGTAGATAGATACAGATAGGTAGGTAGGTAGATAGATAGATAGAGATAGGTAGGTAGGTAGATAGATAGATAGATAGACATAGGTAGGTAGGTAGATTGATAGATACAGATAGGTAGGTAGGTAGATAGATAGATACAGATAGGTAGGTAGGTAGATAGATAGATACAGATAGGTAGGTAGGTAGGTAGATAGATAGAGATAGGTAGGTAGGTAGATAGATAGATAGATAGATAGAGATAGGTAGGTAGGTAGATTGATAGATACAGATAGGTAGGTAGATAGATATATAGATAGAGATAGGTAGGTAGGTAGGTAGATAGATAGAGATAGGTAGGTAGGTAGGTAGATAGATAGAGATAGGTAGGTAAGTAGATAGATAGATACAGATAGGTAGGTAGGTAGGTAGATAGATAGATAGAGATAGATAGATACAGATAGGTAGGTAGGTAGATAGATACAGATAGGTAGGTAGGTAGATAGATAGATAGATGAAGATAGGTAGGTAGGTAGGTAGGTAGATAGATAGAGATAGTTAGGAAGGTAGGTAGATAGATACAGATAGGTAGGTAGGTAGATAGATAGAGATATGTAGGTAGGTAGATAGATAGATAGAGATAGGTAGGTAGGTAGATTGATAGATACAGATAGGTAGGTAGGTAGATAGATAGATACCGATAGGTAGGTAGGTAGGTAGATAGATAGAGATAGGTAGGTAGGTAGATAGATAGATAGAGATAGGTAGGTAGGTAGGTAGATAGATAGATAGATAGATAGATAGATAGATAGATAGATAGATAGATAGATAGATAGATAGATAGATAGATAGATAGAGATAGGTAGGTAGGTAGATAGATAGATACAGATAGGTACGTAGGTAGATAGATAGATAGATAGATAGATAGATAGATAGATAGATAGATAGATAGATAGATAGATAGATAGATAAAGATAGGTAGGTAGGTAGATAGATAGAGATAGGTAGGTAGGTAGATTGATAGATACCGATAGGTAGGTAGGTAGATAGATAGATACAGATATGTAGGCAGGTGGATAGATAGATACAGATATGTAGGTAGGTAGATAGATAGAGAGAGATAGGTAGGTAGGTAGGTAGATAAATAGAGATATGTAGGTAGGCAGGTAGATAGATAGAGATAGGTAGGTAGGTAGATAGATAGATAGAGATAGGTAGGTAGGTAGATTGATAGATACAGATAGGTAGGTAGGTAGATAGATAGATACAGATAGGTAGGTAGGTAGATAGATAGAGATAGGTAGGTAGGTAGATAGATAGATATAGATAGGTAGGTAGATAGAAAGATAGAGATATGTAGGTAGGTAGATAGATAGATAGACATAGGTAGGTAGGTAGATTGATAGATACAGATAGGTAGGTAGGGAGATAGATAGATAGACATAGGTAGGTAGGTAGCTAGATAAATACAGATAGGTAGGTAGGTAGATAGATAGATAGAGATAGGTAGGTAGGTAGATAGATAGATAGAGATAGGTAGGTAGGTAGGTAGATAGATAGAGATAGGTAGGTAGGTAGATAGATAGATAGATAGAGATAGGTAGGTAGGTAGATTGATAGATACAGATAGGTAGGTAGGTTGATAGATACAGATAGGTAGGTAGGTAGGTAGATAGATAGAGATAGGTAGGTAGGTAGATAGATAGATAGAGATAGGTAGGTAGGTAGGTAGATAGATAGAGATAGGTAGGTAGGTAGATAGATAGATAGATAGAGATAGGTAGGTAGGTAGATAGATAGATACAGATAGGTAGCTAGATAAATAGATAGATAGAGATAGGTAGGTAGGTAGATAGATAGATACAGATAGGTAGGTAGGTAGGTAGATAGATAGAGATAGGTAGGTAGGTAGATAGATAAATACAGATAGGTAGGTAGGTAGATAGATAGAGATAGGTAGGTAGATAGATAGATAGAGATAGGTAGGTAGGTAGATTGATAGATACAGATAGGTAGGTAGGTAGGTAGGTAGATAGATAGATAGATAGATAGATAGATAGATAGATAGATAGATAGATAGATAGATAGATAGATAAAGATAGGTAGGTAGGTAGGTAGGTAGATAGAGATAGGTAGGTAGGTAGGTAGGTAGATAGATAGAGATAGGTAGGTAGGTAGATAGATAGATAGATAGATAGAGATAGGTAGGTAGGTAGATTGATAGATACAGATAGGTAGGTAGATAGATAGATAGATAGAGATAGGTAGGTAGGTAGGTAGATAGATGTAGATAGGTAGGTAGGTAGGTAGATAGATAGAGATAGGTAGGTAAGTAGATAGATAGATACAGATAGGTAGGTAGGTAGGTAGATAGATAGATAGATAGAGATAGATAGATACAGATAGGTAGGTAGGTAGATAGATACAGATAGGTAGGTAGGTAGATAGATAGATAGATGAAGATAGGTAGGTAGGTAGGTAGGTAGATAGATAGAGATAGTTAGGTAGGTAGGTAGATAGATACAGATAGGTAGGTAGGTAGATAGATAGATAGAGATAGGTAGGTAGGTAGATAGATAGATAGAGATAGGTAGGTAGGTAGATTGATAGATACAGATAGGTAGGTAGGTAGATAGATAGATACTGATAGGTAGGTAGGTAGGTAGATAGATAGAGATAGGTAGGTAGGTAGGTAGATAGATAGAGATAGGTAGGTAGGTAGATAGATAGATAGAGATAGGTAGGTAGGTAGATAGATAGATAGATAGAGATAGGTAGGTAGGTAGATAGATAGATACAGATAGGTACGTAGGTAGATAGATAGATAGATAGATAGATAGATAGATAGATAGATAGATAGATAGATAGATAGATAGATAGATAGATAGATAAAGATAGGTAGGTAGGTAGGTAGATAGATAGAGATAGGTAGGTAGGTAGATTGATAGATACCGATAGGTAGGTAGGTAGATAGATAGATACAGATATGTAGGCAGGTGGATAGATAGATACAGATATGTAGGTAGGTAGATAGATAGAGAGAGATAGGTAGGTAGGTAGGTAGGTAGATAGATAGAGATATGTAGGTAGGTAGGTAGATAGATCGAGATAGGTAGGTAGGTAGATAGATAGATAGAGATAGGTAGGTAGGTAGATTGATAGATACAGATAGGTAGGTAGGTAGATAGATAGATACAGATAGGTAGGTAGGTAGATAGATAGAGATAGGTAGGTAGGTAGATAGATAGATATAGATAGGTAGGTGGATAGAAAGATAGAGATATGTAGGTAGGTAGATAGATAGATAGACATAGGTAGGTAGGTAGATTGATAGATACAGATAGGTAGGTAGGGAGATAGATAGATAGACATAGGTAGGTAGGTAGCTAGATAAATACAGATAGGTAGGTAGGTAGATAGATAGATAGAGATAGGTAGGTAGGTAGATAGATAGATAGAGATAGGTAGGTAGGTAGATTGATAGATACAGATAGGTAGGTAGGTAGATAGATAGATACTGATAGGTAGGTAGGTAGGTAGATAGATAGAGATAGGTAGGTAGGTAGGTAGATAGATAGAGATAGGTAGGTAGGTAGATAGATAGATAGAGATAGGTAGGTAGGTAGATAGATAGATAGATAGAGATAGGTAGGTAGGTAGATAGATAGATACAGATAGGTACGTAGGTAGATAGATAGATAGATAGATAGATAGATAGATAGATAGATAGATAGATAGATAGATAGATAAAGATAGGTAGGTAGGTAGGTAGGTAGATAGATAGAGATAGGTAGGTAGGTAGATTGATAGATACCGATAGGTAGGTAGGTAGATAGATAGATACAGATATGTAGGCAGGTGGATAGATAGATACAGATATGTAGGTAGGTAGATAGATAGAGAGAGATAGGTAGGTAGGTAGGTAGGTAGATAGATAGAGATATGTAGGTAGGTAGGTAGATAGATAGAGATAGGTAGGTAGGTAGATAGATAGATAGAGATAGGTAGGTAGGTAGATTGATAGATACAGATAGGTAGGTAGGTAGATAGATAGATACAGATAGGTAGGTAGGTAGATAGATAGAGATAGGTAGGTAGGTAGATAGA
>JAOTOJ010000021.1:410000-420000 GCA_039797435.1 Crotalus adamanteus | reverse complement strand
GATACAGATAGGTAGGTAGATAAATAGATAGATAGAGATAGGTAGGTAGGTAGATAGATAGATACAGATAGGTAGGTAGGTAGGTAGGTAGATAGATAGATAGATAGAGATAGGTAGGTAGGTAGATAGATAGATACAGATAGGTAGGTAGATAAATAGATAGAGATAGGTAGGTAGGTAGATAGATACAGATAGGTAGGTAGGTAGATAGATAGATAGATAGAGATAGGTAGGTAGGTAGATAGATAAATACAGATGGGTAGGTAGGTAGGTAGATAGATAGAGATAGGTAGGTAGGTAGATAGATAGAGATAGGTAGGTAGGTAGATTGATAGATACAGATAGGTAGGTAGGTAGGTAGATAGATAGATAGATAGATAGATAGATAGATAGATAGATAGATAGATAGATAGATAGATAGATAGATAGATAGATAAAGATAGGTAGGTAGGTAGGTAGATAGATAGAGATAGGTAGGTAGGTAGGTAGGTAGATAGATAGAGATAGGTAGGTAGGTAGATAGATAGAGATAGGTAGGTAGGTAGATAGATAGAGATAGGTAGGTAGGTAGATAGATACAGATAGGTAGGTAGGTAGATAGATAGATAGAGATAGGTAGGTAGGTAGATAGATACAGATAGGTAGGTAGGTAGGTAGGTAGATAGATAGAGATAGGTAGGTAGGTAGATAGATAGAGATAGGTAGGTAGGTAGGTAGATAGATACAGATATGTAGGTAGGTAGATAGATAGATAGAGATAGGTAGGTAGGTAGATAGATACAGATAGGTAGGTAGGTAGGTAGGTAGATAGATAGAGATAGGTAGGTAGGTAGATAGATAGAGATAGGTAGGTAGGTAGATAGATAGATACAGATAGGTAGGTAGGTAGGTAGGTAGGTAGGTAGATAGATAGATAGAGATAGGTAGGTAGGTAGATAGATAGAGATAGGTAGGTAGGTAGGTAGGTAGATAGATACAGATAGGTAGGTAGGTAGATAGATAGATAGAGATAGGTAGGTAGGTAGATAGATAGATAGATAGACATAGGTAGGTAGGTAGATTGATAGATACAGATAGGTAGGTAGGTAGATAGATAGATACAGATAGGTAGGTAGGTAGATAGATAGATACAGATAGGTAGGTAGGTAGGTAGATAGATAGAGATAGGTAGGTAGGTAGATACATAGATAGATAGATAGAGATAGGTAGGTAGGTAGATTGATAGATACAGATAGGTAGGTAGATAGATATATAGATAGAGATAGGTAGGTAGGTAGGTAGATAGATAGAGATAGGTAGGTAGGTAGGTAGATAGATAGAGATAGGTAGGTAAGTAGATAGATAGATACAGATAGGTAGGTAGGTAGGTAGATAGATAGATAGAGATAGATAGAGACAGATAGGTAGGTAGGTAGATAGATACAGATAGGTAGGTAGGTAGATAGATAGATACATGAAGATAGGTAGGTAGGTAGGTAGGTAGATAGATAGAGATAGTTAGGTAGGTAGGTAGATAGATACAGATAGGTAGGTAGGTAGATAGATAGAGATATGTAGGTAGGTAGATAGATAGATAGAGATAGGTAGGTAGGTAGATTGATAGATACAGATAGGTAGGTAGGTAGATAGATAGATACCGATAGGTAGGTAGTTAGGTAGATAGATAGAGATAGGTAGGTAGGTAGATAGATAGATAGAGATAGGTAGGTAGGTAGATAGATAGATAGAGATAGGTAGGTAGGTAGATAGATAGATAGATAGATAGATAGATAGATAGATAGATAGATAGATAGATAGATAGATAGATAGATAGATAGATAGATAGATAGAGATAGGTAGGTAGGTAGATAGATAGATACAGATAGGTACGTAGGTAGATAGATAGATAGATAGATAGATAGATAGATAGATAGATAGATAGATAGATAGATAGATAGATAGATAGATAGATAAAGATAGGTAGGTAGGTAGATAGATAGAGATAGGTAGGTAGGTAGATTGATAGATACCGATAGGTAGGTAGGTAGATAGATAGATACAGATATGTAGGCAGGTGGATAGATAGATACAGATATGTAGGTAGGTAGATAGATAGAGAGAGATAGGTAGGTAGGTAGGTAGGTAGATAGATAGAGATATGTAGGTAGGCAGGTAGATAGATAGAGATAGGTAGGTAGGTAGATAGATAGATAGAGATAGGTAGGTAGGTAGATTGATAGATACAGATAGGTAGGTAGGTAGATAGATAGATACAGATAGGTAGGTAGGTAGATAGATAGAGATAGGTAGGTAGGTAGATAGATAGATATAGATAGGTAGGTAGATAGAAAGATAGAGATATGTAGGTAGGTAGATAGATAGATAGACATAGGTAGGTAGGTAGATTGATAGATACAGATAGGTAGGTAGGGAGATAGATAGATAGACATAGGTAGGTAGGTAGATAGATAAATACAGATAGGTAGGTAGGTAGATAGATAGATAGAGATAGGTAGGTAGGTAGATAGATAGATAGAGATAGGTAGGTAGGTAGGTAGATAGATAGAGATAGGTAGGTAGGTAGATAGATAGATAGATAGATAGATAGAGATAGGTAGGTAGGTAGATTGATAGATACAGATAGGTAGGCAGGTTGATAGATACAGATAGGTAGGTAGGTAGGTAGATAGATAGAGATAGGTAGGTAGGTAGATAGATAGATAGAGATAGGTAGGTAGGTAGGTAGATAGATAGAGATAGGTAGGTAGGTAGATAGATAGATAGATAGAGATAGGTAGGTAGGTAGATAGATAGATACAGATAGGTAGCTAGATAAATAGATAGATAGAGATAGGTAGGTAGGTAGATAGATAGATACAGATAGGTAGGTAGGTAGGTAGATAGATAGAGATAGGTAGGTAGGTAGATAGATAAATACAGATAGGTAGGTAGGTAGGTAGATAGATAGAGATAGGTAGGTAGATAGATAGATAGAGATAGGTAGGTAGGTAGGTAGATTGATAGATACAGATAGGTAGGTAGGTAGGTAGGTAGGTAGATAGATAGATAGATAGATAGATAGATAGATAGATAGATAGATAGATAGATAAAGATAGGTAGGTAGGTAGGTAGGTAGATAGAGATAGGTAGGTAGCTAGGTAGGTAGATAGATAGAGATAGGTAGGTAGGTAGATAGATAGATAGATAGATAGAGATAGGTAGGTAGGTAGATTGATAGATACAGATAGGTAGGTAGATAGATAGATAGATAGAGATAGGTAGGTAGGTAGGTAGATAGATAGAGATAGGTAGGTAGGTAGGTAGATAGATAGAGATAGGTAGGTAAGTAGATAGATAGATACAGATAGGTAGGTAGGTAGGTAGATAGATAGATAGAGATATATAGATACAGATAGGTAGGTAGGTAGATAGATACAGATAGGTAGGTAGGTAGATAGATAGATAGATGAAGATAGGTAGGTAGGTAGATAGATAAATACAGATAGGTAGGTAGGTAGGTAGATAGATAGAGATAGGTAGGTAGGTAGATTGATAGATACAGATAGGTAGGTAGGTAGATAGATAGATAGACATAGGTAGGTAGGTAGATAGATAAATACAGATAGGTAGGTAGGTAGGTAGATAGATAGAGATATGTAGGTAGGTAGATAGATAGATAGACATAGGTAGGTAGGTAGATTGATAGATACAGATAGGTAGGTAGGGAGATAGATAGATAGACATAGGTAGGTAGGTAGATAGATAAATACAGATAGGTAGGTAGGTAGGTAGATAGATAGAGATAGGTAGGTAGGTAGATTGATAGATACAGATAGGTAGGTAGGTAGATAGATAGATACAGATAGGTAGGTAGGTAGGTAGATAGATAGATAGAGATAGGTAGGTAGGTAGGTAGATAGATAGATAAAGATAGGTAGGTAGGTAGGTAGGTAGATAGATAGAGATAGGTAGGTAGGTAGATAGATAGATAGAGATAGGTAGGTAGGTAGATTGATAGATACAGATAGGTAGGTAGGTAGATTGATAGATACAGATAGGTAGGTAGGTAGATAGATAGATACCGATAGGTAGGTAGGTAGGTAGATAGATAGAGATAGGTAGGTAGGTAGATAGATAGATAGAGATAGGTAGGTAGGTCGGTAGGTAGATAGATAGAGATAGGAAGGTAGGTAGATAGATAGATAGAGATAGGTAGGTAGGTAGATAGATAGATACAGATAGGTAGGTAGATAGATAGATAGATAGAGATAGGTAGGTAGGTAGATAGATAGATAGAGATAGGTAGGTAGGTAGGTAGATAGATAGATAGAGATAGGTAGGTAGGTAGATAGATAAATACAGATAGGTAGATAGATAGATAGATAGATAGATAGAGATAGGTAGGTAGGTAGATAGATAGATAGAGATAGGTAGGTAGGTAGATAGATAGATAGATAGATAGATAGATAGATAGATAGATAGATAGATAGATAGATAGATAGATAGATAGAGATAGGTAGGTAGGTAGATTGATAGACACAGATAGGTAGGTAGGTAGATAGATAGATACAGATAGGTAGGTAGGTAGATAGATAGAGATAGGTAGGTAGGTAGATAGATAGATCCAGATAGGTAGGTCGGTAGATAAATAGATAGAGATAGGTAGGTAGGTAGATAGATAGACATAGGTAGGTAGGTAGATAGATAGATACAGATAGGTAGGTAGATAGATAGATAGATAGATAGAGATAGGTAGGTAGGTAGGTAGATAGATAGAGATAGGTAGGTAGGTAGGTAGGTAGGTAGATAGAGATAGATAGATAGGTAGGTAGGTAGATAGATAGAGATAGGTAGGTAGATAGATAGATAGATAGAGATAGGTAGGTAGGTAGATAGATAGATACAGATAGGTAGGTAGGTAGGTAGATAGATAGATAGAGATAGATAGGTAGGTAGATTGATAGAGACAGATAGGTAGGTAGGTAGATAGATAGAAAGAGATAGGTAGGTAGGTAGATAGATAGATACAGATAGGTAGGTAGGTAGATAGATAGAGATAGGTAGGTAGTTAGGTAGATAGATAGAGATAGATAGGTAGGTAGATAGATAGATAGAGATAGGTAGGTAGGTAGATTGATAGATACAGATATGTAGGTAGGTAGATAGATAGATACAGATAGGTAGGTAGGTAGATAGATAGATAGATAAAGATAGGTAGGTAGGTAGGTAGGTAGATAGATAGAGATAGTTAGGTAGGTAGGTAGATAGATACAGATAGGTAGGTAGGTAGATAGAGAGATAGAGATAGGTAGGTAGGTAGATTGATAGATACAGATAGGTAGGTAGGTAGATTGATAGATACAAATAGGTAGGTAGGTAGGTAGATAGATAGAGATAGGTGGGTAGGTAGGTAGATAGATAGAAAGAGATAGGTAGGTAGGTAGGTAGGTAGATAGATAGAGATAGGTAGGTAGGTAAATAGATAGATAGAGATAGGTAGGTAGGTAGATAGATAGATACAGATAGGTAGGTAGATAGATAGATAGATAGATAGATAGATAGATAGATAGGTAGATAGATAGATAGAGATAGGTAGGTAGGTAGATAGATAGATAGAGATAGGTAGGTAGGTAGGTAGATAGATAGAGATAGGTAGGTAGGTAGATAGATAGATAGAGATAGGTAGGTAGGTAGATTGATAGATACAGATAGGTAGGTAGATAGATAGATAGATAGATAGATAGATAGATAGATAGATAGATAGATAGATAGATAGATAGATAGATAGATAGATAGATAGATAGATAAAGATAGGTAGGTAGGTAGATAGATAGAGATAGGTAGGTAGGTAGGTAGGTAGGTAGGTAGGTAGGTAGGTAGATAGATAGAGATAGGTAGGTAGGTAGGTAGATAGAGATAGGTAGGTAGGTAGATAGATAGAGATAGGTAGGTAGGTAGGTAGATACAGATAGGTAGGTAGGTAGATAGATAGATAGAGATAGGTAGGTAGGTAGTTAGATAGATAGACATAGGTAGGTAGGTAGATTGATAGATACAGATAGGTAGGTAGGTAGATAGATAGATACAGATAGGTACGTAGGTAGATAGATAGATACAGATAGGTAGGTAGGTAGGTAGATAGATAGAGATAGGTAGGTAGATAGATAGAGATAGGTAGGTAGGTAGATAGATAGATACAGATAGGTAGGTAGGTAAGGTAGATAGATAGAGATAGGTAGGTAGGTAGATAGATAGATACAGATAGGTAGGTAGGTAGGTAGGTAGATAGATAGAGATAGGTAGGTAGGTAGATAGATAGATAGAGATAGGTAGGTAGGTAGATTGATAGATACAGATAGGTAGGTAGGTAGGTAGGTAGATAGATAGATAGATAGATAGATAGATAGATAGATAGATAGATAGATAGATAGATAGATAGATAGATAGATAGATAAAGATAGGTAGGTAGGTAGGTAGATAGACAGAGATAGGTTGGTAGGTAGGTAGGTAGATAGATAGATAGAGATAGGTAGGTAGGTAGGTAGATAGATAGATAGAGATAGGTAGGTAGGTAGATAGATAGATACAGATAGGTAGGTAGGTAGATTGATAGAGACAGATAGGTAGGTAGGTAGATAGATAGAAAGAGATAGGTAGGTAGGTAGATAGGTAGATAGATACAGATAGGTAGGTAGGTAGGTAGATAGATAGAGATAGTTAGGTAGGTAGGTAGATAGATACAGATAGGTAGGTAGGTAGATAGATAGATAGAGATAGGTAGGTAGGTAGATAGATAGATAGAGATAGGTAGGTAGGTAGATTGATAGATACAGATACGTAGGTAGGTAGATTGATAGATACAGATAGGTAGGAATGTAGGTAGATAGATAGAGATAGGTAGGTAGGTAGAAAGATAGATAGAGATAGGTAGGTAGGTAGGTAGATAGATAGAGATAGGTAGGTAGGTAGATAGATAGATAGAGATAGGTAGGTAGGTAGATAGATAGATACAGATAGGTAGGTAGATAGATAGATAGATAGAGATAGGTAGGTAGGTAGATTGATAAATACAGATATGTAGGTAGGTAGATAGATAGATACAGATAGGTAGTTAGGTAGATAGATAGAGATAGGTAGGTAGGTAGATAGATAGATACAGATAGGTAGGTAGATAGATAGATAGATAGAGATAGGTAGGTAGGTAGATTGATAAATACAGATATGTAGGTAGGTAGATAGATAGATACAGATAGGTAGTTAGGTAGATAGATAGAGATAGGAAGGTAGGTAGATAGATAGATAGATAGAGATAGGTAAGTAGGTAGATAGATAGAGATAGGTAGGTAGGTAGATAGATACAGATAGGTAGGTAGGTAGATACATAGATAGAGATAGGTAGGTAGGTAGATAGATAGATAGACATAGGTAGGTAGGTAGATTGATAGATACAGATAGGTAGGTAGGTAGATAGATAGATACAGATAGGTAGGTAGGTAGATAGATAGATACAGATAGGTAGGTAGGTAGGTAGATAGATAGAGATAGGTAGGTAGGTAGATAGATAGATAGAGATAGGTAGGTAGGTAGATTGATAGATACAGATAGGTAGGTAGTTAGATAGATAGATACAGATAGGTAGGTAGGTAGATAGATAGAGATAGGTAGGTAGGTAGATAGATAGATACAGATAGGTAGGTAGATAGATAGATAGATAGATAAAGATAGGTAGGTAGGTAGGTAGGTAGATAGATAGAGATAGTTAGGTAGGTAGGTAGATAGATACAGATAGGTAAGTAGGTAGATAGATAGAGATAGGAAGGTAGGTAGATAGATAGAGATAGGTAGGTAGGTAGATTGATAGATACAGATATGTAGGTAGGTAGATAGATAGATACAGATAGGTAGGTAGGTAGATAGATAGATAGATAAAGATAGGTAGGTAGGTAGGTAGGTAGATAGATAGAGATAGTTAGGTAGGTAGGTAGATAGATACAGATAGGTAGGTAGGTAGATAGAGATATAGAGATAGGTAGGTAGGTAGATTGATAGATACAGATAGGTAGGTAGGTAGATTGATAGATACAGATAGGTAGGTAGGTAGGTAGATAGATAGATATAGGTGGGTAGGTAGGTAGATAGATAGAAAGAGATAGGTAGGTAGGTAGGTAGGTAGATAGATAGAGATAGGTAGGTAGGTAAATAGATAGATAGAGATAGGTAGGTAGGTAGATAGATAGATACAGATAGGTAGGTAGATAGATAGATAGATAGATAGATAGATAGATAGATAGATAGGTAGATAGATAGATAGAGATAGGTAGGTAGGTAGATAGATAGATACAGATAGGTAGGTAGGTAGGTAGATAGATAGAGATAGGTAGGTAGGTAGATAGATAGATAGAGATAGGTAGGTAGGTAGATTGATAGATACAGATAGGTAGGTAGATAGATAGATAGATAGAGAGATAGATAGATAGATAGATAGATAGATAGATAGATAGATAGATAGATAGATAGATAGATAGATAGATAAAGATAGGTAGGTAGGTAGATAGATAGAGATAGGTAGGTAGGTAGGTAGGTAGATAGATAGAGATAGGTAGGTAGGTAGATAGATAGAGATAGATAGGTAGGTAGATAGATAGAGATAGGTAGGTAGGTAGGTAGATACAGATAGGTAGGTAGGTAGATAGATAGATAGAGATAGGTAGGTAGGTAGATAGATAGATAGACATAGGTAGGTAGGTAGATTGATAGATACAGATAGGTAGGTAGGTAGATAGATAGATACAGATAGGTACGTAGGTAGATAGATAGATACAGATAGGTAGGTAGGTAGGTAGATAGATAGAGATAGGTAGGTAGATAGATAGAGATAGGTAGGTAGGTTGATAGATAGATACAGATAGTTAGGTAGGTAGGTAGATAGATAGAGATAGGTAGGTAGGTAGATAGATAGATACAGATAGGTAGGTAGGTAGGTAGGTAGGTAGATAGATAGAGATAGGTAGGTAGGTAGATAGATAGATAGAGATAGGTAGGTAGGTAGATTGATAGATACAGATAGGTAGATAGATAGATAGATAGATAGATAGATAGATAGATAGATAGATAGATAGATAGATAGATAGATAGATAAAGATAGGTAGGTAGGTAGGTAGATAGACAGAGATAGGTTGGTAGGTAGGTAGGTAGATAGATAGATAGAGATAGGTAGGTAGGTAGATAGATAGATACAGATAGGTAGGTAGGTAGATTGATAGAGACAGATAGGTAGGTAGGTAGAAAGATAGAAAGAGATAGGTAGGTAGGTAGATAGGTAGATAGATACAGATAGGTAGGTAGGTAGGTAGATAGATAGAGATAGTTAGGTAGGTAGGTAGATAGATACAGATAGGTAGGTAGGTAGATAGATAGATAGAGATAGGTAGGTAGTTAGATAGATAGATAGAGATAGGTAGGTAGGTAGATTGATAGATACAGATAGGTAGGTAGGTAGATTGATAGATACAGATAGGTAGGAATGTAGGTAGATAGATAGAGATAGGTAGGTAGGTAGAAAGATAGATAGAGATAGGTAGGTAGGTAGGTAGATAGATAGAGATAGGTAGGTAGGTAGATAGATAGATAGAGATAGGTAGGTAGGTAGATAGATAGATACAGATAGGTAGGTAGATAGATAGATAGATAGAGATAGGTAGGTAGGTAGATTGATAAATACAGATATGTAGGTAGGTAGATAGATAGATACAGATAGGTAGTTAGGTAGATAGATAGATACAGATAGGTAGGTAGGTAGGTAGGTAGATAGATAGAGATAGGTAGGTAGGTAGATAGATAGATAGAGATAGGTAAGTAGGTAGATAGATAGAGATAGGTAGGTAGGTAGATAGATACAGATAGGTAGGTAGGTAGATAAATAGATAGAGATAGGTAGGTAGGTAGATAGATAGATAGACATAGGTAGGTAGGTAGATTGATAGATACAGTTAGGTAGGTAGGTAGATAGATAGATACAGAT
>JAOTOJ010000021.1:350000-407500 GCA_039797435.1 Crotalus adamanteus | reverse complement strand
AGGTAGATAGATAGATAGATACAGATAGGTACGTAGGTAGATAGATAGATACAGATAGGTAGGTAGGTAGGTAGATAGATAGAGATAGGTAGGTAGGTAGATAGATAGATAGAGATAGGTAGGTAGGTAGACTGATAGATACAGATAGGTAGGTAGATAGATAGATAGATAGATAGATAGATAGATAGATAGATAGATAGATAGATAGATAGATAGATAGATAGATAGATAGATAGAGATAGGTAGGTAGGTAGGTAGGTAGATAGATAGAGATAGGTAGGTAGGTAGGTAGGTAGGTAGGTAGGTAGATAGATAGAGATAGGTAGGTAGGTAGATAGATAGAGATAGGTAGGTAGGTAGATAGATAGAGATAGGTAGGTAGGTAGGTAGATACAGATAGGTAGGTAGGTAGATAGATAGATAGACATAGGTAGGTAGGTAGATTGATAGATACAGATAGGTAGGTAGATAGATAGATAGATAGATAGATACAGATAGGTACGTAGGTAGATAGATAGATACAGATAGGTAGGTAGGTAGGTAGATAGATACAGATAGGTAGGTAGATAGATAGAGATAGGTAGGTAGGTAGATAGATAGATACAGATAGGTAGGTAGGTAGATAGATAGATAGAGATAGGTAGGTAGGTAGATAGATAGATACAGATAGGTAGGTAGGTAGGTAGATAGATAGAGATAGGTAGGTAGGTAGATAGATAGATAGAGATAGGTAGGTAGGTAGATTGATAGATACACATAGGTAGGTAGGTAGGTAGGTAGATAGATAGATAGATAGATAGATAGATAGATAGATAGATAGATAGATAGATAGATAGATAGATAGATAGATAGATAGATAAAGATAGGTAGGTAGGTAGGTAGATAGACAGAGATAGGTTGGTAGGTAGGTAGGTAGATAGATAGATAGAGATAGGTAGGTAGGTAGATAGATAGATAGAGATAGGTAGGTAGGTAGATAGACAGATACAGATAGGTAGGTAGGTAGGTAGATAGATAGATAGAGATAGATAGGTAGGTAGATTGATAGAGACAGATAGGTAGGTAGGTAGATAGATAGAAAGAGATAGGTAGGTAGGTAGATAGGTAGATAGATACAGATAGGTAGGTAGGTAGGTAGATAGATAGAGATAGTTAGGTAGGTAGGTAGATAGATACAGATAGGTAGGTAGGTAGATAGATAGATAGAGATAGGTAGGTAGGTAGATTGATAGATACAGATAGGTAGGTAGGTAGATTGATAGATACAGATAGGTAGGTAGGTAGGTAGGTAGATAGAGATAGGTAGGTAGGTAGAAAGATAGATAGAGATAGGTAGGTAGGTAGGTAGATAGATAGAGATAGGTAGGTAGGTAGATAGATAGATAGAGATAGGTAGGTAGGTAGATAGATAGATACAGATAGGTAGGTAGATAGATAGATAGATAGATAGAGATAGGTAGGTAGGTAGATTGATAAATACAGATATGTAGGTAGGTAGATAGATAGATGCAGATAGGTAGTTAGGTAGATAGATAGATACAGATAGGTAGGTAGGTAGGTAGGTAGATAGATAGAGATAGGTAGGTAGGTAGATAGATAGATAGAGATAGGTAAGTAGGTAGATAGATAGAGATAGGTAGGTAGGTAGATAGATACAGATAGGTAGGTAGGTAGATACATAGATAGAGATAGGTAGGTAGGTAGATAGATAGATAGACATAGGTAGGTAGGTAGATTGATAGATACAGATAGGTAGGTAGGTAGATAGATAGATACAGATAGGTAGGTAGGTAGATAGATAGATACAGATAGGTAGGTAGGTAGGTAGATAGATAGAGATAGGTAGGTAGGTAGATAGATAGATAGAGATAGGTAGGTAGGTAGATTGATAGATACAGATAGGTAGGTAGTTAGATAGATAGATACAGATAGGTAGGTAGGTAGATAGATAGAGATAGGTAGGTAGGTAGATAGATAGATACAGATAGGTAGGTAGGTAGATAGATAGATACAGATAGGTAGGTAGGTAGATAGATAGATAGACATAGGTAGGTAGGTAGATAGATAGATACAGATCGGTAGGTAGATAGATAGATAGATAGATAGATAGATAGATAGATAGATAGATAGATAGATAGAGATAGGTAGGTAGGTAGATAGATAGAGATAGGTAGGTAGGTAGGTAGATAGATAGAGATAGGTAGGTAGGTAGGTAGATAGATAGATACAGATAGGTAGGTAGGTAGGTAGATAGATAGAGATAGGTAGGTAGGTAGATAGATAGATACAGATAGGTAGGTAGGTAGGTAGGTAGATAGATAGAGATAGGTAGGTAGATAGATAGATACAGATAGGTAGGTAGATAGATAGATAGATAGATAGATAGATAGATAGATAGATAGATAGATAGATAGATAGATAGAGATAGGTAGGTAGGTAGATAGATAGAGATAGGTAGGTAGGTAGGTAGATAGATAGAGATAGGTATGTAGGTAGGTAGATAGATAGAGATAGATAGGTAGGTAGATAGATAGATAGAGATAGGTAGGTAGGTAGATAGATAGATACAGATAGGTAGGTAGGTAGGTAGATAGATATAGATAGGTAGGAAGGTAGGTAGATAGATACAGATAGGTAGGTAGATAGATAGATAGATAGATAAAGATAGGTAGGTAGGTAGGTAGGTAGATAGATAGAGATAGTTAGGTAGGTAGGTCGATAGATACAGATAGGTAGGTTAGTAGATAGATAGATAGAGATAGGAAGGTAGGTAGATAGATAGAGATAGGTAGGTAGGTAGATTGATAGATACAGATAGGTAGGTAGGTAGATTGATAGATACAGATAGGTAGGTAGTTAGATAGATAGATACCGATAGGTAGGTAGGTAGGTAGATAGATAGAGATAGGTAGGTAGGTAGATAGATAGATAGAGATAGGTAAGTAGGTAGGTAGGTAGATAGATAGAGATAGGTAGGTAGGTAGATAGATAAATACAGATAGGTAGATAGATAGATAGATAGAGATAGGTAGGTAGGTAGATAGATAGATAGAGATAGGTAGGTAGGTAGATAGATAGATAGATAGATAGATAGATAGATAGATAGATAGATAGATAGATAGATAGATAGATAGATAGATAGATAGAGATAGGTAGGTAGGTAGATAGATAGATAGAGATAGGTAGGTAGGTAGGTAGGTAGATAGATAGAGATAGGTAGGTAGGTAGATAGATAAATACAGATAGGTAGATAGATAGATAGATAGAGATAGGTAGGTAGGTAGATAGATAGATAGAGATAGGTAGGTAGGTAGATTGATAGACACAGATAGGTAGGTAGGTAGATAGATAGATACAGATAGGTAGGTAGGTAGATAGATAGAGATAGGTAGGTAGGTAGATAGATAGATACAGATAGGTAGTTCGGTAGATAAATAGATAGAGATAGGTAGGTAGGTAGATAGATAGACATAGGTAGGTAGGTAGATAGATAGATACAGATAGGTAGGTAGATAGATAGATAGAGATAGGTAGGTAGGTAGGTAGATAGATAGAGATAGGTAGGTAGGTAGATAGCTAGAGATAGGTAGGTAGGTAGATAGATACAGATAGGTAGATAGGTAGGTAGATAGATAGAGATAGGTAGGTAGGTAGATAGATAGATACAGATAGGTAGGTAGATAGATAGATAGATAGATAGATAGATAGATAGATAGATAGATAGATAGATAGATAGATAGATAGAAAGATAGATAGATAGAGATAGGTAGGTAGGTAGATAGATAGATAGAGATAGGTAGGTAGGTAGATAGATAGATACAGATAGGTAAGTAGGTAGGTAGATAGATACAGATAGTTAGGTAGGTAGATAGATAGATACAGATAGGTAGGTAGGTAGGTAGATAGAGATAGGTAGTTAGGTAGGTAGATAGATACAGATAGGTAGGTAGATAGATAGATAGAGATAGGTAGGTAGGTAGATAGATAGACATAGGTAGGTAGGTAGATTGATAGATACAGATAGGTAGGTAGGTAGATAGATAGATAGATAGACATAGGTAGGTAGGTAGATTGATAGATACGGATAGGTAGGTAGGTAGATACATAGATAGAGATAGGTAGGTAGGTAGATTGATAGATACAGATAGGTAGGTAGGTAGATAGATAGATACAGATGGGTAGGTAGGTAGGTAGATAGATAGATAGATAGATAGATAGATAGATAGATAGATAGATAGATAGATAGAGATAGGTAGGTAGGTAGATAGATAGATACAGATATGTAGTTAGGTAGATAGATAGATAGAGATAGGTAGGTAGGTAGGTAGGTAGATAGATAGAAATATGTAGGTAGGTAGGTAGATAGATAGAGATAGGTAGTTAGGTAGATAGATAGATAGAGATAGGTAGGTAGGTAGATAGATAGATAGAGATAGGTAGGTAGGTCGATAGATAGATACAGATAGGTAGGTAGGTAGAGAGATAAATAGAGATAGGTAGGTAGGTAGATAGATAGATAGACATAGGTAGGTACGTAGATTGATAGATACAGATAGGTAGGTAGGTAGATAGATACAGATAGCTAGGTAGGTATATAGATAGATAGAGATAGGTAGGTAGGTAGATAGATAAATACAGATAGGTAGGTAGGTAGATAAATAGAGATAGGTGGGTAGGTAGGTAGGTAGATAGATAGATAGATAGATAGATAGATAGATAGATAGATAGATAGATAGATAGATAGATAGATAGATAGATAGATAGAGATAGGTATGTAGGTAGATAGATAGAGATAGGTAGGTAGGTAGGTAGATAGATAGATAGAGATAGATATGTAGGTAGATTGATAGAGACAGATAGGTAGGTAGGTAGATAGATAGATACAGATACGTAGGTAGGTAGATAGATAGATAGAGATAGGTAGGTAGGTAGATAGATAGATAGAGATAGATGGGTAGGTAGATTGATAGATACAGATAGGTAGGTAGATAGATAGATACAGTTAGGTAGGTAGGTAGATAGAGATAGGTAGGTAGGTAGGTAGATAGATACAGATAGGTAGGTAGGTAGGTAGGTAGATAGATAGAGATAGGTAGGTAGGTAGATAGATAGATAGAGATAGGTAGGTAGGTAGATAGAGAGAGATAGGTAGGTAGGTAGATAGATAGATACAGATAGGTAGGTAGGTAGATAGATAGATAGATAAAGATAGGAAGGTAGGTAGGTAGATAGATAGAGATAGGTAGGCAGGTAGATTGATAGATACAGGTAGGTAGGTAGATAGATAGATAGAGATAGGTAGGTAGGTAGATTGATAGATACAGATATGTAGGTAGGTAGGTAGATAGATAGAGATAGGTAGGTAGGTAGGTAGATAGATAGAGATAGGTAGGTAGGTAGATAGATAGATACAGATAGGTAGCTAGGTAGATAGATAGAGATAGGTAGGTAGGTAGATAGATAGAGATAGGTAGGTAGGTAGATAGATACAGATAGGTAGGTATGTAGATAGATAGATACAGATAGGTAGGTAGGTAGATAGATAGATAGAGATAGGTAGGTAGGTAGATAGATAGATAGAGATAGGTAGGTAGGTAGATAGATAGATAGAGATAGGTAGGTAGGTAGATTGATAGATACAGATAGGTAGGTAGATAGATAGATAGATAGATAGATAGATAGATAGATAGATAGATAGATAGATAGATAGATAGATAGATAGATAGATAGATAAAGATAGGTAGGTAGGTAGATAGATAGAGATAGGTAGGTAGGTAGGTAGGTAGATAGATAGAGATAGGTAGGTTGGTAGATAGATAGAGATAGGTAGGTAGGTAAATAGATAGAGATAGGTAGGTAGGTAGATAGATACAGATAGGTAGGTAGGTAGATAGATAGATAGAGATAGGTAGGTAGGTAGATAGATAGATAGATAGATAGATAGACATAGGTAGGTAGGTAGATTGATAAATACAGATAGGTAGGTAGGTAGATAGATAGATACAGATAGGTAGGTAGGTAGATAGATAGATACAGATAGGTAGGTAGGTAGGTAGATAGATAGAGATAGGTAGGTAGGTTGATAGATAGATAGAGATAGGTAGGTAGGTAGATTGATAGATACACATAGGTAGGTAGGTAGGTAGGTAGATAGATAGATAGATAGATAGATAGATAGATAGATAGATAGATAGATAGATAGATAGATAGATAAAGATAGGTAGGTAGGTAGGTAGATAGACAGAGATAGGTTGGTAGGTAGGTAGGTAGATAGATAGATAGAGATAGGTAGGTAGGTAGATAGATAGATAGAGATAGGTAGGTAGGTAGATAGATAGATACAGATAGGTAGGTAGGTAGGTAGGTAGATAGATAGATAGAGATAGATAGGTAGGTAGATTGATAGAGACAGATAGGTAGGTAGGTAGATAGATAGAAAGAGATAGGTAGGTAGGTAGATAGGTAGATAGATACAGATAGGTAGGTAGGTAGGTAGATAGATAGAGATAGTTAGGTAGGTAGGTAGATAGATACAGATAGGTAGGTAGGTAGATAGATATATAGAGATAGGTAGGTAGGTAGATAGATAGATAGAGATAGGTAGGTAGGTAGATTGATAGATACAGATAGGTAGGTAGGTAGATTGATAGATACAGATAGGTAGGTAGGTAGGTAGGTAGATAGAGATAGGTAGGTAGGTAGAAAGATAGATAGAGATAGGTAGGTAGGTAGGTAGATAGATAGAGATAGGTAGGTAGGTAGATAGATAGATAGAGATAGGTAGGTAGGTAGATAGATAGATAGATAGATAGATAGATAGATAGATAGATAGATAGATAGATAGATAGATAGATAGATAGATAGATAAAGATAGGTAGGTAGGTAGGTAGATAGACAGAGATAGGTTGGTAGGTAGGTAGGTAGATAGATAGATAGAGATAGGTAGGTAGGTAGATAGATAGATAGATAGAGATAGGTAGGTAGGTAGATAGATAGATACAGATAGGTAGGTAGGTAGGTAGGTAGATAGATAGATAGAGATAGATAGGTAGGTAGATTGATAGAGACAGATAGGTAGGTAGGTAGATAGATAGAAAGAGATAGGTAGGTAGGTAGATAGGTAGATAGATACAGATAGGTAGGTAGGTAGGTAGATAGATAGAGATAGTTAGGTAGGTAGGTAGATAGATACAGATAGGTAGGTAGGTAGATAGATAGATAGAGATAGGTAGGTAGGTAGATAGATAGATAGAGATAGGTAGGTAGGTAGATTGATAGATACAGATAGGTAGGTAGGTAGATTGATAGATACAGATAGGTAGGTAGGTAGGTAGGTAGATAGAGATAGGTAGGTAGGTAGAAAGATAGATAGAGATAGGTAGGTAGGTAGGTAGATAGATAGAGATAGGTAGGTAGGTAGATAGATAGATAGAGATAGGTAGGTAGGTAGATAGATAGATACAGATAGGTAGGTAGATAGATAGATAGATAGAGATAGGTAGGTAGGTAGATTGATAAATACAGATATGTAGGTAGGTAGATAGATAGATGCAGATAGGTAGTTAGGTAGATAGATAGATACAGATAGGTAGGTAGGTAGGTAGGTAGATAGATAGAGATAGGTAGGTAGGTAGGTAGATAGATAGAGATAGGTAAGTAGGTAGATAGATAGAGATAGGTAGGTAGGTAGATAGATACAGATAGGTAGGTAGGTAGATACATAGATAGAGATAGGTAGGTAGGTAGATAGATAGATAGACATAGGTAGGTAGGTAGATTGATAGATACAGATAGGTAGGTAGGTAGATAGATAGATACAGATAGGTAGGTAGGTAGATAGATAGATACAGATAGGTAGGTAGGTAGGTAGATAGATAGAGATAGGTAGGTAGGTAGATAGATAGATAGAGATAGGTAGGTAGGTAGATTGATAGATACAGATAGGTAGGTAGTTAGATAGATAGATACAGATAGGTAGGTAGGTAGATAGATAGAGATAGGTAGGTAGGTAGATAGATAGATACAGATAGGTAGGTAGGTAGATAGATAGATACAGATAGGTAGGTAGGTAGATAGATAGATAGACATAGGTAGGTAGGTAGATAGATAGATACAGATAGGTAGGTAGATAGATAGATAGATAGATAGATAGAGATAGGTAGGTAGGTAGGTAGATAGATAGAGATAGGTAGGTAGGTAGGTAGATAGATAGAGATAGGTAGGTAGGTAGGTAGATAGATAGATACAGATAGGTAGGTAGGTAGGTAGATAGATAGAGATAGGTAGGTAGGTAGATAGATAGATACAGATAGGTAGCTAGGTAGATAGATAGAGATAGGTAGGTAGGTAGATAGATAGAGATAGGTAGGTAGGTAGATAGATACAGATAGGTAGGTATGTAGATAGATAGATACAGATAGGTAGGTAGGTAGATAGATAGATAGAGATAGGTAGGTAGGTAGATAGACAGATAGAGATAGGTAGGTAGGTAGATAGATAGATAGAGATAGGTAGGTAGGTAGATTGATAGATACAGATAGGTAGGTAGATAGATAGATAGATAGATAGATAGATAGATAGATAGATAGATAGATAGATAGATAGATAGATAGATAAAGATAGGTAGGTAGGTAGATAGATAGAGATAGGTAGGTAGGTAGGTAGGTAGATAGATAGAGATAGGTAGGTTGGTAGATAGATAGAGATAGGTAGGTAGGTAAATAGATAGAGATAGGGAGGTAGGTAGATAGATACAGATAGGTAGGTAGGTAGATAGATAGATAGAGATAGGTAGGTAGGTAGATAGATAGATAGATAGACATAGGTAGGTAGGTAGATTGATAAATACAGATAGGTAGGTAGGTAGATAGATAGATACAGATAGGTAGGTAGGTAGATAGATAGATACAGATAGGTAGGTAGGTAGGTAGATAGATAGAGATAGGTAGGTAGGTTGATAGATAGATAGAGATAGGTAGGTAGGTAGATTGATAGATACACATAGGTAGGTAGGTAGGTAGGTAGGTAGATAGATAGATAGATAGATAGATAGATAGATAGATAGATAGATAGATAGATAGATAGATAGATAGATAGATAGATAGATAAAGATAGGTAGGTAGGTAGGTAGATAGACAGAGATAGGTTGGTAGGTAGGTAGGTAGATAGATAGATAGAGATAGGTAGGTAGGTAGATAGATTGATAGAGATAGGTAGGTAGGTAGATAGATAGATACAGATAGGTAGGTAGGTAGGTAGGTAGATAGATAGATAGAGATAGATAGGTAGATAGATTGATAGAGACAGATAGGTAGGTAGGTAGATAGATAGAAAGAGATAGGTAGGTAGGTAGATAGGTAGATAGATACAGATAGGTAGGTAGGTAGGTAGATAGATAGAGATAGTTAGGTAGGTAGGTAGATAGATACAGATAGGTAGGTAGGTAGATAGATAGATAGAGATAGGTAGGTAGGTAGATAGATAGATAGAGATAGGTAGGTAGGTAGATTGATAGATACAGATAGGTAGGTAGGTAGATTGATAGATACAGATAGGTAGGTAGGTAGGTAGGTAGATAGAGATAGGTAGGTAGGTAGAAAGATAGATAGAGATAGGTAGGTAGGTAGGTAGATAGATAGAGATAGGTAGGTAGGTAGATAGATAGATAGAGATAGGTAGGTAGGTAGATAGATAGATACAGATAGGTAGGTAGATAGATAGATAGATAGAGATAGGTAGGTAGGTAGATTGATAAATACAGATATGTAGGTAGGTAGATAGATAGATGCAGATAGGTAGTTAGGTAGATAGATAGATACAGATAGGTAGGTAGGTAGGTAGGTAGATAGATAGAGATAGGTAGGTAGGTAGATAGATAGATAGAGATAGGTAAGTAGGTAGATAGATAGAGATAGGTAGGTAGGTAGATAGATACAGATAGGTAGGTAGGTAGATACATAGATAGAGATAGGTAGGTAGGTAGATAGATAGATAGACATAGGTAGGTAGGTAGATTGATAGATACAGATAGGTAGGTAGGTAGATAGATAGATACAGATAGGTAGGTAGGTAGATAGATAGATACAGATAGGTAGGTAGGTAGGTAGATAGATAGAGATAGGTAGGTAGGTAGATAGATAGATAGAGATAGGTAGGTAGGTAGATTGATAGATACAGATAGGTAGGTAGTTAGATAGATAGATACAGATAGGTAGGTAGGTAGATAGATAGATACAGATAGGTAGGTAGGTAGGTAGATAGATAGATAGAGATAGGTAGGTAGGTAGATAGATAGAGATAGGTAGGTAGGTAGGTAGATACAGATAGGTAGGTAGGTAGATAGATAGATAGACATAGGTAGGTAGGTAGATTGATAGATACAGATAGGTAGGTAGATAGATAGATAGATACAGATAGGTACGTAGGTAGATAGATAAATACAGATAGGTAGGTAGGTAGGTAGATAGATAGAGATAGGTAGGTAGGTAGATAGATAGATAGAGATAGGTAGGTAGGTAGACTGATAGATACAGATAGGTAGGTAGATAGATAGATAGATAGATAGATAGATAGATAGATAGATAGATAGATAGATAGATAGATAGATAGATAGAGATAGGTAGGTAGGTAGGTAGGTAGATAGATAGAGATAGGTAGGTAGGTAGGTAGGTAGGTAGGTAGGTAGATAGATAGAGATAGGTAGGTAGGTAGATAGATAGAGATAGGTAGGTAGGTAGATAGATAGAGATAGGTAGGTAGGTAGGTAGATACAGATAGGTAGGTAGGTAGATAGATAGATAGACATAGGTAGGTAGGTAGATTGATAGATACAGATAGGTAGGTAGATAGATAGATAGATAGATACAGATAGGTACGTAGGTAGATAGATAGATACAGATAGGTAGGTAGGTAGGTAGATAGATACAGATAGGTAGGTAGATAGATAGAGATAGGTAGGTAGGTAGATAGATAGATACAGATAGGTAGGTAGGTAGATAGATAGATAGAGATAGGTAGGTAGGTAGATAGATAGATACAGATAGGTAGGTAGGTAGGTAGATAGATAGAGATAGGTAGGTAGGTAGATAGATAGATAGAGATAGGTAGGTAGGTAGATTGATAGATACACATAGGTAGGTAGGTAGGTAGGTAGATAGATAGATAGATAGATAGATAGATAGATAGATAGATAGATAGATAGATAGATAGATAGATAAAGATAGGTAGGTAGGTAGGTAGATAGACAGAGATAGGTTGGTAGGTAGGTAGGTAGATAGATAGATAGAGATAGGTAGGTAGGTAGATAGATAGATAGAGATAGGTAGGTAGGTAGATAGACAGATACAGATAGGTAGGTAGGTAGGTAGATAGATAGATAGAGATAGATAGGTAGGTAGATTGATAGAGACAGATAGGTAGGTAGGTAGATAGATAGAAAGAGATAGGTAGGTAGGTAGATAGGTAGATAGATACAGATAGGTAGGTAGGTAGGTAGATAGATAGAGATAGTTAGGTAGGTAGGTAGATAGATACAGATAGGTAGGTAGGTAGATAGATAGATAGAGATAGGTAGGTAGGTAGATTGATAGATACAGATAGGTAGGTAGGTAGATTGATAGATACAGATAGGTAGGTAGGTAGGTAGGTAGATAGAGATAGGTAGGTAGGTAGAAAGATAGATAGAGATAGGTAGGTAGGTAGGTAGATAGATAGAGATAGGTAGGTAGGTAGATAGATAGATAGAGATAGGTAGGTAGGTAGATAGATAGATACAGATAGGTAGGTAGATAGATAGATAGATAGATAGAGATAGGTAGGTAGGTAGATTGATAAATACAGATATGTAGGTAGGTAGATAGATAGATGCAGATAGGTAGTTAGGTAGATAGATAGATACAGATAGGTAGGTAGGTAGGTAGGTAGATAGATAGAGATAGGTAGGTAGGTAGATAGATAGATAGAGATAGGTAAGTAGGTAGATAGATAGAGATAGGTAGGTAGGTAGATAGATACAGATAGGTAGGTAGGTAGATACATAGATAGAGATAGGTAGGTAGGTAGATAGATAGATAGACATAGGTAGGTAGGTAGATTGATAGATACAGATAGGTAGGTAGGTAGATAGATAGATACAGATAGGTAGGTAGGTAGATAGATAGATACAGATAGGTAGGTAGGTAGGTAGATAGATAGAGATAGGTAGGTAGGTAGATAGATAGATAGAGATAGGTAGGTAGGTAGATTGATAGATACAGATAGGTAGGTAGTTAGATAGATAGATACAGATAGGTAGGTAGGTAGATAGATAGAGATAGGTAGGTAGGTAGATAGATAGATACAGATAGGTAGGTAGGTAGATAGATAGATACAGATAGGTAGGTAGGTAGATAGATAGATAGACATAGGTAGGTAGGTAGATAGATAGATACAGATCGGTAGGTAGATAGATAGATAGATAGATAGATAGATAGATAGATAGAGATAGGTAGGTAGGTAGATAGATAGAGATAGGTAGGTAGGTAGGTAGATAGATAGAGATAGGTAGGTAGGTAGGTAGATAGATAGATACAGATAGGTAGGTAGGTAGGTAGATAGATAGAGATAGGTAGGTAGGTAGATAGATAGATACAGATAGGTAGGTAGGTAGGTAGATAGATAGAGATAGGTAGGTAGATAGATAGATACAGATAGGTAGGTAGATAGATAGATAGATAGATAGATAGATAGATAGATAGATAGATAGATAGATAGATAGAGATAGGTAGGTAGGTAGATAGATAGAGATAGGTAGGTAGGTAGGTAGATAGATAGAGATAGGTATGTAGGTAGGTAGATAGATAGAGATAGATAGGTAGGTAGATAGATAGATAGAGATAGGTAGGTAGGTAGGTAGATAGATAGATACAGATAGGTAGGTAGGTAGGTAGATAGATATAGATAGGTAGGAAGGTAGGTAGATAGATACAGATAGGTAGGTAGATAGATAGATAGATAGATAAAGATAGGTAGGTAGGTAGGTAGGTAGATAGATAGAGATAGTTAGGTAGGTAGGTCGATAGATACAGATAGGTAGGTTAGTAGATAGATAGATAGAGATAGGAAGGTAGGTAGATAGATAGAGATAGGTAGGTAGGTAGATTGATAGATACAGATAGGTAGGTAGGTAGATTGATAGATACAGATAGGTAGGTAGTTAGATAGATAGATACCGATAGGTAGGTAGGTAGGTAGATAGATAGAGATAGGTAGGTAGGTAGATAGATAGATAGAGATAGGTAAGTAGGTAGGTAGGTAGATAGATAGAGATAGGTAGGTAGGTAGATAGATAAATACAGATAGGTAGATAGATAGATAGATAGAGATAGGTAGGTAGGTAGATAGATAGATAGAGATAGGTAGGTAGGTAGATAGATAGATAGATAGATAGATAGATAGATAGATAGATAGATAGATAGATAGATAGATAGATAGATAGATAGATAGATAGATAGATAGATAGATAGATAGAGATAGGTAGGTAGGTAGATAGATAGATAGAGATAGGTAGGTAGGTAGGTAGGTAGATAGATAGAGATAGGTAGGTAGGTAGATAGATAAATACAGATAGGTAGATAGATAGATAGATAGAGATAGGTAGGTAGGTAGATAGATAGATAGAGATAGGTAGGTAGGTAGATTGATAGACACAGATAGGTAGGTAGGTAGATAGATAAATACAGATAGGTAGGTAGGTAGATAGATAGAGATAGGTAGGTAGGTAGATAGATAGATACAGATAGGTAGTTCGGTAGATAAATAGATAGAGATAGGTAGGTAGGTAGATAGATAGACATAGGTAGGTAGGTAGATAGATAGATACAGATAGGTAGGTAGATAGATAGATAGAGATAGGTAGGTAGGTAGGTAGATAGATAGAGATAGGTAGGTAGGTAGATAGCTAGAGATAGGTAGGTAGGTAGATAGATACAGATAGGTAGATAGGTAGGTAGATAGATAGAGATAGGTAGGTAGGTAGATAGATAGATACAGATAGGTAGGTAGATAGATAGATAGATAGATAGATAGATAGATAGATAGATAGATAGATAGATAGATAGATAGATAGATAGATAGATAGATAGAAAGATAGATAGATACAGATAGGTAAGTAGGTAGGTAGATAGATACAGATAGTTAGGTAGGTAGATAGATAGATACAGATAGGTAGGTAGGTAGGTAGATAGAGATAGGTAGGTAGGTAGGTAGATAGATACAGATAGGTAGGTAGATAGATAGATAGAGATAGGTAGGTAGGTAGATAGATAGATAGACATAGGTAGGTAGGTAGATTGATAGATACAGATAGGTAGGTAGGTAGATAGATAGATAGATAGACATAGGTAGGTAGGTAGATTGATAGATACAGATAGGTAGGTAGGTAGATACATAGATAGAGATAGGTAGGTAGGTAGATTGATAGATACAGATAGGTAGGTAGGTAGATAGATAGATACAGATGGGTAGGTAGGTAGGTAGATAGATAGATAGATAGATAGATAGATAGATAGATAGATAGATAGATAGATAGATAGAGATAGGTAGGTAGGTAGATAGATACAGATATGTAGGTAGGTAGATAGATAGATAGAGATAGGTAGGTAGGTAGGTAGGTAGATAGATAGAAATATGTAGGTAGGTAGGTAGATAGATAGAGATAGGTAGTTAGGTAGATAGATAGATAGAGATAGGTAGGTAGGTAGATAGATAGATAGAGATAGGTAGGTAGGTCGATAGATAGATACAGATAGGTAGGTAGGTAGAGAGATAAATAGAGATAGGTAGGTAGGTAGATAGATAGATAGACATAGGTAGGTACATAGATTGATAGATACAGATAGGTAGGTAGGTAGATAGATACAGATAGCTAGGTAGGTATATAGATAGATAGAGATAGGTAGGTAGGTAGATAGATAAATACAGATAGGTAGGTAGGTAGATAAATAGAGATAGGTGGGTAGGTAGGTAGGTAGATAGATAGATAGATAGATAGATAGATAGATAGATAGATAGATAGATAGATAGATAGATAGATAGATAGATAGATAGAGATAGGTATGTAGGTAGATAGATAGAGATAGGTAGGTAGGTAGGTAGATAGATAGATAGAGATAGATATGTAGGTAGATTGATAGAGACAGATAGGTAGGTAGGTAGATAGATAGATACAGATACGTAGGTAGGTAGGTAGATAGATAGAGATAGGTAGGTAGGTAGATAGATAGATAGAGATAGATGGGTAGGTAGATTGATAGATACAGATAGGTAGGTAGATAGATAGATACAGTTAGGTAGGTAGGTAGATAGAGATAGGTAGGTAGGTAGGTAGATAGATACAGATAGGTAGGTAGGTAGGTAGGTAGATAGATAGAGATAGGTAGGTAGGTAGATAGATAGATAGAGATAGGTAGGTAGGTAGATAGAGAGAGATAGGTAGGTAGGTAGATAGATAGATACAGATAGGTAGGTAGGTAGATAGATAGATAGATAAAGATAGGAAGGTAGGTAGGTAGATAGATAGAGATAGGTAGGCAGGTAGATTGATAGATACAGGTAGGTAGGTAGATAGATAGATAGAGATAGGTAGGTAGGTAGATTGATAGATACAGATATGTAGGTAGGTAGGTAGATAGATAGAGATAGGTAAGTAGGTAGGTAGATAGATAGAGATAGGTAGGTAGGTAGATAGATAGATACAGATAGGTAGCTAGGTAGATAGATAGAGATAGGTAGGTAGGTAGATAGATAGAGATAGGTAGGTAGGTAGATAGATACAGATAGGTAGGTATGTAGATAGATAGATACAGATAGGTAGGTAGGTAGATAGATAGATAGAGATAGGTAGGTAGGTAGATAGATAGATAGAGATAGGTAGGTAGGTAGATAGATAGATAGAGATAGGTAGGTAGGTAGATTGATAGATACAGATAGGTAGGTAGATAGATAGATAGATAGATAGATAGATAGATAGATAGATAGATAGATAGATAGATAGATAGATAGATAGATAGATAGATAGATAAAGATAGGTAGGTAGGTAGATAGATAGAGATAGGTAGGTAGGTAGGTAGGTAGATAGATAGAGATAGGTAGGTTGGTAGATAGATAGAGATAGGTAGGTAGGTAAATAGATAGAGATAGGTAGGTAGGTAGATAGATACAGATAGGTAGGTAGGTAGATAGATAGATAGAGATAGGTAGGTAGGTAGATAGATAGATAGATAGATAGACATAGGTAGGTAGGTAGATTGATAAATACAGATAGGTAGGTAGGTAGATAGATAGATACAGATAGGTAGGTAGGTAGATAGATAGATACAGATAGGTAGGTAGGTAGGTAGATAGATAGAGATAGGTAGGTAGGTTGATAGATAGATAGAGATAGGTAGGTAGGTAGATTGATAGATACACATAGGTAGGTAGGTAGGTAGGTAGATAGATAGATAGATAGATAGATAGATAGATAGATAGATAGATAGATAGATAGATAGATAGATAGATAGATAAAGATAGGTAGGTAGGTAGGTAGATAGACAGAGATAGGTTGGTAGGTAGGTAGGTAGATAGATAGATAGAGATAGGTAGGTAGGTAGATAGATAGATAGAGATAGGTAGGTAGGTAGATAGATAGATACAGATAGGTAGGTAGGTAGGTAGGTAGATAGATAGATAGAGATAGATAGGTAGGTAGATTGATAGAGACAGATAGGTAGGTAGGTAGATAGATAGAAAGAGATAGGTAGGTAGGTAGATAGGTAGATAGATACAGATAGGTAGGTAGGTAGGTAGATAGATAGAGATAGTTAGGTAGGTAGGTAGATAGATACAGATAGGTAGGTAGGTAGATAGATAGATAGAGATAGGTAGGTAGGTAGATAGATAGATAGAGATAGGTAGGTAGGTAGATTGATAGATACAGATAGGTAGGTAGGTAGATTGATAGATACAGATAGGTAGGTAGGTAGGTAGGTAGATAGAGATAGGTAGGTAGGTAGAAAGATAGATAGAGATAGGTAGGTAGGTAGGTAGATAGATAGAGATAGGTAGGTAGGTAGATAGATAGATAGAGATAGGTAGGTAGGTAGATAGATAGATAGATAGATAGATAGATAGATAGATAGATAGATAGATAGATAGATAGATAGATAGATAGATAGATAAAGATAGGTAGGTAGGTAGGTAGATAGACAGAGATAGGTTGGTAGGTAGGTAGGTAGATAGATAGATAGAGATAGGTAGGTAGGTAGATAGATAGATAGAGATAGGTAGGTAGGTAGATAGATAGATACAGATAGGTAGGTAGGTAGGTAGGTAGATAGATAGATAGAGATAGATAGGTAGGTAGATTGATAGAGACAGATAGGTAGGTAGGTAGATAGATAGAAAGAGATAGGTAGGTAGGTAGATAGGTAGATAGATACAGATAGGTAGGTAGGTAGGTAGATAGATAGAGATAGTTAGGTAGGTAGGTAGATAGATACAGATAGGTAGGTAGGTAGATAGATAGATAGAGATAGGTAGGTAGGTAGATAGATAGATAGAGATAGGTAGGTAGGTAGATTGATAGATACAGATAGGTAGGTAGGTAGATTGATAGATACAGATAGGTAGGTAGGTAGGTAGGTAGATAGAGATAGGTAGGTAGGTAGAAAGATAGATAGAGATAGGTAGGTAGGTAGGTAGATAGATAGAGATAGGTAGGTAGGTAGATAGATAGATAGAGATAGGTAGGTAGGTAGATAGATAGATACAGATAGGTAGGTAGATAGATAGATAGATAGAGATAGGTAGGTAGGTAGATTGATAAATACAGATATGTAGGTAGGTAGATAGATAGATGCAGATAGGTAGTTAGGTAGATAGATAGATACAGATAGGTAGGTAGGTAGGTAGGTAGATAGATAGAGATAGGTAGGTAGGTAGGTAGATAGATAGAGATAGGTAAGTAGGTAGATAGATAGAGATAGGTAGGTAGGTAGATAGATACAGATAGGTAGGTAGGTAGATACATAGATAGAGATAGGTAGGTAGGTAGATAGATAGATAGACATAGGTAGGTAGGTAGATTGATAGATACAGATAGGTAGGTAGGTAGATAGATAGATACAGATAGGTAGGTAGGTAGATAGATAGATACAGATAGGTAGGTAGGTAGGTAGATAGATAGAGATAGGTAGGTAGGTAGATAGATAGATAGAGATAGGTAGGTAGGTAGATTGATAGATACAGATAGGTAGGTAGTTAGATAGATAGATACAGATAGGTAGGTAGGTAGATAGATAGAGATAGGTAGGTAGGTAGATAGATAGATACAGATAGGTAGGTAGGTAGATAGATAGATACAGATAGGTAGGTAGGTAGGTAGGTAGATAGATAGATAGAGATAGA
Source organism: Crotalus adamanteus (assembly GCA_039797435.1). NCBI lineage: Eukaryota > Metazoa > Chordata > Lepidosauria > Squamata > Viperidae > Crotalus > Crotalus adamanteus. The sequence goes on along the minus strand of JAOTOJ010000021.1, from coordinate 389,077 downwards.
TAGGTAGGTAGATTGATAGAGACAGATAGGTAGGTAGGTAGATAGATAGAAAGAGATAGGTAGGTAGGTAGATAGGTAGATAGATACAGATAGGTAGGTAGGTAGGTAGATAGATAGAGATAGTTAGGTAGGTAGGTAGATAGATACAGATAGGTAGGTAGGTAGATAGATAGATAGAGATAGGTAGGTAGGTAGATAGATAGATAGAGATAGGTAGGTAGGTAGATTGATAGATACAGATAGGTAGGTAGGTAGATTGATAGATACAGATAGGTAGGTAGGTAGGTAGGTAGATAGAGATAGGTAGGTAGGTAGAAAGATAGATAGAGATAGGTAGGTAGGTAGGTAGATAGATAGAGATAGGTAGGTAGGTAGATAGATAGATAGAGATAGGTAGGTAGGTAGATAGATAGATACAGATAGGTAGGTAGATAGATAGATAGATAGAGATAGGTAGGTAGGTAGATTGATAAATACAGATATGTAGGTAGGTAGATAGATAGATGCAGATAGGTAGTTAGGTAGATAGATAGATACAGATAGGTAGGTAGGTAGGTAGGTAGATAGATAGAGATAGGTAGGTAGGTAGGTAGATAGATAGAGATAGGTAAGTAGGTAGATAGATAGAGATAGGTAGGTAGGTAGATAGATACAGATAGGTAGGTAGGTAGATACATAGATAGAGATAGGTAGGTAGGTAGATAGATAGATAGACATAGGTAGGTAGGTAGATTGATAGATACAGATAGGTAGGTAGGTAGATAGATAGATACAGATAGGTAGGTAGGTAGATAGATAGATACAGATAGGTAGGTAGGTAGGTAGATAGATAGAGATAGGTAGGTAGGTAGATAGATAGATAGAGATAGGTAGGTAGGTAGATTGATAGATACAGATAGGTAGGTAGTTAGATAGATAGATACAGATAGGTAGGTAGGTAGATAGATAGAGATAGGTAGGTAGGTAGATAGATAGATACAGATAGGTAGGTAGGTAGATAGATAGATACAGATAGGTAGGTAGGTAGATAGATAGATAGACATAGGTAGGTAGGTAGATAGATAGATACAGATAGGTAGGTAGATAGATAGATAGATAGATAGATAGAGATAGGTAGGTAGGTAGGTAGATAGATAGAGATAGGTAGGTAGGTAGGTAGATAGATAGAGATAGGTAGGTAGGTAGGTAGATAGATAGATACAGATAGGTAGGTAGGTAGGTAGATAGATAGAGATAGGTAGGTAGGTAGATAGATAGATACAGATAGGTAGCTAGGTAGATAGATAGAGATAGGTAGGTAGGTAGATAGATAGAGATAGGTAGGTAGGTAGATAGATACAGATAGGTAGGTATGTAGATAGATAGATACAGATAGGTAGGTAGGTAGATAGATAGATAGAGATAGGTAGGTAGGTAGATAGACAGATAGAGATAGGTAGGTAGGTAGATAGATAGATAGAGATAGGTAGGTAGGTAGATTGATAGATACAGATAGGTAGGTAGATAGATAGATAGATAGATAGATAGATAGATAGATAGATAGATAGATAGATAGATAGATAGATAAAGATAGGTAGGTAGGTAGATAGATAGAGATAGGTAGGTAGGTAGGTAGGTAGATAGATAGAGATAGGTAGGTTGGTAGATAGATAGAGATAGGTAGGTAGGTAAATAGATAGAGATAGGGAGGTAGGTAGATAGATACAGATAGGTAGGTAGGTAGATAGATAGATAGAGATAGGTAGGTAGGTAGATAGATAGATAGATAGACATAGGTAGGTAGGTAGATTGATAAATACAGATAGGTAGGTAGGTAGATAGATAGATACAGATAGGTAGGTAGGTAGATAGATAGATACAGATAGGTAGGTAGGTAGGTAGATAGATAGAGATAGGTAGGTAGGTTGATAGATAGATAGAGATAGGTAGGTAGGTAGATTGATAGATACACATAGGTAGGTAGGTAGGTAGGTAGGTAGATAGATAGATAGATAGATAGATAGATAGATAGATAGATAGATAGATAGATAGATAGATAGATAGATAGATAAAGATAGGTAGGTAGGTAGGTAGATAGACAGAGATAGGTTGGTAGGTAGGTAGGTAGATAGATAGATAGAGATAGGTAGGTAGGTAGATAGATTGATAGAGATAGGTAGGTAGGTAGATAGATAGATACAGATAGGTAGGTAGGTAGGTAGATAGATAGATAGAGATAGATAGGTAGATAGATTGATAGAGACAGATAGGTAGGTAGGTAGATAGATAGAAAGAGATAGGTAGGTAGGTAGATAGGTAGATAGATACAGATAGGTAGGTAGGTAGGTAGATAGATAGAGATAGTTAGGTAGGTAGGTAGATAGATACAGATAGGTAGGTAGGTAGATAGATAGATAGAGATAGGTAGGTAGGTAGATAGATAGATAGAGATAGGTAGGTAGGTAGATTGATAGATACAGATAGGTAGGTAGGTAGATTGATAGATACAGATAGGTAGGTAGGTAGGTAGGTAGATAGAGATAGGTAGGTAGGTAGAAAGATAGATAGAGATAGGTAGGTAGGTAGGTAGATAGATAGAGATAGGTAGGTAGGTAGATAGATAGATAGAGATAGGTAGGTAGGTAGATAGATAGATACAGATAGGTAGGTAGATAGATAGATAGATAGAGATAGGTAGGTAGGTAGATTGATAAATACAGATATGTAGGTAGGTAGATAGATAGATGCAGATAGGTAGTTAGGTAGATAGATAGATACAGATAGGTAGGTAGGTAGGTAGGTAGATAGATAGAGATAGGTAGGTAGGTAGATAGATAGATAGAGATAGGTAAGTAGGTAGATAGATAGAGATAGGTAGGTAGGTAGATAGATACAGATAGGTAGGTAGGTAGATACATAGATAGAGATAGGTAGGTAGGTAGATAGATAGATAGACATAGGTAGGTAGGTAGATTGATAGATACAGATAGGTAGGTAGGTAGATAGATAGATACAGATAGGTAGGTAGGTAGATAGATAGATACAGATAGGTAGGTAGGTAGGTAGATAGATAGAGATAGGTAGGTAGGTAGATAGATAGATAGAGATAGGTAGGTAGGTAGATTGATAGATACAGATAGGTAGGTAGTTAGATAGATAGATACAGATAGGTAGGTAGGTAGATAGATAGAGATAGGTAGGTAGGTAGATAGATAGATACAGATAGGTAGGTAGGTAGATAGATAGATACAGATAGGTAGGTAGGTAGATAGATAGATAGACATAGGTAGGTAGGTAGATAGATAGATACAGATAGGTAGGTAGATAGATAGATAGATAGATAGATAGATAGAGATAGGTAGGTAGGTAGGTAGATAGATAGAGATAGGTAGGTAGGTAGGTAGATAGATAGAGATAGGTAGGTAGGTAGGTAGATAGATAGATACAGATAGGTAGGTAGGTAGGTAGATAGATAGAGATAGGTAGGTAGGTAGATAGATAGATACAGATAGGTAGGTAGGTATGTAGATAGATAGAGATAGGTAGGTAGATAGATAGATACAGATAGGTAGGTAGATAGATAGATAGATAGATAGATAGATAGATAGATAGATAGATAGATAGATAGAGATAGGTAGGTAGGTAGATAGATAGAGATAGGTAGGTAGGTAGGTAGATACATAGAGATAGGTATGTAGGTAGGTAGATAGATAGAGATAGATAGGTAGGTAGATAGATAGATAGAGATAGGTAGGTAGGTAGATAGATAGATACAGATAGGTAGGTAGGTAGGTAGATAGATATAGATAGGTAGGTAGGTAGGTAGATAGATACAGATAGGTAGGTAGATAGATAGATAGATAGATAAAGATAGGTAGGTAGGTAGGTAGGTAGATAGATAGAGATAGTTAGGTAGGTAGGTCGATAGATACAGATAGGTAGGTTGGTAGATAGATAGATAGAGATAGGAAGGTAGGTAGATAGATAGAGATAGGTAGGTAGGTAGATTGATAGATACAGATAGGTAGGTAGGTAGATAGATAGATAGATAAAGATAGGTAGGTAGGTAGGTAGGTAGATAGATAGAGATAGTTAGGTAGGTAGGTCGATAGATACAGATAGGTAGGTTGGTAGATAGATAGATAGAGATAGGAAGGTAGGTAGATAGATAGAGATAGGTAGGTAGGTAGATTGATAGATACAGATAGGTAGGTAGGTAGATTGATAGATACAGATAGGTAGGTAGGTAGATAGATAGATACCGATAGGTAGGTAGGTAGGTAGATAGATAGAGATAGGTAGGTAGGTAGATAGATATATAGAGATAGGTAGGTAGGTAGGTAGGTAGATAGATAGAGATAGGAAGGTAGGTAGATAGATAGATAGAGATAGGTAGGTAGGTAGATAGATAGATACAGATAGGTAGGTAGATAGATAGATAGATAGATAGATAGATAGATAGATAGATAGATAGAGATAGGTAGGTAGGTAGATAGATAGAGATAGGTAGGTAGGTAGGTAGATAGATAGATAGATAGAGATAGGTAGGTAGGTAGATAGATAAATACAGATAGGTAGATAGATAGATAGATAGAGATAGGTAGGTAGGTAGATAGATAGATAGATAGATAGATAGATAGATAGATAGATAGATAGATAGATAGATAGATAGATAGAGATAGGTAGGTAGGTAGATTGATAGACACAGATAGGTAGGTAGGTAGATAGATAGATACAGATAGGTAGGTAGGTAGATAGATAAAGATAGGTAGGTAGGTAGATAGATAGATACAGATAGGTAGGTCGGTAGATAAATAGATAGAGATAGGTAGGTAGGTAGATAGATAGATACAGATAGGTAGGTAGATAGATAGATAGATAGAGATAGGTAGGTAGGTAGGTAGATAGATAGAGATAGGTAGGTAGGTAGATAGCTAGAGATAGGTAGGTAGGTAGATAGATACAGATAGGTAGATAGGTAGGCAGATAGATAGAGATAGGTAGGTAGGTAGATAGATAGATACAGATAGGTAGGTAGATAGATAGATAGATAGATAGATAGATAGATAGATAGATAGATAGATAGATAGATAGATAGATAGATAGATAGATAGATAGATAGATAGATAGAGATAGGTAGGTAGGTAGATAGATAGATAGATAGAGATAGGTAGGTAGGTAGATAGATAGATACAGATAGGTAAGTAGGTAGGTAGATAGATACAGATAGTTAGGTAGGTAGATAGATAGATACAGATAGGTAGGTAGGTAGGTAGATAGAGATAGGTAGGTAGGTAGGTAGATAGATACAGATAGGTAGGTAGATAGATAGATAGAGATAGGTAGGTAGGTAGATAGATAGATAGACATAGGTAGGTAGGTAGATTGATAGATACAGATAGGTAGGTAGGTAGATAGATAGATAGATAGACATAGGTAGGTAGGTAGATTGATAGATACAGATAGGTAGGTAGGTAGATGCATAGATAGAGATAGGTAGGTAGGTAGATTGATAGATACAGATAGGTAGGTAGGTAGATAGATAGATACAGATGGGTAGGTAGGTAGGTAGATAGATAGATAGATAGATAGATAGATAGATAGATAGATAGATAGATAGATAGATAGATAGATAGATAGAGATAGGTAGGTAGGTAGGTAGATAGATAGATACAGATATGTAGGTAGGTAGATAGATAGATAGAGATAGGTAGGTAGGTAGGTAGGTAGGTAGATAGATAGAAATATGTAGGTAGGTAGGTAGATAGATAGAGATAGGTAGTTAGGTAGATAGATAGAGATAGGTAGGTAGGTAGATAGATAAATAGAGATAGGTAGGTAGGTGGATAGATAGATAGACATAGGTAGGTACGTAGATTGATAGATACAGATAGGTATGTAGGTAGATAGATACAGATAGCTAGGTAGGTATATAGATAGATAGAGATAGGTAGGTAGGTAGATAGATAAATACAGATAGGTAGGTAGGTAGATAAATAGAGATAGGTGGGTAGGTAGGTAGGTAGATAGATAGATAGATAGATAGATAGATAGATAGATAGATAGATAGATAGATAGATAGAGATAGGTATGTAGGTAGATAGATAGAGATAGGTAGGTAGGTAGGTAGATAGATAGATAGAGATAGATATGTAGGTAGATTGATAGAGACAGATAGGTAGGTAGGTAGATAGATAGATACAGATACGTAGGTAGGTAGGTAGATAGATAGAGATAGGTAGGTAGATAGATAGATAGAGATAGATAGGTAGGTAGATTGATAGATACAGATAGGTAGGTAGATAGATAGATACAGTTAGGTAGGTAGGTAGATAGAGATAGGTAGGTAGGTAGGTAGATAGATACAGATAGGTAGGTAGGTAGGTAGGTAGATAGATAGAGATAGGTAGGTAGGTAGATAGATAGATAGAGATAGGTAGGTAGGTAGATAGAGAGAGATAGGTAGGTAGGTAGATAGATAGATACAGATAGGTAGGTAGGTAGATAGATAGATAGATAAAGATAGGAAGGTAGGTAGGTAGATAGATAGAGATAGGTAGGCAGGTAGATTGATAGATACAGGTAGGTAGGTAGATAGATAGATAGAGATAGGTAGGTAGGTAGATTGATAGATACAGATATGTAGGTAGGTAGGTAGATAGATAGAGATAGGTAGGTAGGTAGGTAGGTAGATAGAGATAGGTAGGTAAGTAGATAGATAGATACAGATAGGTAGCTAGGTAGATAGATAGAGATAGGTAGGTAGGTAGATAGATAGAGATAGGTAGGTAGGTAGATAGATACAGATAGGTAGGTATGTAGATAGATAGATACAGATAGGTAGGTAGGTAGATAGATAGATAGAGATAGGTAGGTAGGTAGATAGATAGATAGAGATAGGTAGGTAGGTAGATAGATAGATAGAGATAGGTAGGTAGGTAGATTGATAGATACAGATAGGTAGGTAGGTAGATAGATAGATAGATAGATAGATAGATAGATAGATAGATAGATAGATAGATAGATAGATAGATAGATAGATAGATAGATAGATAGATAGATAAAGATAGGTAGGTAGGTAGATAGATAGAGATAGGTAGGTAGGTAGGTAGGTAGATAGATAGAGATAGGTAGGTTGGTAGATAGATAGAGATAGGTAGGTAGGTAAATAGATAGAGATAGGTAGTTAGGTAGATAGATACAGATAGGTAGGTAGGTAGATAGATAGATAGAGATAGGTAGGTAGGTAGATAGATAGATAGATAGACATAGGTAGGTAGGTAGATTGATAAATACAGATAGGTAGGTAGGTAGATAGATAGATACAGATAGGTAGGTAGGTAGATAGATAGATACAGATAGGTAGGTAGGTAGATAGATAGATAGATACAGATAGGTAGGTAGATAGATAGATAGATAGAGATAGGTAGGTAGGTAGATTGATAGATACAGATAGGTAGGTAGGTAGATAGATAGATACAGATAGGTAGGTAGGTAGATAGATAGATAGATAAAGATAGGTAGGTAGGTAGGTAGATAGATAGATAGAGATAGGTAGATAGGTAGATAGATACAGATAGGTAGGTAGGTAGATAGATAGATAGATAGAGATAGGTAGGTAGGTAGATTGATAGATACAGATAGGTAGGTAGGTAGATTGATAGATACAGATAGGTAGGTAGGTAGATAGATAGATACAGATAGGTAGGTAGGTAGATAGATAGAGATAGGTATGTAGGTAGATAGATAGATAGATAGAGATAGGTAGGTAGGTAGATAGATAGAGATAGGTAGGTAGGTTGGTAGATAGATAGAGATAGATAGGTAGGTAGATTGATAGAGACAAATAGGTAGGTAGGTAGATAGATAGATACAGATAAGTAGGTAGGTAGGTAGATAGATAGAGATAGGTAGGTAGGTAGATAGATAGATAGAGATAGATAGGTAGGTAGATTGATAGATACAGATAGGTAGGTAGGTAGATAGATAGATACAGATAGGTAGGTAGGTAGATAGATAGAGATAGGTAGGTAGGTAGGTAGATAGATACAGATAGGTAGGTAGGTAGGTAGATAGATAGATACAGATAGGTAGGTAGGTAGGTAGATAGATAGAGATAGGTAGGTAGGTAGATAGATAGATAGATAGGTAGAGATAGGTAGGTAGGTAGATAGATAGATACAGATAGGTAGGTAGGTAGATAGATAGATAGATAGATAGATAGATAGATAGATAGATAGATAGATAGATAGATAGATAGATAGATAGATAGATAGATAGATAGATAGATAGATAAAGATAGGTAGGTAGGTAGGTAGATAGAGAGAGATAGGTAGGTAGGTAGATTGATAGATACAGATAGGTAGGTAGGTAGATAGATAGATACAGAGAGGTAGGTAGGTGGATAGATAGATACAGATATGTAGGTAGGTAGATAGATAGAGAGAGAGAGGTAGGTAGGTAGGTAGATAGATAGATAGAGATATGTAGGTAGGTAGGTAGATAGATAGAGATAGGTAGGTAGGTAGGTAGATAGATAAATAGAGATAGGTAGGTAGGTAGATTGATAGATACAGATAGGTAGGTAGGTAGATAGATAGATACAGATAGGTAGGTAGGTAGATAGATAGAGATAGGTAGGTAGATAGATAGATAGACATAGGTAGGTAGGTAGATTGATAGATACAGATAGGTAGGTAGGGAGATAGATAGATAGACATAGGTAGGTAGGTAGGTAGATAGATAAATACAAATAGGTAGGTAGGTAGATAGATAGATAGAGATAGGTAGGTAGGTAGATTGATAGATACAGATAGGTAGGTAGGTAGATAGATAGAGATAGGTAGGTAGGTTGCTGATAGATAGAGATAGATAGGTATGTAGATTGATAGAGACAGATAGGTAGGTAGGTAGATAGATAGATACAGATAAGTAGGTAGGTAGGTAGATAGATAGAGATAGGTAGGTAGGTATATAGATAGATAGAGATAGATAGGTAGGTAGATTGATAGATACAGATAGGTAGGTAGGTAGATAGATAGATACAGATAGGTACGTAGGTAGATAGATAGAGATAGGTTGGTAGGTAGATAGATAAATACAGATAGGTAGGTAGGTAGGTAGATAGATAGAGATAGGTAGATAGGTAGATAGATAGATAGAGATAGGTAGGTAGGTAGATTGATAGATACAGATAGGTAGGTAGGTAGGTAGATAGATAGATAGATAGATAGATAGATAGATAGATAGATAGATAGATAGATAGATAGATAGATAGATAAAGATAGGTAGGTAGGTAGGTAGATTGATAGAGATAGGTAGGTAGGTAGGTAGATAGATAGAGATAGGTAGGTAGGTAGATAGATAGAGATAGGTAGGTAGGTAGATAGATAGTGATAGGTAGGTAGGTAGATAGATAGAGATAGGTAGGTAGGTAGGTAGATAGATACAGATAGGTAGGTAGGTAGATAGATAGATAGAGATAGGTAGGTAGGTAGATAGATAGATACAGATAGGTAGGTAGGTAGGTAGGTAGATAGATAGAGATAGGTAGGTAGGTAGATAGATAGATACAGATAGGTAGGTAGGTAGATAGATAGATAGAGATAGGTAGGTAGGTAGATAGATAGATACAGATATGTAGGTAGGTAGATAGATAGATAGAGATAGGTAGGTAGGTAGGTAGGTAGGTAGATAGATAGAAATATGTAGGTAGGTAGGTAGATAGATAGAGATAGGTAGTTAGGTAGATAGATAGAGATAGGTAGGTAGGTAGATAGATAAATAGAGATAGGTAGGTAGGTGGATAGATAGATAGACATAGGTAGGTACGTAGATTGATAGATACAGATAGGTATGTAGGTAGATAGATACAGATAGCTAGGTAGGTATATAGATAGATAGAGATAGGTAGGTAGGTAGATAGATAAATACAGATAGGTAGGTAGGTAGATAAATAGAGATAGGTGGGTAGGTAGGTAGGTAGATAGATAGATAGATAGATAGATAGATAGATAGATAGATAGATAGATAGATAGATAGATAGATAGATAGATAGAGATAGGTATGTAGGTAGATAGATAGAGATAGGTAGGTAGGTAGGTAGATAGATAGATAGAGATAGATATGTAGGTAGATTGATAGAGACAGATAGGTAGGTAGGTAGATAGATAGATACAGATACGTAGGTAGGTAGGTAGATAGATAGAGATAGGTAGGTAGATAGATAGATAGAGATAGATAGGTAGGTAGATTGATAGATACAGATAGGTAGGTAGATAGATAGATACAGTTAGGTAGGTAGGTAGATAGAGATAGGTAGGTAGGTAGGTAGATAGATACAGATAGGTAGGTAGGTAGGTAGGTAGATAGATAGAGATAGGTAGGTAGGTAGATAGATAGATAGAGATAGGTAGGTAGGTAGATAGAGAGAGATAGGTAGGTAGGTAGATAGATAGATACAGATAGGTAGGTAGGTAGATAGATAGATAGATAAAGATAGGAAGGTAGGTAGGTAGATAGATAGAGATAGGTAGGCAGGTAGATTGATAGATACAGGTAGGTAGGTAGATAGATAGATAGAGATAGGTAGGTAGGTAGATTGATAGATACAGATATGTAGGTAGGTAGGTAGATAGATAGAGATAGGTAGGTAGGTAGGTAGGTAGATAGAGATAGGTAGGTAAGTAGATAGATAGATACAGATAGGTAGCTAGGTAGATAGATAGAGATAGGTAGGTAGGTAGATAGATAGAGATAGGTAGGTAGGTAGATAGATACAGATAGGTAGGTATGTAGATAGATAGATACAGATAGGTAGGTAGGTAGATAGATAGATAGAGATAGGTAGGTAGGTAGATAGATAGATAGAGATAGGTAGGTAGGTAGATAGATAGATAGAGATAGGTAGGTAGGTAGATTGATAGATACAGATAGGTAGGTAGGTAGATAGATAGATAGATAGATAGATAGATAGATAGATAGATAGATAGATAGATAGATAGATAGATAGATAGATAGATAGATAGATAGATAAAGATAGGTAGGTAGGTAGATAGATAGAGATAGGTAGGTAGGTAGGTAGGTAGATAGATAGAGATAGGTAGGTTGGTAGATAGATAGAGATAGGTAGGTAGGTAAATAGATAGAGATAGGTAGTTAGGTAGATAGATACAGATAGGTAGGTAGGTAGATAGATAGATAGAGATAGGTAGGTAGGTAGATAGATAGATAGATAGACATAGGTAGGTAGGTAGATTGATAAATACAGATAGGTAGGTAGGTAGATAGATAGATACAGATAGGTAGGTAGGTAGATAGATAGATACAGATAGGTAGGTAGGTAGATAGATAGATAGATACAGATAGGTAGGTAGATAGATAGATAGATAGAGATAGGTAGGTAGGTAGATTGATAGATACAGATAGGTAGGTAGGTAGATAGATAGATACAGATAGGTAGGTAGGTAGATAGATAGATAGATAAAGATAGGTAGGTAGGTAGGTAGATAGATAGATAGAGATAGGTAGATAGGTAGATAGATACAGATAGGTAGGTAGGTAGATAGATAGATAGATAGAGATAGGTAGGTAGGTAGATTGATAGATACAGATAGGTAGGTAGGTAGATTGATAGATACAGATAGGTAGGTAGGTAGATAGATAGATACAGATAGGTAGGTAGGTAGATAGATAGAGATAGGTATGTAGGTAGATAGATAGATAGATAGAGATAGGTAGGTAGGTAGATAGATAGAGATAGGTAGGTAGGTTGGTAGATAGATAGAGATAGATAGGTAGGTAGATTGATAGAGACAAATAGGTAGGTAGGTAGATAGATAGATACAGATAAGTAGGTAGGTAGGTAGATAGATAGAGATAGGTAGGTAGGTAGATAGATAGATAGAGATAGATAGGTAGGTAGATTGATAGATACAGATAGGTAGGTAGGTAGATAGATAGATACAGATAGGTAGGTAGGTAGATAGATAGAGATAGGTAGGTAGGTAGGTAGATAGATACAGATAGGTAGGTAGGTAGGTAGATAGATAGATACAGATAGGTAGGTAGGTAGGTAGATAGATAGAGATAGGTAGGTAGGTAGATAGATAGATAGATAGGTAGAGATAGGTAGGTAGGTAGATAGATAGATACAGATAGGTAGGTAGGTAGATAGATAGATAGATAGATAGATAGATAGATAGATAGATAGATAGATAGATAGATAGATAGATAGATAGATAGATAGATAGATAGATAGATAGATAGATAGATAAAGATAGGTAGGTAGGTAGGTAGATAGAGAGAGATAGGTAGGTAGGTAGATTGATAGATACAGATAGGTAGGTAGGTAGATAGATAGATACAGAGAGGTAGGTAGGTGGATAGATAGATACAGATATGTAGGTAGGTAGATAGATAGAGAGAGAGAGGTAGGTAGGTAGGTAGATAGATAGATAGAGATATGTAGGTAGGTAGGTAGATAGATAGAGATAGGTAGGTAGGTAGGTAGATAGATAAATAGAGATAGGTAGGTAGGTAGATTGATAGATACAGATAGGTAGGTAGGTAGATAGATAGATACAGATAGGTAGGTAGGTAGATAGATAGAGATAGGTAGGTAGATAGATAGATAGACATAGGTAGGTAGGTAGATTGATAGATACAGATAGGTAGGTAGGGAGATAGATAGATAGACATAGGTAGGTAGGTAGGTAGATAGATAAATACAAATAGGTAGGTAGGTAGATAGATAGATAGAGATAGGTAGGTAGGTAGATTGATAGATACAGATAGGTAGGTAGGTAGATAGATAGAGATAGGTAGGTAGGTTGCTGATAGATAGAGATAGATAGGTATGTAGATTGATAGAGACAGATAGGTAGGTAGGTAGATAGATAGATACAGATAAGTAGGTAGGTAGGTAGATAGATAGAGATAGGTAGGTAGGTATATAGATAGATAGAGATAGATAGGTAGGTAGATTGATAGATACAGATAGGTAGGTAGGTAGATAGATAGATACAGATAGGTACGTAGGTAGATAGATAGAGATAGGTTGGTAGGTAGATAGATAAATACAGATAGGTAGGTAGGTAGGTAGATAGATAGAGATAGGTAGATAGGTAGATAGATAGATAGAGATAGGTAGGTAGGTAGATTGATAGATACAGATAGGTAGGTAGGTAGGTAGATAGATAGATAGATAGATAGATAGATAGATAGATAGATAGATAGATAGATAGATAGATAGATAAAGATAGGTAGGTAGGTAGGTAGATTGATAGAGATAGGTAGGTAGGTAGGTAGATAGATAGAGATAGGTAGGTAGGTAGATAGATAGAGATAGGTAGGTAGGTAGATAGATAGTGATAGGTAGGTAGGTAGATAGATAGAGATAGGTAGGTAGGTAGGTAGATAGATACAGATAGGTAGGTAGGTAGATAGATAGATAGAGATAGGTAGGTAGGTAGATAGATAGATACAGATAGGTAGGTAGGTAGGTAGGTAGATAGATAGAGATAGGTAGGTAGGTAGATAGATAGAGATAGGTAGGTAGGTAGGTAGATAGATACAGATAGGTAGGTAGGTAGATAGATAGATAGAGATAGGTAGGTAGGTAGATAGATAGATACAGGTAGGTAGGTAGGTAGGTAGATAGATAGAGATAGGTAGGTAGGTAGATAGATAGAGATAGGTAGGTAGGTAGATAGATAGATAGATAGACATAGGTAGGTAGTTAGATTGATAGATACAGATAGGTAGGTAGGTAGATAGATAGATACAGATAGGTAGGTAGGTAGATAGATAGATACAGATAGGTAGGTAGATAGGTAGATAGATAGAGATAGGTAGGTAGGTAGATAGATAGATAGATAGATAGATAGATAGATAGATAGAGATAGGTAGGTAGGTAGATTGATAGATACAGATAGGTAGGTAGATAGATAGATAGATAGAGATAGGTAGGTAGGTAGGTAGATAGATAGAGATAGGTAGGTAGGTAGGTAGGTAGATAGATAGAGATAGGTAGGTAGGTAGGTAGATAGATAGATAGAGATAGATAGATACAGATAGGTAGGTAGGTAGATAGATACAGATAGGTAGGTAGGTAGATAGATAGATAGATGAAGATAGGTAGGTAGGTAGGTAGGTAGGTAGATAGATAGAGATAGTTAGATAGGTAGGTAGATAGATACAGATAGGTAGGTAGGTAGATAGATAGATAGAGATAGGTAGGTAGGTAGATAGATAGATAGAGATAGGTAGGTAGGTAGATTGATAGATACAGATAGGTAGGTAGGTAGATAGATAGATACCGATAGGTAGGTAGGTAGGTAGATAGATAGAGATAGGTAGGTAGGTAGATAGATAGATAGAGATAGGTAGGTAGGTAGATAGATAGATAGAGATAGGTAGGTAGGTAGATAGATAGATAGATAGATAGAGATAGGTAGGTAGGTAGATAGATAGATACAGATAGGTACGTAGATAGATAGATAGATAGATAGATAGATAGATAGATAGATAGATAGATAGATAGATAAAGATAGGTAGGTAGGTAGGTAGATAGATAGAGATAGGTAGGTAGGTAGGTAGATAGATAGATAGAGATAGATAGATACAGATAGGTAGGTAGGTAGATAGATACAGATAGGTAGGTAGGTAGATAGATAGATAGATGAAGATAGGTAGGTAGGTAGGTAGGTAGGTAGATAGATAGAGATAGTTAGATAGGTAGGTAGATAGATACAGATAGGTAGGTAGGTAGATAGATAGATAGAGATAGGTAGGTAGGTAAATAGATAGATAGAGATAGGTAGGTAGGTAGATTGATAGATACAGATAGGTAGGTAGGTAGATAGATAGATACCGATAGGTAGGTAGGTAGGTAGGTAGATAGATAGAGATAGGTAGGTAGGTAGATAGATAGATAGAGATAGGTAGGTAGGTAGATAGATAGATAGAGATAGGTAGGTAGGTAGATAGATAGATAGATAGATAGAGATAGGTAGGTAGGTAGATAGATAGATACAGATAGGTACGTAGATAGATAGATAGATAGATAGATAGATAGATAGATAGATAGATAGATAGATAGATAGATAGATAGATAAAGATAGGTAGGTAGGTAGGTAGATAGATAGAGATAGGTAGGTAGGTAGATTGATAGATACCGATAGGTAGGTAGGTAGATAGATAGATGCAGATATGTAGGCAGGTGGATAGATAGATACAGATATATAGGTAGGTAGATAGATAGAGAGAGATAGGTAGGTAGGTAGGTAGGTAGATAGATAGAGATATGTAGGTAGGTAGGTAGATAGATAGAGATAGGTAGGTAGGTGGATAGATAGATAGAGATAGGTAGGTAGGTAGATTGATAGATACAGATAGGTAGGTAGGTAGGTAGATAGATAGATACAGATAGGTAGGTAGGTAGATAGATAGAGATAGGTAGGTAGGTAGATAGATAGATATAGATAGGTAGGTAGATAGAAAGATAGAGATATGTAGGTAGGTAGATAGATAGATAGACATAGGTAGGTAGGTAGATTGATAGATACAGATAGGTAGGTAGGGAGATAGATAGATAGACATAGGTAGGTAGGTAGATAGATAAATACATATAGGTAGGTAGGTAGATAGATAGATAGAGATAGGTAGGTAGGTAGATTGATAGATACAGATAGGTAGGTAGGTAGATAGATAGATACAGATAGGTAGGTAGGTAGGTAGATAGATAGATAGAGATAGGTAGGAAGGTAGGTAGATAGATAGATAAAGATAGGTAGGTAGGTAGGTAGGTAGGTAGATAGATAGAGATAGGTAGGTAGGTAGATAGATAGATAGAGATAGGTAGTTAGGTAGATTTATAGATACAGATAGGTAGGTAGGTAGATTGATAGATACAGATAGGTAGGTAGGTAGATAGATAGATACAGATAGGTAGGTAGGTAGGTAGATAGATAGAGATAGGTAGGTAGGTAGATAGATAGATAGAGATATGTAGGTAGGTAGGTAGATAGATAGAGATAGGTAGGTAGGTAGATAGATAGATAGAGATAGGTAGGTAGGTAGATAGATAGATACAGATAGGTAGGTAGGTAGATAGATAGATACAGATAGGTAGGTAGGTAGATAGATAGAGATAGGTAGGTAGGTAGATAGATAGATAGAGATAGGTAGGTAGATTGATAGATACAGATAGGTAGGTAGGTAGATAGATAGATACAGATAGGTAGGTAGGTAGATAGATAGATAGATAGATAAAGATAGGTAGGTAGGTAGGTAGGTAGATAGATAGAGATTGGTAGGTAGGTAGATAGATAGATAGAGATAGGTAGGTAGGTAGATTGATAGATAGAGATAGGTAGGTAGGTAGATAGATAGATACAGATAGGTAGGTAGGTAGATAGATAGATACAGATAGGTAGGTAGGTAGGTAGATAGATAGAGATAGGTAGGTAGGTAGATAGATAGATAGAGATATGTAGGTAGGTAGGTAGATAGATAGAGATAGGTAGGTAGGTAGATAGATAGATAGAGATAGGTAGGTAGATAGATAGATAGAGATAGGTAGGTAGGTAGATTGATAGATACAGATAGGTAGGTAGATAGATAGATAGATAGATAGATAGATAGATAGATAGATAGATAGATAGATAGATAGATAGATAGATAGATAGATAAAGATAGGTAGGTAGGTAGGTAGATAGATAGAGATAGGTAGGTAGGTAGATTGATAGATACCGATAGGTAGGTAGGTAGATAGATAGATGCAGATATGTAGGCAGGTGGATAGATAGATACAGATATGTAGGTAGGTAGATAGATAGAGAGAGATAGGTAGGTAGGTAGGTAGGTAGATAGATAGAGATATGTAGGTAGGTAGGTAGATAGATAGAGATAGGTAGGTAGGTGGATAGATAGATAGAGATAGGTAGGTAGGTAGATTGATAGATACAGATAGGTAGGTAGGTAGGTAGATAGATAGATACAGATAGATAGGTAGGTAGATAGATAGAGATAGGTAGGTAGGTAGATAGATAGATATAGATAGGTAGGTAGATAGAAAGATAGAGATATGTAGGTAGGTAGATAGATAGATAGACATAGGTAGGTAGGTAGATTGATAGATACAGATAGGTAGGTAGGGAGATAGATAGATAGACATAGGTAGGTAGGTAGATAGATAAATACATATAGGTAGGTAGGTAGATAGATAGATAGAGATAGGTAGGTAGGTAGATTGATAGATACAGATAGGTAGGTAGGTAGATAGATAGATACAGATAGGTAGGTAGGTAGGTAGATAGATAGATAGAGATAGGTAGGAAGGTAGGTAGATAGATAGATAAAGATAGGTAGGTAGGTAGGTAGGTAGGTAGGTAGATAGATAGAGATAGGTAGGTAGGTAGATAGATAGATAGAGATAGGTAGTTAGGTAGATTTATAGATACAGATAGGTAGGTAGGTAGATTGATAGATACAGATAGGTAGGTAGGTAGATAGATAGATACAGATAGGTAGGTAGGTAGGTAGATAGATAGAGATAGGTAGGTAGGTAGATAGATAGAGATATGTAGGTAGGTAGGTAGATAGATAGAGATAGGTAGGTAGGTAGATAGATAGATAGAGATAGGTAGGTAGGTAGATAGATAGATACAGATAGGTAGGTAGGTAGATAGATAGATACAGATAGGTAGGTAGGTAGATAGATAGAGATAGGTAGGTAGGTAGATAGATAGATAGAGATAGGTAGGTAGATTGATAGATACAGATAGGTAGGTAGGTAGATAGATAGATACAGATAGGTAGGTAGGTAGATAGATAGATAGATAGATAGATAGATAGATAGATAGATAGATAGATAGATAGATAGATAGATAGATAGATAGATAAAGATAGGTAGGTAGGTAGGTAGATAGATAGAGATAGGTAGGTAGGTAGATTGATAGATACCGATAGGTAGGTAGGTAGATAGATAGATGCAGATATGTAGGCAGGTGGATAGATAGATACAGATATGTAGGTAGGTAGATAGATAGAGAGAGATAGGTAGGTAGGTAGGTAGGTAGATAGATAGAGATATGTAGGTAGGTAGGTAGATAGATAGAGATAGGTAGGTAGGTGGATAGATAGATAGAGATAGGTAGGTAGGTAGATTGATAGATACAGATAGGTAGGTAGGTAGGTAGATAGATAGATACAGATAGGTAGGTAGGTAGATAGATAAATACATATAGGTAGGTAGGTAGATAGATAGATAGAGATAGGTAGGTAGGTAGATTGATAGATACAGATAGGTAGGTAGGTAGATAGATAGATACAGATAGGTAGGTAGGTAGGTAGATAGATAGATAGAGATAGGTAGGAAGGTAGGTAGATAGATAGATAAAGATAGGTAGGTAGGTAGGTAGGTAGGTAGATAGATAGAGATAGGTAGGTAGGTAGATAGATAGATAGAGATAGGTAGGTAGATTTATAGATACAGATAGGTAGGTAGGTAGATTGATAGATACAGATAGGTAGGTAGGTAGATAGATAGATACAGATAGGTAGGTAGGTAGGTAGATAGATAGAGATAGGTAGGTAGGTAGATAGATAGATAGAGATATGTAGGTAGGTAGGTAGATAGATAGAGATAGGTAGGTAGGTAGATAGATAGATAGAGATAGGTAGGTAGGTAGATAGATAGATACAGATAGGTAGGTAGGTAGATAGATAGATACAGATAGGTAGGTAGGTAGATAGATAGAGATAGGTAGGTAGGTAGATAGATAGATAGAGATAGGTAGGTAGATTGATAGATACAGATAGGTAGGTAGGTAGATAGATAGATACAGATAGGTAGGTAGGTAGATAGATAGATAGATAGATAGATAGATAGATAGATAGATAGATAGATAGATAGATAGATAGATAGATAGATAGATAGATAGATAAAGATAGGTAGGTAGGTAGGTAGATAGATAGAGATAGGTAGGTAGGTAGATTGATAGATACCGATAGGTAGGTAGGTAGATAGATAGATGCAGATATGTAGGCAGGTGGATAGATAGATACAGATATGTAGGTAGGTAGATAGATAGAGAGAGATAGGTAGGTAGGTAGGTAGGTAGATAGATAGAGATATGTAGGTAGGTAGGTAGATAGATAGAGATAGGTAGGTAGGTGGATAGATAGATAGAGATAGGTAGGTAGGTAGATTGATAGATACAGATAGGTAGGTAGGTAGGTAGATAGATAGATACAGATAGGTAGGTAGGTAGATAGATAAATACATATAGGTAGGTAGGTAGATAGATAGATAGAGATAGGTAGGTAGGTAGATTGATAGATACAGATAGGTAGGTAGGTAGATAGATAGATACAGATAGGTAGGTAGGTAGGTAGATAGATAGATAGAGATAGGTAGGAAGGTAGGTAGATAGATAGATAAAGATAGGTAGGTAGGTAGGTAGGTAGGTAGATAGATAGAGATAGGTAGGTAGGTAGATAGATAGATAGAGATAGGTAGGTAGATTTATAGATACAGATAGGTAGGTAGGTAGATTGATAGATACAGATAGGTAGGTAGGTAGATAGATAGATACAGATAGGTATGTAGGTAGGTAGATAGATAGAGATAGGTAGGTAGGTAGATAGATAGATAGAGATATGTAGGTAGGTAGGTAGATAGATAGAGATAGGTAGGTAGGTAGATAGATAGATAGAGATAGGTAGGTAGGTAGATAGATAGATACAGATAGGTAGGTAGGTAGATAGATAGATACAGATAGGTAGGTAGGTAGATAGATAGAGATAGGTAGGTAGGTAGATAGATAGATAGAGATAGGTAGGTAGATTGATAGATACAGATAGGTAGGTAGGTAGATAGATAGATACAGATAGGTAGGTAGGTAGATAGATAGATAGATAGATAAAGATAGGTAGGTAGGTAGGTAGGTAGATAGATAGAGATTGGTAGGTAGGTAGATAGATAGATAGAGATAGGTAGGTAGGTAGATTGATAGATAGAGATAGGTAGGTAGGTAGATAGATAGATACAGATAGGTAGGTAGGTAGATAGATAGATACAGATAGGTAGGTAGGTAGGTAGGTAGATAGATAGAGATAGGTAGGTAGGTAGATAGATAGATAGAGATATGTAGGTAGGTAGGTAGATAGATAGAGATAGGTAGGTAGGTAGATAGATAGATAGATAGAGATAGGTAGGTAGATAGATAGATAGAGATAGGTAGGTAGGTAGATTGATAGATACAGATAGGTAGGTAGATAGATAGATAGATAGATAGATAGATAGATAGATAGATAGATAGATAGATAGATAGATAGATAGATAAAGATAGGTAGGTAGGTAGGTAGATAGATAGAGATAGGTAGGTAGGTAGATTGATAGATACCGATAGGTAGGTAGGTAGATAGATAGATGCAGATATGTAGGCAGGTGGATAGATAGATACAGATATGTAGGTAGGTAGATAGATAGAGAGAGATAGGTAGGTAGGTAGGTAGGTAGATAGATAGAGATATGTAGGTAGGTAGGTAGATAGATAGAGATAGGTAGGTAGGTGGATAGATAGATAGAGATAGGTAGGTAGGTAGATTGATAGATACAGATAGGTAGGTAGGTAGGTAGATAGATAGATACAGATAGATAGGTAGGTAGATAGATAGAGATAGGTAGGTAGGTAGATAGATAGATATAGATAGGTAGGTAGATAGAAAGATAGAGATATGTAGGTAGGTAGATAGATAGATAGACATAGGTAGGTAGGTAGATTGATAGATACAGATAGGTAGGTAGGGAGATAGATAGATAGACATAGGTAGGTAGGTAGATAGATAAATACATATAGGTAGGTAGGTAGATAGATAGATAGAGATAGGTAGGTAGGTAGATTGATAGATACAGATAGGTAGGTAGGTAGATAGATAGATACAGATAGGTAGGTAGGTAGGTAGATAGATAGATAGAGATAGGTAGGAAGGTAGGTAGATAGATAGATAAAGATAGGTAGGTAGGTAGGTAGGTAGGTAGGTAGATAGATAGAGATAGGTAGGTAGGTAGATAGATAGATAGAGATAGGTAGTTAGGTAGATTTATAGATACAGATAGGTAGGTAGGTAGATTGATAGATACAGATAGGTAGGTAGGTAGATAGATAGATACAGATAGGTAGGTAGGTAGGTAGATAGATAGAGATAGGTAGGTAGGTAGATAGATAGAGATATGTAGGTAGGTAGGTAGATAGATAGAGATAGGTAGGTAGGTAGATAGATAGATAGAGATAGGTAGGTAGGTAGATAGATAGATACAGATAGGTAGGTAGGTAGATAGATAGATACAGATAGGTAGGTAGGTAGATAGATAGAGATAGGTAGGTAGGTAGATAGATAGATAGAGATAGGTAGGTAGATTGATAGATACAGATAGGTAGGTAGGTAGGTAGATAGATACAGATAGGTAGGTAGGTAGATAGATAGATAGATAGATAGATAGATAGATAGATAGATAGATAGATAGATAGATAGATAGATAGATAAAGATAGGTAGGTAGGTAGGTAGATAGATAGAGATAGGTAGGTAGGTAGATTGATAGATACCGATAGGTAGGTAGGTAGATAGATAGATGCAGATATGTAGGCAGGTGGATAGATAGATACAGATATGTAGGTAGGTAGATAGATAGAGAGAGATAGGTAGGTAGGTAGGTAGGTAGATAGATAGAGATATGTAGGTAGGTAGGTAGATAGATAGAGATAGGTAGGTAGGTGGATAGATAGATAGAGATAGGTAGGTAGGTAGATTGATAGATACAGATAGGTAGGTAGGTAGGTAGATAGATAGATACAGATAGGTAGGTAGGTAGATAGATAGAGATAGGTAGGTAGGTAGATAGATAGATATAGATAGGTAGGTAGATAGAAAGATAGAGATATGTAGGTAGGTAGATAGATAGATAGACATAGGTAGGTAGGTAGATTGATAGATACAGATAGGTAGGTAGGGAGATAGATAGATAGACATAGGTAGGTAGGTAGATAGATAAATACATATAGGTAGGTAGGTAGATAGATAGATAGAGATAGGTAGGTAGGTAGATTGATAGATACAGATAGGTAGGTAGGTAGATAGATAGATACAGATAGGTAGGTAGGTAGGTAGATAGATAGATAGAGATAGGTAGGAAGGTAGGTAGATAGATAGATAAAGATAGGTAGGTAGGTAGGTAGGTAGGTAGATAGATAGAGATAGGTAGGTAGGTAGATAGATAGATAGAGATAGGTAGTTAGGTAGATTTATAGATACAGATAGGTAGGTAGGTAGATTGATAGATACAGATAGGTAGGTAGGTAGATAGATAGATAGAGATAGGTAGGTAGGTAGATAGATAGATAGAGATATGTAGGTAGGTAGGTAGATAGATAGAGATAGGTAGGTAGGTAGATAGATAGATAGAGATAGGTAGGTAGGTAGATAGATAGATACAGATAGGTAGGTAGGTAGATAGATAGATACAGATAGGTAGGTAGGTAGATAGATAGAGATAGGTAGGTAGGTAGATAGATAGATAGAGATAGGTAGGTAGATTGATAGATACAGATAGGTAGGTAGGTAGATAGATAGATACAGATAGGTAGGTAGGTAGATAGATAGATAGATAGATAAAGATAGGTAGGTAGGTAGGTAGGTAGATAGATAGAGATAGGTAGGTAGGTAGATAGATAGATAGAGATAGGTAGGTAGGTAGATTGATAGATACAGATAGGTAGGTAGGTAGATTGATAGATACAGATAGGTAGGTAGGTAGATAGATAGATACAGATAGGTAGGTAGGTAGGTAGATAGATAGAGATAGGTAGGTAGGTAGATAGATAGATAGATAGAGATAGGTAGGTAGATAGATAGATAGAGATAGGTAGGTAGGTAGATTGATAGATACAGATAGGTAGGTAGATAGATAGATAGATAGATAGATAGATAGATAGATAGATAGATAGATAGATAGATAGATAGATAGATAGATAGATAGATAGATAGATAAAGATAGGTTGGTAGGTAGGTAGATAGATAGATAGAGATAGATAGGTAGGTAGATTGATAGAGACAGATAGGTAGGTAGGTAGATAGATAGAAAGAGATAGGTAGGTAGGTAGATAGATAGATACAGATAGGTAGGTAGGTAGGTAGATATATAGAGATAGGTAGGTAGGTAGGTAGATAGATAGAGATAGATAGGTAGGTAGATAGATAGATACAGATAGGTAGGTAGGTAGATTGATAGATACAGATAGGTAGGTAGGTAGATAGATAGATACAGATAAGTAGGTAGGTAGGTAGATAGATAGAGATAGGTAGGTAGGTAGATAGATAGATAGAGATAGATAGGTAGGTAGATTGATATATACAGATAAGTAGGTAGGTAGGTAGATAGATAGAGATAGGTAGGTAGGTAGATAGATAGATAGATAAAGATAGGTAGGTAGGTAGGTAGATAGATAGATAGAGATAGGTAGATAGGTAGATAGATACAGATAGGTAGGTAGGTAGATAGATAGATAGATAGATAGATAGAGATAGGTAGGTAGGTAGATTGATAGATACAGATAGGTAGGTAGGTAGATTGATAGATACAGATAGGTAGGTAGGTAGATAGATAGATACAGATAGGTAGGTAGGTAGATAGATAGAGATAGGTATGTAGGTAGATAGATAGATAGATAGAGATAGGTAGGTAGGTAGATAGATAGAGATAGGTAGGTAGGTTGGTAGATAGATAGAGATAGATAGGTAGGTAGATTGATAGAGACAAATAGGTAGGTAGGTAGATAGATAGATACAGATAAGTAGGTAGGTAGGTAGATAGATAGAGATAGGTAGGTAGGTAGATAGATAGATAGAGATAGATAGGTAGGTAGATTGATAGATACAGATAGGTAGGTAGGTAGATAGATAGATACAGATAGGTAGGTAGGTAGATAGATAGAGATAGGTAGGTAGGTAGGTAGATAGATACAGATAGGTAGGTAGGTAGGTAGATAGATAGATACAGATAGGTAGGTAGGTAGGTAGATAGATAGAGATAGGTAGGTAGGTAGATAGATAGATAGGTAGAGATATGTAGGTAGGTAGATAGATAGATACAGATAGGTAGGTAGATAGATAGATAGATAGATAGATAGATAGATAGATAGATAGATAGATAGATAGATAGATAGATAGATAGATAAAGATAGGTAGGTAGGTAGGTAGATAGAGAGAGATAGGTAGGTAGGTAGATTGATAGATACAGATAGGTAGGTAAGTAGATAGATAGATACAGATAGGTAGGTAGGTGGATAGATAGATACAGATATGTAGGTAGGTAGATAGATAGAGAGAGAGAGGTAGGTAGGTAGGTAGATAGATAGATAGAGATATGTAGGTAGGTAGGTAGATAGATAGAGATAGGTAGGTAGGTAGGTAGATAGATAAATAGAGATAGGTAGGTAGGTAGATTGATAGATACAGATAGGTAGGTAGGTAGATAGATAGATACAGATAGGTAGGTAGGTAGATAGATAGAGATAGGTAGGTAGATAGATAGATAGATAGACATAGGTAGGTAGGTAGATTGATAGATACAGATAGGTAGGTAGGGAGATAGATAGATAGACATAGGTAGGTAGGTAGGTAGATAGATAAATACAAATAGGTAGGTAGGTAGATAGATAGATAGAGATAGGTAGGTAGGTAGATTGATAGATACAGATAGGTAGGTAGGTAGATAGATAGAGATAGGTAGGTAGGTTGCTGATAGATAGAGATAGATAGGTATGTAGATTGATAGAGACAGATAGGTAGGTAGGTAGATAGATAGATACAGATAAGTAGGTAGGTAGGTAGATAGATAGAGATAGGTAGGTAGGTAGATAGATAGATAGAGATAGATAGGTAGGTAGATTGATAGATACAGATAGGTAGGTAGGTAGATAGATAGATACAGATAGGTAGGTAGGTAGATAGATAGAGATAGGTTGGTAGGTAGATAGATAAATACAGATAGGTAGGTAGGTAGGTAGATAGATAGAGATAGGTAGATAGGTAGATAGATAGATAGAGATAGGTAGGTAGGTAGATTGATAGATACAGATAGGTTGGTAGGTAGGTAGGTAGGTAGATAGATAGATAGATAGATAGATAGATAGATACATAGATAGATAGATAGATAGATAGATAGATAGATAGATAGATAGATAGATAGATAGATAGATAGATAAAGATAGGTAGGTAGGTAGGTAGATTGATAGAGATAGGTAGGTAGGTAGGTAGATAGATAGAGATAGGTAGGTAGGTAGATAGATAGAGATAGGTAGGTAGGTAGATAGATAGTGATAGGTAGGTAGGTAGATAGATAGAGATAGGTAGGTAGGTAGATAGATACAGATAGGTAGGTAGGTAGATAGATAGATAGAGATAGGTAGGTAGGTAGATAGATAGATACAGATAGGTAGGTAGGTAGGTAGGTAGATAGATAGAGATAGGTAGGTAGGTAGATAGATAGAGATAGGTAGGTAGGTAGGTAGATAGATACAGATAGGTAGGTAGGTAGATAGATAGATAGAGATAGGTAGGTAGGTAGATAGATAGATACAGGTAGGTAGGTAGGTAGGTAGATAGATAGAGATAGGTAGGTAGGTAGATAGATAGAGATAGGTAGGTAGGTAGATAGATAGATAGATAGACATAGGTAGGTAGGTAGATTGATAGATACAGATAGGTAGGTAGGTAGATAGATAGATACAGATAGGTAGGTAGGTAGATAGATAGATACAGATAGGTAGGTAGATAGGTAGATAGATAGAGATAGGTAGGTAGGTAGATAGATAGATAGATAGAGATAGGTAGGTAGGTAGATTGATAGATACAGATAGGTAGGTAGATAGATAGATAGATAGATAGACATAGGTAGGTAGGTAGGTAGATAGATAGAGATAGGTAGGTAGGTAGGTAGATAGATAGAGATAGGTAGGTAAGTAGATAGATAGATACAGATAGGTAGGTAGGTAGGTAGATAGATAGATAGAGATAGATAGATACAGATAGGTAGGTAGGTAGATAGATACAGATAGGTAGGTAGGTAGATAGATAGATAGATGAAGATAGGTAGGTAGGTAGGTAGGTAGGTAGATAGATAGAGATAGTTAGATAGGTAGGTAGATAGATACAGATAGGTAGGTAGGTAGATAGATAGATAGAGATAGGTAGGTAGGTAGATAGATAGATAGAGATAGGTAGGTAGGTAGATTGATAGATACAGATAGGTAGGTAGGTAGATAGATAGATACCGATAGGTAGGTAGGTAGGTAGATAGATAGAGATAGGTAGGTAGGTAGATAGATAGATAGAGATAGGTAGGTAGGTAGATAGATAGATAGAGATAGGTAGGTAGGTAGATAGATAGATAGATAGATAGAGATAGGTAGGTAGGTAGATAGATAGATACAGATAGGTACGTAGGTAGATAGATAGATAGATAGATAGATAGATAGATAGATAGATAGATAGATAGATAGATAGATAGATAGATAGATAGATAAAGATAGGTAGGTAGGTAGGTAGATAGATAGAGATAGGTAGGTAGGTAGATTGATAGATACCGATAGGTAGGTAGGTAGATAGATAGATGCAGATATGTAGGCAGGTGGATAGATAGATACAGATATGTAGGTAGGTAGATAGATAGAGAGAGATAGGTAGGTAGGTAGGTAGGTAGATAGATAGAGATATGTAGGTAGGTAGGTAGATAGATAGAGATAGGTAGGTAGGTGGATAGATAGATAGAGATAGGTAGGTAGGTAGATTGATAGATACAGATAGGTAGGTAGGTAGGTAGATAGATAGATACAGATAGGTAGGTAGGTAGATAGATAGAGATAGGTAGGTAGGTAGATAGATAGATATAGATAGGTAGGTAGATAGAAAGATAGAGATATGTAGGTAGGTAGATAGATAGATAGACATAGGTAGGTAGGTAGATTGATAGATACAGATAGGTATGTAGGGAGATAGATAGATAGACATAGGTAGGTAGGTAGATAGATAAATACAGATAGGTAGGTAGGTAGATAGATAGATAGAGATAGGTAGGTAGGTAGATTGATAGATACAGATAGGTAGGTAGGTAGATAGATAGATACAGATAGGTAGGTAGGTAGGTAGGTAGATAGATAGATAGAGATAGGTAGGAAGGTAGGTAGATATATAGATAAAGATAGGTAGGTAGGTAGGTAGGTAGGTAGATAGATAGAGATAGGTAGGTAGGTAGATAGATAGATAGAGATAGGTAGTTAGGTAGATTTATAGATACAGATAGGTAGGTAGGTAGATTGATAGATACAGATAGGTAGGTAGGTAGATAGATAGATACAGATAGGTAGGTAGGTAGGTAGATAGATAGAGATAGGTAGGTAGGTAGATAGATAGATAGAGATATGTAGGTAGGTAGGTAGATAGATAGAGATAGGTAGGTAGGTAGATAGATAGATAGAGATAGGTAGGTAGGTAGATAGATAGATACAGATAGGTAGGTAGGTAGGTAGATAGTTAGATACAGATAGGTAGGTAGGTAGATAGATAGAGATAGGTAGGTAGGTAGATAGATAGATAGAGATAGGTAGGTAGATTGATAGATACAGATAGGTACGTAGGTAGATAGATAGATACAGATAGGTAGGTAGGTAGATAGATAGATAGATAAAGATAGGTAGGTAGGTAGGTAGGTAGATAGATAGAGATAGGTAGGTAGGTAGATAGATAGATAGAGATAGGTAGGTAGGTAGATTGATAGATACAGATAGGTAGGTAGGTAGATTGATAGATACAGATAGGTAGGTAGGTTGATAGATAGATACAGATAGGTAGGTAGGTAGGTAGATAGATAGAGATAGGTAGGTAGATAGATAGATAGAGATATGTAGGTAGGTAGGTAGATAGATAGAGATAGGTAGGTAGGTAGATAGATAGATAGATAGAGATAGGTAGGTAGATAGATAGATAGAGATAGGTAGGTAGGTAGATTGATAGATACAGATAGGTAGGTAGATAGATAGATAGATAGATAGATAGATAGATAGATAGATAGATAGATAGATAGATAGATAGATAAAGATAGGTAGGTAGGTAGGTAGGTAGATAGATAGAGATAGGTAGGTAGGTAGATAGATAGATAGAGATAGGTAGGTAGGTAGATTGATAGATACAGATAGGTAGGTAGGTAGATTGATAGATACAGATAGGTAGGTAGATCGATCGATAGATACAGATAGGTAGGTAGGTAGATAGATAGATAGAGATAGGTAGGTAGGTAGATAGATAGATAGAGATAGGTAGGTAGGTAGATAGATAGATAGATAGATAGATAGATAGAGATAGGTAGGTAGGTAGATAGATACAGATAGGTAGGTAGGTAGGTAGATAGATAGATAGAGATAGATAGGTAGGTAGATTGATAGAGACAGATAGGTAGGTAGGTAGATAGATAGAAAGAGATAGGTAGGTAGGTAGATAGATAGACAGATACAGATAGGTAGGTAGGTTGGTAGATAGATAGAGATAGGTAGGTAGGTAGGTAGATAGATAGAGATAGATAGGTAGGTAGATAGATAGATACAGATAGGTAGGTAGGTAGATTGATAGATACAGATAGGTAGGTAGGTAGATAGATAGATACAGATAGGTAGGTAGGTAGGTAGATAGATAGATAGATAAAGATAGGTAGGTAGGTAGGTAGGTAGGTAGATAGATAGAGATAGTTAGGTAGGTAGGTAGATAGATACAGATAGGTAGGTAGGTAGATAGAGAGATAGAGATAGGAAGGTAGGTAGATAGATAGATAGAGATAGGTAGGTAGGTAGATTGATATATACAGATAGGTAGGTAGGTAGATTGATAGATACAGATAGGTAGGTAGGTAGGTAGATAGATAGAGATAGGTAGGTAGGTAGATAGATAGATAGAGATAGGTAGGTAGGTAGATTGATAGATACAGATAGGTAGGTAGATAGATAGATAGATAGATAGATAGATAGATAGATAGATAGATAGATAGATAGATAGATAGATAGATAGATAGATAGATAGATAGATAAAGATAGGTAGGTAGGTAGGTAGATAGATAGAGATAGGTAGGTAGGTAGATTGATAGATACCGATAGGTAGGTAGGTAGATAGATAGATGCAGATATGTAGGCAGGTGGATAGATAGATACAGATATGTAGGTAGGTAGATAGATAGAGAGAGATAGGTAGGTAGGTAGGTAGGTAGATAGATAGAGATATGTAGGTAGGTAGGTAGATAGATAGAGATAGGTAGGTAGGTGGATAGATAGATAGAGATAGGTAGGTAGGTAGATTGATAGATACAGATAGGTAGGTAGGTAGGTAGATAGAT
This sequence comes from Crotalus adamanteus, assembly GCA_039797435.1. Classification (NCBI taxonomy): domain Eukaryota; kingdom Metazoa; phylum Chordata; class Lepidosauria; order Squamata; family Viperidae; genus Crotalus; species Crotalus adamanteus. Next base: position 359,657 of record JAOTOJ010000021.1, on the reverse strand, counting down.
AGAGATAGGTAGGTAGGTAGATAGATAGATAGAGATAGGTAGGTAGGTAGATTGATAGATACAGATAGGTAGGTAGGTAGATTGATAGATACAGATAGGTAGGTAGATCGATCGATAGATACAGATAGGTAGGTAGGTAGATAGATAGATAGAGATAGGTAGGTAGGCAGATAGATAGATAGAGATAGGTAGGTAGGTAGATAGATAGATAGATAGATAGATAGATAGAGATAGGTAGGTAGGTAGATAGATACAGATAGGTAGGTAGGTAGGTAGATAGATAGATAGAGATAGATAGGTAGGTAGATTGATAGAGACAGATAGGTAGGTAGGTAGATAGATAGAAAGAGATAGGTAGGTAGGTAGATAGATAGACAGATACAGATAGGTAGGTAGGTTGGTAGATAGATAGAGATAGGTAGGTAGGTAGGTAGATAGATAGAGATAGATAGGTAGGTAGATAGATAGATACAGATAGGTAGGTAGGTAGATTGATAGATACAGATAGGTAGGTAGGTAGATAGATAGATACAGATAGGTAGGTAGGTAGGTAGATAGATAGATAGATAAAGATAGGTAGGTAGGTAGGTAGGTAGGTAGATAGATAGAGATAGTTAGGTAGGTAGGTAGATAGATACAGATAGGTAGGTAGGTAGATAGAGAGATAGAGATAGGAAGGTAGGTAGATAGATAGATAGAGATAGGTAGGTAGGTAGATTGATATATACAGATAGGTAGGTAGGTAGATTGATAGATACAGATAGGTAGGTAGGTAGGTAGATAGATAGAGATAGGTAGGTAGGTAGATAGATAGATAGAGATAGGTAGGTAGGTAGATTGATAGATACAGATAGGTAGGTAGATAGATAGATAGATAGATAGATAGATAGATAGATAGATAGATAGATAGATAGATAGATAGATAGATAGATAGATAAAGATAGGTAGGTAGGTAGGTAGATAGATAGAGATAGGTAGGTAGGTAGATTGATAGATACCGATAGGTAGGTAGGTAGATAGATAGATGCAGATATGTAGGCAGGTGGATAGATAGATACAGATATGTAGGTAGGTAGATAGATAGAGAGAGATAGGTAGGTAGGTAGGTAGGTAGATAGATAGAGATATGTAGGTAGGTAGGTAGATAGATAGAGATAGGTAGGTAGGTGGATAGATAGATAGAGATAGGTAGGTAGGTAGATTGATAGATACAGATAGGTAGGTAGGTAGGTAGATAGATAGATACAGATAGGTAGGTAGGTAGATAGATAGAGATAGGTAGGTAGGTAGATAGATAGATATAGATAGGTAGGTAGATAGAAAGATAGAGATATGTAGGTAGGTAGATAGATAGATAGACATAGGTAGGTAGGTAGATTGATAGATACAGATAGGTAGGTAGGGAGATAGATAGATAGATATAGGTAGGTAGGTAGATAGATAAATACAGATAGGTAGGTAGGTAGATAGATAGATAGAGATAGGTAGGTAGGTAGATTGATAGATACAGATAGGTAGGTAGGTAGATAGATAGATACAGATAGGTAGGTAGGTAGGTAGGTAGATAGATAGATAGAGATAGGTAGGAAGGTAGGTAGATAAATAGATAAAGATAGGTAGGTAGGTAGGTAGGTAGGTAGGTAGATAGATAGAGATAGGTAGGTAGGTAGATAGATAGATAGAGATAGGTAGTTAGGTAGATTTATAGATACAGATAGGTAGGTAGGTAGATTGATAGATACAGATAGGTAGGTAGGTAGATAGATAGATACAGATAGGTAGGTAGGTAGGTAGATAGATAGAGATAGGTAGGTAGGTAGATAGATAGATAGAGATAGGTAGGTAGGTAGATAGATAGATACAGATAGGTAGGTAGGTAGGTAGATAGATAGATACAGATAGGTAGGTAGGTAGATAGATAGAGATAGGTAGGTAGGTAGATAGATAGATAGAGATAGGTAGGTAGATTGATAGATACAGATAGGTAGGTAGGTAGATAGATAGATACAGATAGGTAGGTAGGTAGATAGATAGATAGATAGATAAAGATAGGTAGGTAGGTAGGTAGGTAGATAGATAGAGATAGGTAGGTAGGTAGATAGATAGATAGAGATAGGTAGGTAGGTAGATTGATAGATACAGATAGGTAGGTAGGTAGATTGATAGATACAGATAGGTAGGTAGGTAGATAGATAGATACAGATAGGTAGGTAGGTAGGTAGATAGATAGAGATAGGTAGGTAGGTAGATAGATAGATAGAGATATGTAGGTAGGTAGGTAGATAGATAGAGATAGGTAGGTAGGTAGATAGATAGATAGATAGAGATAGGTAGGTAGATAGATAGATAGAGATAGGTAGGTAGGTAGATTGATAGATACAGATAGGTAGGTAGATAGATAGATAGATAGATAGATAGATAGATAGATAGATAGATAGATAGATAGATAGATAGATAGATAAAGATAGGTAGGTAGGTAGGTACATAGATAGATAGAGATAGATAGGTAGGTAGATTGATAGAGACAGATAGGTAGGTAGGTAGATAGATAGAAAGAGATAGGTAGGTAGGTAGATAGATAGATACAGATAGGTAGGTAGGTAGGTAGATAGATAGAGATAGGTAGGTAGGTAGGTAGATAGATAGAGATAGATAGGTAGGTAGATAGATAGATACAGATAGGTAGGTAGGTAGATTGATAGATACAGATAGGTAGGTAGGTAGATAGATAGATACAGATAGGTAGGTAGGTAGACAGATAGATAGATAGATAGATAAAGATAGGTAGGTAGGTAGGTAGGTAGGTAGGTAGATAGAGATAGTTAGGTAGGTAGGTAGATAGATACAGATAGGTAGGTAGGTAGATAGAGAGATAGAGATAGGTAGGTAGGTAGGTAGATAGATAGAGATAGGTAGGTAGGTAGATTGATAGATACAGATAGGTAGGTAGGTAGATTGATAGATACAGATAGGTAGGTAGGTAGGTAGATAGATAGAGATAGGTAGGTAGGTAGATAGATAGATACAGATAGGTAGGTAGGTAGATAGATAGATACAGATAGGTAGGTAGGTAGATAGATAGATAGATAAAGATAGGTAGGTAGGTAGGTAGGTAGATAGATAGAGATAGGTAGGTAGGTAGATAGATAGATAGAGATAGGTAGGTAGGTAGATTGATAGATACAGATAGGTAGGTAGGTAGATTGATAGATACAGATAGGTAGGTAGATCGATCGATAGATACAGATAGGTAGGTAGGTAGATAGATAGATAGAGATAGGTAGGTAGGTAGATAGATAGATAGATAGAGATAGTTAGGTAGGTAGATAGATAGATAGATAGATAGATAGAGATAGGTAGGTAGGTAGATAGATACAGATAGGTAGGTAGGTAGGTAGATAGATAGATAGAGATAGATAGGTAGGTAGATTGATAGAGACAGATAGGTAGGTAGGTAGATAGATAGAAAGAGATAGGTAGGTAGGTAGATAGATAGACAGATACAGATAGGTAGGTAGGTTGGTAGATAGATAGAGATAGGTAGGTAGGTAGGTAGATAGATAGAGATAGATAGGTAGGTAGATAGATAGATACAGATAGGTAGGTAGGTAGATTGATAGATACAGATAGGTAGGTAGGTAGATAGATAGATACAGATAGGTAGGTAGGTAGGTAGATAGATAGATAGATAAAGATAGGTAGGTAGGTAGGTAGGTAGGTAGATAGATAGAGATAGTTAGGTAGGTAGGTAGATAGATACAGATAGGTAGGTAGGTAGATAGAGAGATAGAGATAGGAAGGTAGGTAGATAGATAGATAGAGATAGGTAGGTAGGTAGATTGATATATACAGATAGGTAGGTAGGTAGATTGATAGATACAGATAGGTAGGTAGGTAGGTAGGTAGATAGATAGAGATAGGTAGGTAGGTAGATAGATAGATAGAGATAGGTAGGTAGGTAGATTGATAGATACAGATAGGTAGGTAGATAGATAGATAGATAGATAGATAGATAGATAGATAGATAGATAGATAGATAGATAGATAGATAGATAGATAGATAAAGATAGGTAGGTAGGTAGATAGATAGAGATAGGTAGGTAGGTAGGTAGGTAGATAGATAGAGATAGGTAGGTTGGTAGATAGATAGAGATAGGTAGGTAGGTAAATAGAGATAGGTAGGTAGGTAGATAGATACAGATAGGTAGGTAGGTAGATAGATAGATAGAGATAGGTAGGTAGGTAGATAGATAGATAGATAGACATAGGTAGGTAGGTAGATTGATAAATACAGATAGGTAGGTAGGTAGATAGATAGATACAGATAGGTAGGTAGGTAGATAGATAGATACAGATAGGTAGGTAGGTAGATAGATAGATAGATACAGATAGGTAGGTAGGTAGATAGATAGATAGATAGATAGATAGAGATAGGTAGGTAGGTAGATTGATAGAAACAGATAGGTAGGTAGGTAGATAGATAGATAGATAGAGATAGGTAGGTAGGTAGATTGATAGATACAGATAGGTAGGTAGGTAGATAGATAGATACAGATAGGTAGGTAGGTAGATAGATAGATAGAGATAGGTAGATAGGTAGATAGATACAGATAGGTAGGTAGGTAGATAGATAGATAGATATAGGTAGGTAGGTAGATTGATAGATACAGATAGGTAGGTAGGTAGATTGATAGATACAGATAGGTAGGTAGGTAGATAGATAGATACAGATAGGTAGGTAGGTAGGTAGATAGATAGAGATAGGTATGTAGGTAGATAGATAGATAGATAGAGATAGGTAGGTAGGTAGATAGATAGAGATAGGTAGGTAGGTTGGTAGATAGATAGAGATAGATAGGTAGGTAGATTGATAGAGACAGATAGGTAGGTAGGTAGATAGATAGATACAGATAAGTACGTAGGTAGGTAGATAGATAGAGATAGGTAGGTAGGTAGATAGATAGAGATAGGTGGGTAGGTAGGTAGATAGATAGAGATAGGTAGGTAGGTAGATAGATAGATAGAGATAGGTAGGTAGGTAGATAGATAGATACAGATAGGTAGGTAGGTAGATAGATAGATAGATAGATAGATAGATAGATAGATAGATAGATAGATAGATAGATAGATAGATAGATAGATAGATATAGGTAGGTAGGTAGATAGATAGATAGATACAGATAGGTAGGTAGGTAGGTAGATAGATAGAGATAGGTAGGTAGGTAGATAGATAGATAGAGATAGGTAGGTAGGTAGGTAGATAGATAGAGATAGGTAGGTAGGTAGGTAGGTAGGTAGATAGATAGAGATAGGTAGGTAGATAGATAGAGATAGGTAGGTAGGTAGATAGATAGAGATAGGTAGGTAGGTAGGTAGATACAGATAGGTAGGTAGGTAGATAGATAGATAGAGATAGGTAGGCAGGTAGATAGATAGATAGACATAGGTAGATAGGTAGATTGATAGATACAGATAGGTAGGTAGGTAGATAGATAGATACAGATAGGTACGTAGGTAGATAGATACAGATAGGTAGGTAGGTAGGTAGATAGATAGAGATAGGTAGGTAGATAGATAGAGATAGGTAGGTAGGTAGATAGATAGATACAGATAGGTAGGTAGGTAGGTAGATAGATAGAGATAGGTAGGTAGGTAGATAGATAGATACAGATAGGTAGGTAGGTAGGTAGATAGATAGAGATAGGTAGGTAGGTAGATAGATAGATAGAGATAGGTAGTTAGGTAGATTGATAGATACAGATAGGTAGGTAGGTAGGTAGGTAGGTAGATAGATAGATAGATAGATAGATAGATAGATAGATAGATAGATAGATAGATAGATAGATAGATAGATAGATAGATAGATAAAGATAGGTAGGTAGGTAGGTAGATAGACAGAGATAGGTTGGTAGGTAGGTAGGTAGATAGATAGATAGATATAGGTAGGTAGGTAGATAGATAGATAGAGATATGTAGGTAGGTAGATAGATAGATACAGATAGGTAGGTAGGTAGGTAGATAGATAGATAGAGATAGATAGGTAGGTAGATTGATAGAGACAGATAGGTAGGTAGGTAGATAGATAGAAAGAGATAGGTAGGTAGGTAGATAGGTAGATAGATACAGATAGGTAGGTAGGTAGGTAGATAGATAGAGATAGGTAGGTAGATAGATAGAGATAGGTAGGTAGGTAGATAGATAGATACAGATAGGTAGGTAGGTAGGTAGATAGATAGAGATAGGTAGGTAGGTAGATAGATAGATACAGATAGGTAGGTAGGTAGGTAGATAGATAGAGATAGGTAGGTAGGTAGATAGATAGATAGAGATAGGTAGTTAGGTAGATTGATAGATACAGATAGGTAGGTAGGTAGGTAGGTAGGTAGATAGATAGATAGATAGATAGATAGATAGATAGATAGATAGATAGATAGATAGATAGATAGATAGATAGATAAAGATAGGTAGGTAGGTAGGTAGATAGACAGAGATAGGTTGGTAGGTAGGTAGGTAGATAGATAGATAGATATAGGTAGGTAGGTAGATAGATAGATAGAGATATGTAGGTAGGTAGATAGATAGATACAGATAGGTAGGTAGGTAGGTAGATAGATAGATAGAGATAGATAGGTAGGTAGATTGATAGAGACAGATAGGTAGGTAGGTAGATAGATAGAAAGAGATAGGTAGGTAGGTAGATAGGTAGATAGATACAGATAGGTAGGTAGGTAGGTAGATAGATAGAGATAGTTAGGTAGGTAGGTAGATAGATACAGATAGGTAGGTAGGTAGATAGATAGATAGAGATAGGTAGGTAGGTAGATAGATAGATAGAGATAGGTAGGTAGGTAGATTGATAGATACAGATAGGTAGGTAGGTAGATTGATAGATACAGATAGGTAGGTAGGTAGGTAGATAGATAGAGATAGGTAGGTAGGTAGAAAGATAGATAGAGATAGGTAGGTAGGTAGGTAGATAGATAGAGATAGGTAGGTAGGTAGATAGATAGATAGAGATAGGTAGGAAGGTAGATAGATAGATACAGATAGGTAGGTAGATAGATAGATAGATAGAGATAGGTAGGTAGGTAGATTGATAAATACAGATATGTAGGTAGGTAGATAGATAGATACAGATAGGTAGTTAGGTAGATAGATAGATACAGATAGGTAGGTAGGTAGGTAGGTAGATAGATAGAGATAGGTAGGTAGGTAGATAGATAGATAGAGATAGGTAAGTAGGTAGATAGATAGAGATAGGTAGGTAGGTAGATAGATACAGATAGGTAGGTAGGTAGATACATAGATAGAGATAGGTAGGTAGGTAGATAGATAGATAGACATAGGTAGGTAGGTAGATTGATAGATACAGATAGGTAGGTAGGTAGATAGATAGATACAGATAGGTAGGTAGGTAGATAGATAGATACAGATAGGTAGGTAGGTAGGTAGATAGATAGAGATAGGTAGGTAGGTAGATAGATGGATAGAGATAGGTAGGTAGGTAGATTGATAGATACAGATAGGTAGGTAGGTAGATAGATAGATACAGATAGGTAGGTAGGTAGATAGATAGATATAGATAGGTAGGTAGATAGAAAGATAGACATAGGTAGGTAGGTAGATTGATAGATACAGATAGGTAGGTAGGTAGATAGATAGATAGAGATAGATAGGTAGGTAGATAGATAAATACAGATAGGTAGGTAGGTAGATAGATAGATAGAGATAGGTAGGTAGGTAGATTGTTAGATACAGATAGGTAGGTAGGTAGATAGATAGATACAGATAGGTAGGTAGGTAGGTAGATAGATAGATAGAGATAGGTAGGTAGGTAGGTAGATAGATAGATAAAGATAGGTAGGTAGGTAGGTAGGTAGGTAGGTAGATAGATAGAGATAGGTAGGTAGGTAGATTGATAGATACAGATAGGTAGGTAGGTAGATTGATAGAAACAGATAGGTAGGTAGGTAGATAGATAGATACAGATAGGTAGGTAGGTAGGTAGATAGATAGAGATAGGTAGGTAGGTAGGTAGATAGATAGAGATATGTAGGTAGGTAGGTAGATAGATAGAGATAGGTAGGTAGGTAGATAGATAGATAGAGATAGGTAGGTAGGTAGATAGATAGATAGATAGATAGATAGATAGATAGATAGATAGATAGATAGATAGATAGATACAGATAGGTAGGTAGGTAGATAGATAGAGATAGGTAGGTAGGTAGATAGATAGATAGAGATAGGTAGGTAGATTGATAGATACAGATAGGTAGGTAGGTAGATAGATAGATACAGATAGGTAGGTAGGTAGATAGATAGATAGATAAAGATAGGTAGGTAGGTAGGTAGGTAGGTAGATAGATAGAGATAGGTATGTAGGTAGATAGATAGATAAATACAGATAGGTAGGTAGGTAGATAGATAGATAGAGATAGGTAGGTAGGTAGATTGTTAGATACAGATAGGTAGGTAGGTAGATAGATAGATACAGATAGGTAGGTAGGTAGATAGATAGATAGAGATAGGTAGGTAGGTAGGTAGATAGATAGATAAAGATAGGTAGGTAGGTAGGTAGGTAGGTAGGTAGATAGATAGAGATAGGTAGGTAGGTAGATTGATAGATACAGATAGGTAGGTAGGTAGATTGATAGAAACAGATAGGTAGGTAGGTAGATAGATAGATACAGATAGGTAGGTAGGTAGGTAGATAGATAGAGATAGGTAGGTAGGTAGGTAGATAGATAGAGATATGTAGGTAGGTAGGTAGATAGATAGAGATAGGTAGGTAGGTAGATAGATAGATAGAGATAGGTAGGTAGGTAGATAGATAGATAGATAGATAGATAGATAGATAGATAGATAGATAGATAGATAGATAGATAGATAGATAGATAGATACAGATAGGTAGGTAGGTAGATAGATAGAGATAGGTAGGTAGGTAGATAGATAGATAGAGATAGGTAGGTAGATTGATAGATACAGATAGGTAGGTAGGTAGATAGATAGATACAGATAGGTAGGTAGGTAGATAGATAGATAGATAAAGATAGGTAGGTAGGTAGGTAGGTAGGTAGGTAGATAGATAGAGATAGGTATGTAGGTAGATAGATAGATAAATACAGATAGGTAGGTAGGTAGATAGATAGATAGATAGACATAGGTAGGTAGGTAGATTGATAGATACAGATAGGTAGGTAGGTAGATAGATAGATACAGATAGGTAGGTAGGTAGATAGATAGATACAGATAGGTAGGTAGGTAGGTAGATAGAGAGAGATAGGTAGGTAGGTACATAGATAGAGATAGGTAGGTAGGTAGATAGATAGAGATAGGTAGGTAGGTAGATAGATAGATACAGATAGGTAGGTAGGTAGGTAGATATATAGAGATAGGTAGGTAGGTAGATAGATAGATACAGATAGGTAGCTAGGTAGGTAGATAGATAGAGATAGGTAGGTAGGTAGATAGATAGATAGAGATAGGTAGGTAGGTAGATTGATAGATACAGATAGGTAGGTAGGTAGATAGATAGATAGATAGATGATAGATAGATAGATAGATAGATAGATAGATAGATAGATAGATAGATAGATAGATAGATAAAGATAGGTAGGTAGGTAGGTAGATAGATAGAGATAGGTAGGTAGGTAGGT
>JAOTOJ010000021.1:330000-345000 GCA_039797435.1 Crotalus adamanteus | reverse complement strand
AGATAGATAGAGATAGGTAGGTAGGTAGGTAGATAGATAGAGATAGATAGGTAGGTAGATAGATAGATAGAGATAGGTAGGTAGGTAGATTGATAGATACAGATAGGTAGGTAGGTAGATAGATAGATACAGATAGGTAGGTAGGTAGATAGATAGATAGATAGATAAAGATAGGTAGGTAGGTAGGTAGGTAGGTAGGTAGATAGATAGAGATAGTTAGGTAGGTAGGTAGATAGATACAGATAGGTAGGTAGGTAGATAGAGAGATAGAGATAGGTAGGTAGGTAGATAGATAGATAGACATAGGTAGGTAGGTAGATTGATAGATACAGATAGGTAGGTAGGTAGATTGATAGATACAGATAGGTAGGTAGGAAGATAGATAGAGATAGGTAGGTAGGTAGGTAGGTAGATAGATAGAGATAGGTAGGTAGGTAGATAGATAGATAGAGATAGGTAGGTAGGTAGATAGATAGATACAGATAGGTAGGTAGATAGATAGATAGATAGAGATAGGTAGGTAGGTAGATAGATAGATACAGATAGGTAGGTAGGTAGGTAGATAAATAGATAGAGATAGGTAGGTAGGTAGATAGATAGATAGAGATAGGTAGGTAGGTAGATTGATAGATACAGATAGGTAGGTAGGTAGATAGATAGATAGACATAGGTAGGTAGGTAGATTGATAAATACAGATAGGTAGGTAGGTAGATAGATAAATACAGATAGGTAGGTAGGTAGATAGATAGATACAGATAGGTAGGTAGGTAGGTAGATAGATAGAGATAGGTAGGTAGGTAGATAGATAGATAGAGATAGGTAGGTAGGTAGATAGATAGAGATAGGTAGGTAGGTAGATAGATACAGATAGGTAGGTAGGTAGATAGATAGATAGAGATAGGTAGGTAGGTAGATAGATAGATACAGATAGGTTGGTAGGTAGGTAGATAGATAGAGATAGGTAGGTAGGTAGATAGATAGATAGAGATAGGTAGGTAGGTAGATTGATAGATACAGATAGGTAGGTAGATAGATAGATAGATAGATAGATAGATAGATAGATAGATAGATAGATAGATAGATAGATAGATAGATAGATAGATAGATAGATAAAGATAGGTAGGTAGGTAGGTAGATAGATAGAGATAGGTAGGTAGGTAGGTAGGTAGGTAGGTAGATAGATAGAGATAGGTAGGTAGGTAGATAGATAGAGATAGGTAGGTAGGTAGATAGATAGATAGACATAGGTAGGTAGGTAGATTGATAGATACAGATAGGTAGGTAGGTAGATAGATAGATACAGATAGGTACGTATGTAGATAGATAGATACAGATAGGTAGGTAGGTAGGTAGGTAGATAGATTTTAAGGACCCACCCCACTTTGCATCTTAAGAAGACAGAACTCTTGGAATAATTCTTCCAACAGGAATCCTTTATTAAGAGAAAATGGTTGCAGGCATGCTAGACAGGACTTGGGGTTCAAGCTCTCCCATTCAAGGTTTTAAGGGGTTCCCCAGTAGTCCCACCCAATCAACCCCCCTTCAGTGATAGTTTCAAGTATCACAATTCCACCCCCTTTCTTCTTCCGTCTGGATGGAGACTTCAGATAACTACATGAAAGGCAATTATTCTTCTTTGATATGCTAACGCTTAGAGGCCACAATAAACACACATTCAGTCCTTTGAAGTGTACTGAAGGAAGTGAGGGCCATAAAGCCCCTTTGCTCTCCCCCTTTTCTCCCTCTTATGGCAGAATCCAGAGAAGGCAGAATTGGGAGTTTCTATGTTTGATAATTAAAGATGAAATATAATTGGATTCTGACATCCGGCCCCTCTTAACAATAAGAGAGATCCACCTGAAAGAGAACACAAGTAAAAAATTTAGTTAGGCTTGTTAGGATACTCTGTGTGAAACTTCTTCAATAGCTTCGGGGCTCTGACGTGACGTTTATGGACCCACTCATTTTGTGAGGCAGGGAGGTGTTTCCAGGCAACTAGGTACTGAGTTGTTCCATGATATCTCCTAGAGTCAAGGATCTCTTTTATTTCGAAGTGTTGTTCCCCCTCCACCATGATTGGAGGTGGTGGGGGGGGGATTTTTGGCCGTAGAGGTGACTGATGCTCTCTTTTCAGCAAGCTGCAATGAAAAATTGGGTGTATTTGCCTGAGGTTTTTGGGTAATTCTAATTCTACTGTTACTGGATTTATGATCCTTTTAATTGGAAAAGGTCCTATATATTTTGGTCCAAGTTTTTTACAGGGCTGTAGGGACTTTAGGTATTTTGTAGATAAGTACACCATTTCTCCTATAATGAATGGTGTAGGCTCAACCCTTTTTTTATCGGCTTGTGCTTTGTATGCCCGCCTAGCTTCATCTAGTGATTTTCTGACTATTGGCCAGGTGTTTTGTAGGTTTTCCATCCATTCTTTCAGTGAAGGGATCGTTGGTTCTTTTGGGGTTAACTCTGGCATAGGGTTGAAACTTTGGCCGTTGGCTATTTGAAAAGGAGTGTAGCCTGTGCTGGAGTGGACTGCATTATTGTAGGCAACTTCTGCAAAAGGAAGTAAGTCCGTCCAATCACTCTGTTGGAAATTTAAAAAACATCTCAAATATTGCTCAAGTACCGACTGGCACCGTTCCGCTTGTCCATCTCCTTGAGGGTGGTGGCTAGATGTCAATCCCTGAGTGGTCCCTAAGAGGGATAAAAATTCCTTCCAAAATGCAGACGTAAATTGCACTCCCCTATCAGAGATGATGCGTTGGGGTGCCCCGTGCAATCTGTAAATGTGCTGGATGAAAAGTTTTGCTAAGGCCTTTGCAGTGGGAATTTTTTGGCAAGGGATAAAGTGCACCTGTTTGGAAAATAGGTCCGTGACTGTCCAGATAACAGTATTCCCATTGCTTTCAGGCAATTCCACTATAAAATCCATGGCTATTTCCCTCCAGGGGGCTGAGGGACTTGCCACTGGTTGTAACAGCCCTGGCGATTTCCCTTGCAACCTCTTTGCTGATGCACAGGTTGGGCAGCTGGCAACATAACTTTCTATGTCCTTTTTTATTGATGGCCACCAAAATTGCCGTTTAATTAAGTGTAAAGTTTTTACAAATCCAAAATGCCCTGCTGATTTTGTGTCATGGCAAAGTTGCATGAAAGTTAGTCTTTGAGTTGTTGGTATATATAACTTTTCCCCTACCCAAGGCAATCCGTCTCTCATTGTGCACACATGTTTGTTTTTCTGGAACCAATCATCTGTTTCCAAACTTTTTCTGAATTCAATCCCAGTTTGGCTGTCCAGTTGTGGTTTTATTTTGGCTTGGGTTCTTGTGGTTACTGGCGCTGCCAGTTGTGACTCTGCCATTATTGGTCTAGAGTCTGTGGTTCGTGCGCTGTTATATTGGGGCATGCGAGATAGTGCATCTGCCAGGAAGTTCTTTCTTCCTGGTAAATGTTTGAGCTTAAATTGGAATTGGTGAAAATGCTGGGACCAGCGGGCTTGTTTGGGATTGAGTTTCCTGGAAGTTTTCAGGGCTTCTAAATTTTTGTGATCAGTCCATACCTGGAAGGGGATTTTGTTGCCTTCCAGGAACTGTCGCCACGTGAGTAATGCCCAACGTATCCCATAAGCCTCCTTCTCCCATACGGGCCAGCGCTGTTCTGTTTCCGTGAGTTTCTTAGATGTATATGCACAGGGTTGCAATACTGCATCATCATTTTCTTGTAATAGCACAGCCCCCACTGCCACATCACTTGCATCTGCCTGTATTATGAAGGGCTTGTCCATGTCTGGGTGCCTTAGTACTGGTTCGGCAGAAAAAAGTCTCTTTAGTCTCTCAAACGCTGCTTGGCACTCCATGGTCCATGTTAGTGGCTGGCTAGGTTTTACTGAGGATGTTCCCTTCGTTTTTAGTAAGTTAGTGAGGGGCAAGGCTATCTGTGCAAATGAGGGGATGAATTGGCGGTAAAAATTTGCAAAGCCCAGGAAACTTTGTAGTTGCTTTCTTGTGCGGGGGTGGTGCCCAATTTAGTACTGCTTCGACCTTCTCCGGGTCCATTTCAATACCCTGTGGGGATATGCGATAGCCTAGGTAGTCTATCTTTTCCTGGTGGAATTCGCATTTTGAGAGTTTGGCATATAGGTGAGCGGCTCGCAGCTTCTTTAAAACCGCTCTGACAAGTTTGACGTGTTCTTCTTTTGTTTCAGTAAAGATAAGAATGTCGTCCAAGTAAACAAGGACCCCCTTAAATAGGTGCTCCCTTAGAACGTCATTGATTAATTGCATAAAGACTGCAGGGCCCCCTTGTAATCCAAATGGCAAGACTTTGAATTGATAGCACCCCATGGGGCAGTTAAATGCAGTCTTCCATTCGTCCCCTTCCTTGATTCTCACGCGATAGTAAGCTTCCCTTAGGTCTAGTTTAGAAAAAATTTTCCCTTTCGATAGGTGTGACAGCATGTCTTTCATGAGGGGCAGCGGGTATAGGTTGCTTTCACTGATTGTATTCAGGGCCCTATAATCCACGCATAAACGTAAAGAACCATCCTTCTTCTCTCTAAAAAGGACCGGGGCAGCCACTTTAGGCTTGGCTGGCTCAATGAAACCTCTCTCCAGGTTTTTTTTTATAAATCTTTCCATTTCCTCCTTCTCCTTTGGGCTCATGGAGTATAATCTGGGCTTCGGGAGTTTTGCCCCAGGTTTGAATTCAATGGTACAGTCTGTGGGTCGGTGGGGGGGAAGCTCATTCGCCCTTTCCTCACTAAAAACTTCAGCAAGGTCCCTATATTCCTCTGGTATTTCTGTTAATCTTTTTTCCTCTCCTATGGATGCTTTTTCTATTCTTGATTCTGGTAGCCTCCCTTGGGGTTTTAAGTCCATAGGGTCCCCCTTCGGGAATTTGATTTCTGTCGTCCTCCAATTCACCCAGGGGTTCCATTTTTTCAACCATTCCATCCCTAGAATCATTGGGCATTCCATACCTGGGGTCACCACAAACGTTAAGTCCTCTTCATGGTTTCCCAGGGAGAGGTGTATTGGCAGAGTGGCTAGGGTAGCTGGCACCCCCCCTGCTATGGCTGGCCAAATGAGATTGGTTGTTCCAGTCTCCTGGATGGGATGCCCAGATTCCCCACTAGTGTTGGGCTAATAAGGCAGCGGGTGCAGCCAGAGTCTATTAAAGCTTTCACCTTCACAGCTTCGGGCATGGGGGGGATTAATATAGTCACTGTTTTGAAGATGGGTGTGATGCATCCACTTACCAGAGGTTCGCCCTCCGAGCTGTCGTCTGAGGCATCCACCGGCCCTGTGGTGTGGGCTGGAGTTCTTTCCCCTTGGTGAGCAGAGGTGGGGGTTTCTGCAATTTCCATCATTCTCATGGCCGTTTCTTTTGGCTTAGCTGAATACTTTCCGGGTTTGTTGATTGGGGATCTGTCTGGGTTGTGCTGGGGGGCCTTTGAGCGGCATTCTACAGCTCGATGCCCTTCTCTTCCGCATTTGAAACACCCCATTTGCTTCTTGGCTGTATCCGATGATTTCACCGGTCGGTGTGTCAGCTCAGGCGGGGGGCGGCTCCATTGTTTTCCTCGGCGGTGCCTCTTCAATATGTCGATCTCTGCTTCCTCTGCCAAGACGTACCATTCCTCAAGTTGATGTGGGTCCCCTCGGGGCAGGCAAGCATCATATAGATCATAGTTTAGTCCATCTTTGAAATGGCCAAGGAGGATGTCTTCTGGCCAATTCAGTTTGCTGGCAATGGCCCGGAATTCTTGTGTATACTCAGCCACTGGGCGTTTGCCTTGCTTCATCGTTGTTATCCTTTCACGGGCTTTGCGATCAGCCAGGGGGTCTTCAAATCGTCTTCTCAAAGAGGACATGAAACGGTTGAAGTTACTGAGTTCTGGGGCATTGGAGTCATGCAGGTTCACCACCCAATCTGCAGCTGGTCCATCCAGGGCAGATTGCACGATCCGGATGCGGGCTTTGTCGCTGGGGATGTCCTGCCCATATTCCTCCATGTAGCTGAGGACTTGGGTTAGGAAAAACCCCAAGCGTGTTGGCTCCCCTTTGAATTTCACCTCCAACGGTGGACGTCTTGGAATGGATCGGTGCCTCCATTGTGGGTGGTAGTGTTTTCCGTCCAGATTTCCATCTGTGGTCCGGTAGGGGGTGGGAGCTCCTGGATCAGTAAATGTCCCTGGGGTTGCAGGTTCCACGTCTCCCTCGGTGTCTCTCCCTTTGTGGCTCCAGGAACTGGGGCGGCCGTAGGGCTCAGGAATCTCCTCTCCTAGGGAGCTGAGAGTTCTCTTCATCAGGTCAATAGCTTTCTCTAGGATCCAGTCTGAGTACGGCATACAGCTTCCTCCCTCTTCACTTGCGTGCAGGGATTTCTCCATCTCCTGCTTCCATTCTGGTTGCTTGGTCCCCCGTCTCAGGGTCACTTTTCTTGATTCCTTTCCCCACTCGCTTTTCTTTCCAACGCCCATCGACCAGCGAGGCTTGTGGTCCTGTGTCTCCACCACTTCTTCTTCTGAGAAATCTGGCCTCTCGGATCCCAACATCTGGCAAGGTTCCAACTGGGTCAGCGGCTCTCTTTCCAGGGAGTTTTCTCCCTCTCTTGCTTCGTTGTCTGACAAGGTAAATTTTTGCAAAATCCCCCGGCAAGGGTCTACCTTCCAGGTGGATTAATTTTGCAAGTCCTGTCTAATGTAAGGACCCACCCCACTTTGCATCTTAAGAAGACAGAACTCTTGGAATAATTCTTCCAACAGGAATCCTTTATTAAGAGAAAATGGTTGCAGGCATGCTAGACAGGACTTGGGGTTCAAGCTCTCCCATTCAAGGTTTTAAGGGGTTCCCCAGTAGTCCCACCCAATCAACCCCCCTTCAGTGATAGTTTCAAGTATCACAATTCCACCCCCTTTCTTCTTCCGTCTGGATGGAGACTTCAGATAACTACATGAAAGGCAATTATTCTTCTTTGATATGCTAACGCTTAGAGGCCACAATAAACACACATTCAGTCCTTTGAAGTGTACTGAAGGAAGTGAGGGCCATAAAGCCCCTTTGCTCTCCCCCTTTTCTCCCTCTTATGGCAGAATCCAGAGAAGGCAGAATTGGGAGTTTCTATGTTTGATAATTAAAGATGAAATATAATTGGATTCTGACATAGATAGAGATAGGTAGGTAGATAGATAGAGATAGGTAGGTAGGTAGATAGATAGATACAGATAGGTAGGTAGGTAGGTAGATAGATAGAGATAGGTAGGTAGGTAGATAGATAGATACAGATAGGTAGGTAGGTAGGTAGATAGATAGAGATAGGTAGGTAGGTAGATAGATAGATAGAGATAGGTAGGTAGGTAGATTGATAGATACAGATAGGTAGGTAGGTAGGTAGGTAGATAAATAGATAGATAGATAGATAGATAGATAGATAGATAGATAGATAGATAGATAGATAAAGATAGGTAGGTAGGTAGGTAGATAGACAGAGATAGGTTGGTAGGTAGGTAGGTAGATAGATAGATAGAGATAGGTAGGTAGGTAGATAGATAGATAGAGATAGGTAGGTAGGTAGATAGATAGATACAGATAGGTAGATAGGTAGGTAGATAGATAGATAGAGATAGATAGGTAGGTAGATTGATAGAGACAGATAGGTAGGTAGGTAGATAGATAGAAAGAGATAGGTAGGTAGGTAGATAGGTAGATAGATACAGATAGGTAGGTAGGTAGGTAGATAGATAGAGATAGTTAGGTAGGTAGGTAGATAGATACAGATAGGTAGGTAGGTAGATAGATAGATAGAGATAGGTAGGTAGGTAGATAGATAGATAGAGATAGGTAGGTAGGTAGATTGATAGATACAGATAGGTAGGTAGGTAGATTGATAGATACAGATAGGTAGGTAGGTAGGTAGATAGATAGAGATAGGTAGGTAGGTAGGTAGGTAGGTAGATAGATAGAGATAGGTAGGTAGGTAGATAGATAGAGATAGGTAGGTAGGTAGATAGATAGAGATAGGTAGGTAGGTAGGTAGATACAGATAGGTAGGTAGGTAGGTAGGTAGATAGATAGATAGATAGATAGATAGATAGATAGATAGATAGATAGATAAAGATAGGTAGGTAGGTAGGTAGATAGATAGAGATAGGTAGGTAGGTAGGTAGGTAGATAGATAGAGATAGGTAGGTAGGTAGATAGATAGATACAGATAGGTAGGTAGGTAGATAGATAGATAGAGATAGGTAGGTAGGTAGATTGATAAATACAGATATGTAGGTAGGTAGATAGATAGATACAGATAGGTAGTTAGGTAGATAGATAGATACAGATAGGTAGGTAGGTAGGTAGGTAGATAGATAGAGATAGGTAGGTAGGTAGATATATAGATAGAGATAGGTAAGTAGGTAGATAGATAGAGATAGGTAGGTAGGTAGATAGATACAGATAGGTAGGTAGGTAGATACATAGATAGAGATAGGTAGGTAGGTAGATAGATAGATAGACATAGGTAGGTAGGTAGATTGATAGATACAGATAGGTAGGTAGGTAGATAGATAGATACAGATAGGTAGGTAGGTAGATAGATAGATACAGATAGGTAGGTAGGTAGGTAGATAGATAGAGATAGGTAGGTAGGTAGATAGATAGATAGAGATAGGTAGGTAGGTAGATTGATAGATACAGATAGGTAGGTAGGTAGATAGATAGATACAGATAGGTAGGTAGGTAGATAGATAGAGATAGGTAGGTAGGTAGATAGATAGATATAGATAGGTAGGTAGATAGAAAGATAGAGATATGTAGGTAGGTAGATAGATAGATAGACATAGGTAGGTAGGTAGATTGATAGATACAGATAGGTAGGTAGGTAGATAGATAGATACAGATAGATAGGTAGGTAGATAGATAGAGATAGGTAGGTAGGTAGATAGATAGATATAGATAGGTAGGTAGATAGAAAGATAGAGATATGTAGGTAGGTAGATAGATAAATAGACATAGGTAGGTAGGTAGATTGATAGATACAGATAGGTAGGTAGGGAGATAGATAGATAGAGATAGATAGGTAGGTAGATAGATAAATACAGATAGGTAGGTAGGTAGATAGATAGATAGAGATAGGTAGGTAGGTAGATTGATAGATACAGATAGGTAGGTAGGTAGATAGATAGATACAGATAGGTAGGTAGGTAGGTAGATAGATAGATAGAGATAGGTAGGTAGGTAGGTAGATAGATAGATAAAGATAGGTAGGTAGGTATGTAGATAGATAGAGATAGGTAGGTAGGTAGATTGATAGATACAGATAGGTAGGTAGGTAGATTGATAGATACAGATAGGTAGGTAGGTAGATAGATAGATACAGATAGGTAGGTAGGTAGGTAGATAGATAGAGATAGGTAGGTAGGTAGATAGATAGATAGAGATATGTAGGTAGGTAGATAGATAGAGATAGGTAGGTAGATAGATAGATAGATAGATAGATAGATAGATAGATAGATAGATAGATAGATAAAGATAGGTAGGTAGGTAGATAGATAGAGATAGGTAGGTAGGTAGGTAGGTAGATAGATAGAGATAGGTAGGTTGGTAGATAGATAGAGATAGGTAGGTAGGTAAATAGATAGAGATAGGTAGGTAGGTAGATAGATACAGATAGGTAGGTAGGTAGATAGATAGATAGAGATAGGTAGGTAGGTAGGTAGATAGATAGATAGACATAGGTAGGTAGGTAGATTGATAAATACAGATAGGTAGGTAGGTAGATAGATAGATACAGATAGGTAGGTAGGTAGATAGATAGATAGATACAGATAGGTAGGTAGGTAGATAGATAGATAGATAGAGATAGGTAGGTAGGTAGATTGATAGATATAGATAGGTAGGTAGGTAGATAGATAGATACAGATAGGTAGGTAGGTAGATAGATAGATAGATAAAGATAGGTAGGTAGGTAGGTAGATAGATAGATAGAGATAGGTAGATAGGTAGATAGATAGATAGAGATAGGTAGGTAGGTAGATTGATAGATACAGATAGGTAGGTAGGTAGATTGATAGATACAGATAGGTAGGTAGGTAGGTAGATAGATAGAGATAGGTAGGTAGGTAGAAAGATAGATAGAGATAGGTAGATAGGTAGGTAGATAGATAGAGATAGGTAGGTAGGTAGATAGATAGATAGAGATAGGTAGGTAGGTAGATAGATACAGATAGGTAGGTAGATAGATAGATAGATAGAGATAGGTAGGTAGGTAGATTGATAAATACAGATATGTAGGTAGGTAGATAGATAGATACAGATAGGTAGTTAGGTAGATAGATAGATACAGATAGGTAGGTAGGTAGGTAGGTAGATAGATAGAGATAGGTAGGTAGGTAGATAGATAGATAGAGATAGGTAACTAGGTAGATAGATAGAGATAGGTAGGTAGGTAGATAGATACAGATAGGTAGGTAGGTAGATACATAGATAGAGATAGGTAGGTAGGTAGATAGATAGATAGACATAGGTAGGTAGGTAGATTGATAGATACAGATAGGTAGGTAGGTAGATAGATAGATACAGATAGGTAGGTAGGTAGATAGATAGATACAGATAGGTAGGTAGGTAGGTAGGTAGATAGAGATAGGTAGGTAGGTAGATAGATAGATAGAGATAGGTAGGTAGGTAGATTGATAGATACAGATAGGTAGGTAGGTAGATAGATAGATACAGATAGATAGGTAGGTAGATAGATAGAGATAGGTAGGTAGGTAGATAGATAGATATAGATAGGTAGGTAGATAGAAAGATAGAGATATGTAGGTAGGTAGATAGATAGATAGACATAGGTAGGTAGGTAGATTGATAGATACAGATAGGTAGGTAGGGAGATAGATAGATAGAGATAGATAGGTAGGTAGATAGATAAATACAGATAGGTAGGTAGGTAGATAGATAGATAGAGATAGGTAGGTAGGTAGATTGATAGATACAGATAGGTAGGTAGGTAGATAGATAGATACAGATAGGTAGGTAGGTAGGTAGATAGATAGATAGAGATAGGTAGGTAGGTAGGTAGATAGATAGATAAAGATAGGTAGGTAGGTAGGTATGTAGATAGATAGAGATAGGTAGGTAGGTAGATTGATAGATACAGATAGGTAGGTAGGTAGATTGATAGATACAGATAGGTAGGTAGGTAGATAGATAGATACAGATAGGTAGGTAGGTAGGTAGATAGATACAGATAGGTAGGTAGATAGATAGATAGATACAGATAGGTAGGTAGGTAGATAGATAGATAGAGATAGGTAGGTAGGTAGATAGATAGATACAGATAGGTAGGTAGGTAGGTAGATAAATAGAGATAGGTAGGTAGGTAGATAGATAGATAGAGATAGGTAGGTAGGTAGATTGATAGATACAGATAGGTAGGTAGGTAGATATATATATAGATAGATAGATGATAGATAGATAGATAGATAGATAGATAGATAGATAGATAGATAGATAGATAGATAGATAGATAAAGATAGGTAGGTAGGTAGCTAGATAGATAGAGATAGGTTGGTAGGTAGGTAGGTAGGGAGATAGATAGATAGATAGAGATAGGTAGGTAGGTAGATAGATAGATAGAGATAGGTAGGTAGGTAGATTGATAGATACAGATAGGTAGGTAGGTAGGTAGGTAGATAAATAGATAGATAGATAGATAGATAGATAGATAGATAGATAGATAGATAGATAGATAAAGATAGGTAGGTAGGTAGCTAGATAGATAGAGATAGGTTGGTAGGTAGGTAGGTAGGGAGATAGATAGATAGATAGAGATAGGTAGGTAGGTAGATAGTTAGAAAGAGATAGGTAGGTAGGTAGATAGATACAGATAGGTAGGTAGGTAGGTAGATAGATAGATAGAGATAGATATGTAGGTAGATTGATAGAGACAGATTGGTAGGTAGGTAGATAGATAGAAAGAGATAGGTAGGTAGGTAGATAGGTAGATAGATACAGATAGGTAGGTAGGTAGGTAGATAGATAGAGATAGTTAGGTAGGTAGGTAGATAGATACAGATAGGTAGGTAGGTAGATAGATAGAGATAGGTAGGTAGGTAGGTAGATAGATAGAGATAGGTAGGTAGGTAGATTGATAGATACAGATAGGTAGGTAGGTAGGTAGATTGATAGATACAGATAGGTAGGTAGGTAGGTAGATAGATAGAGATAGGTAGGTAGGTAGATAGATAGATAGAGATAGGTAGGTAGGTAGGTAGATAGATAGAGATAGGTAGGTAGGTAGATAGATAGATAGAGATAGGTAGGTAGGTAGATAGATAGATACAGATAGGTAGGTAGATAGATAGATAGATAGATAGATAGAGATAGGTAGGTAGGTAGATTGATAAATACAGATAGGTAGGTAGGTAGATAGATAGATACAGATAGGTAGGTAGGTAGATAGATAGATAGAGATAGGTAGGTAGGTAGGTAGGTAGATAGATAGATAGATAGATAGATAGATAGATAGATAGATAAAGATAGGTAGGTAGGTAGGTAGATAGATAGAGATAGGTAGGTAGGTAGGTAGGTAGGTAGATAGATAGAGATAGGTAGGTAGGTAGATAGATAGAGATAGGTAGGTAGGTAGATAGATAGAGATAGGTAGGTAGGTAGGTAGATACAGATAGGTAGGTAGGTAGGTAGGTAGGTAGGTAGATAGATAGATAGATAGATAGATAGATAGATAGATAGATAGATAGATAGATAGATAGATAGATAGATAGATAAAGATAGGTAGGTAGGTATGTAGATAGATAGAGATAGGTAGGTAGGTAGGTAGGTAGATAGATAGAGATAGGTAGATAGGTAGATAGATAGATACAGATAGGTAGGTAGGTAGATAGATAGATAGATAGATAGAGATAGGTAGGTAGGTAGATTGATAAATACAGATATGTAGGTAGGTAGATAGATAGATACAGATAGGTAGTTAGGTAGATAGATAGATACAGATAGGTAGGTAGGTAGGTAGGTAGATAGATAGAGATAGGTAGGTAGGTAGATATATAGATAGAGATAGGTAAGTAGGTAGATAGATAGAGATAGGTAGGTAGGTAGATAGATACAGATAGGTAGGTAGGTAGATACATAGATAGAGATAGGTAGGTAGTTAGATAGATAGATAGACATAGGTAGGTAGGTAGATTGATAGATACAGATAGGTAGGTAGGTAGATAGATAGATACAGATAGGTAGGTAGGTAGATAGATAGATACAGATAGGTAGGTAGGTAGGTAGATAGATAGAGATAGGTAGGTAGGTAGATAGATAGGTAGAGATAGGTAGGTAGGTAGATTGATAGATACAGATAGGTAGGTAGGTAGATAGATAGATACAGATAGGTAGGTAGGTAGATAGATAGAGATAGGTAGGTAGGTAGATAGATAGATATAGATAGGTAGGTAGATAGAAAGATAGAGATATGTAGGTAGGTAGATAGATAGATAGACATAGGTAGGTAGGTAGATTGATAGATACAGATAGGTAGGTAGGGAGATAGATAGATAGAGATAGATAGGTAGGTAGATAGATAAATACAGATAGGTAGGTAGGTAGATAGATAGATAGAGATAGGTAGGTAGGTAGATTGATAGATACAGATAGGTAGGTAGGTAGATAGATAGATACAGATAGGTAGGTAGGTAGGTAGGTAGATAGATAGATAGTGATAGGTAGGTAGGTAGATAGATAGATAAAGATAGGTTGGTAGGTAGGTATGTAGATAGATAGAGATAGGTAGGTAGGTAGATTGATAGATACAGATAGGTAGGTAGGTAGATTGATAGATACAGATAGGTAGGTAGGTAGGTAGATAGATACAGATAGGTAGGTAGGTAGATAGATAGATAGATAAAGATAGGTAGGTAGGTAGGTAGGTAGGTAGATAGATAGAGATAGGTATGTAGGTAGATAGATAGATAAATACAGATAGGTAGGTAGGTAGGTAGGTAGATAGATAGATAGACATAGGTAGGTAGGTAGATTGATAGATACAGATAGGTAGGTAGGTAGATAGATAGATACAGATAGGTAGGTAGGTAGATAGATAGATACAGATAGGTAGGTAGGTAGGTAGATAGAGAGAGATAGGTAGGTAGGTACATAGATAGAGATAGGTAGGTAGGTAGATTGATAGAGATAGATAGGTAGGTAGATAGATAGATACAGATAGGTAGGTCGGTAGGTAGGTAGATATATAGAGATAGGTAGGTAGGTAGATAGATAGATACAGATAGGTAGGTAGGTAGGTAGATAGATAGAGATAGGTAGGTAGGTAGATAGATAGATAGAGATAGGTAGGTAGGTAGATTGATAGATACAGATAGGTAGGTAGGTAGATAGATAGATAGATAGATGATAGATAGATAGATAGATAGATAGATAGATAGATAGATAGATAGATAGATAGATAGATAGATAGATAGATAAAGATAGGTAGGTAGGTAGGTAGGTAGATAGATAGAGATAGGTAGGTAGGTAGGTAGGTAGATAGATAGATAGAGATAGGTAGGTAGGTAGGTAGATAGATACAGATTGGTAGGTAGGTAGGTAGATAGATAGATAGATAGAGATAGATAGGTAGCTAGATTGATAGAGACAGATAGGTAGGTAGGTAGATAGATAGAAAGAGATAGGTAGGTAGGTAGGTAGGTAAATAGATACAGATTGGTAGTTAGGTAGGTAGATAGATAGAGATAGGTAGGTAGGTAGGTAGATATATAGAGATAGATAGGTAGGTAGGTAGATAGATACAGATAGGTAGGTAGGTAGATAGATAGATAGATACAGATAGGTAGTTAGGTAGGTAGATAGATAGAGATAGGTAGGTAGGTAGGTAGGTAGATAGATAGAGATAGTTAGGTAGGTAGGTAGATAGATAGAGATAGGTAGGTAGGTAGATAGATAGATACAGATAGGTAGGTAGGTAGATAGATAGATAGAGATAGGTAG
>JAOTOJ010000021.1:322500-327500 GCA_039797435.1 Crotalus adamanteus | reverse complement strand
AGATAGATAGATAGACATAGGTAGGTAGGTAGATAGATAAATACAGATAGGTAGGTAGGTAGATAGATAGATAGAGATAGGTAGGTAGGTAGATAGATAGATAGAGATAGGTAGGTAGGTAGATAGATAGATACAGATAGGTAGGTAGATAAATAGATAGATAGAGATAGGTAGGTAGGTAGATAGATAGATACAGATAGGTAGGTAGGTAGGTAGATAGATAGATAGAGATAGGTAGGTAGGTAGATAGATAGATACAGATAGGTAGGTAGATAAAGAGATAGATAGAGATAGGTAGGTAGGTAGATAGATAGATACAGATAGGTAGGTAGGTAGGTAGATAGATAGATAGATAGAGATAGGTAGGTAGGTAGATAGATAAATACAGATAGGTAGGTAGGTAGGTAGATAGATAGAGATAGGTAGGTAGGTAGATAGATAGATAGAGATAGGTAGGTAGGTAGATTGATAGATACAGATAGGTAGGTAGGTAGGTAGATAGATAGATAGATAGATAGATAGATAGATAGATAGATAGATAGATAGATAGATAGATAGATAGATAGATAGATAGATAGATAAAGATAGGTAGGTAGGTAGATAGATAGAGATAGGTAGGTAGGTAGGTAGGTAGATAGATAGAGATAGGTAGGTAGGTAGATAGATAGAGATAGGTAGGTAGGTAGATAGATACAGATAGGTAGGTAGGTAGATAGATAGATAGAGATAGGTAGGTAGGTAGATAGATAGATACAGATAGGTAGGTAGGTAGGTAGATAGATAGAGATAGGTAGGTAGGTAGATAGATAGAGATAGGTAGGTAGGTAGGTAGATAGATACAGATAGGTAGGTAGGTAGATAGATAGATAGAGATAGGTAGGTAGGTAGATAGATAGATACAGATAGGTAGGTAGGTAGGTAGGTAGATAGATAGAGATAGGTAGGTAGGTAGATAGATAGAGATAGGTAGGTAGGTAGGTAGATAGATACAGATAGGTAGGTAGGTAGATAGATAGATAGAGATAGGTAGGTAGGTAGATAGATAGATAGATAGACATAGGTAGGTAGGTAGATTGATAGATACAGATAGGTAGGTAGGTAGATAGATAGATACAGATAGGTAGGTAGGTAGATAGATAGATACAGATAGGTAGGTAGGTAGATAGATAGAGATAGGTAGGTAGGTAGGTAGATAGATAGAGATAGGTAGGTAAGTAGATAGATAGATACAGATAGGTAGGTAGGTAGGTAGATAGATAGATAGAGATAGATAGATACAGATAGGTAGGTAGGTAGATAGATACAGATAGGTAGGTAGGTAGATAGATAGATAGATGAAGATAGGTAGGTAGGTAGGTAGGTAGATAGATAGAGATAGTTAGGTAGGTAGGTAGATAGATGCAGATAGGTAGGTAGGTAGATAGATAGATAGAGATAGGTAGGTAGGTAGATAGATAGATAGAGATAGGTAGGTAGGTAGATTGATAGATACAGATAGGTAGGTAGGTAGATAGATAGATACCGATAGGTAGGTAGGTAGGTAGATAGATAGAGATAGGTAGGTAGGTAGATAGATAGATAGATAGAGATAGGTAGGTAGGTAGATAGATAGATAGAGATAGGTAGGTAGGTAGATAGATAGATAGATAGAGATAGGTAGGTAGGTAGATAGATAGATACAGATAGGTATGTAGGTAGATAGATAGATAGATAGATAGATAGATAGATAGATAGATAGATAGATAGATAGATAGATAGATAGATAAAGAAAGGTAGGTAGGTAGATAGATAGAGATAGGTAGGTAGGTAGATTGATAGATACCGATAGGTAGGTAGGTAGATAGATAGATACAGATATGTAGGCAGGTGGATAGATAGATACAGATATGTAGGTAGGTAGATAGATAGAGAGAGATAGGTAGGTAGGTAGGTAGGTAGATAGATAGAGATATGTAGGTAGGTAGGTAGACAGATAGAGATAGGTAGGTAGGTAGATAGATAGATAGAGATAGGTAGGTAGGTAGGTAGATTGATAGATACAGATAGGTAGGTAGGTAGATAGATAGATACAGATAGGTAGGTAGGTAGATAGATAGAGATAGGTAGGTAGGTAGATAGATAGATATAGATAGGTAGGTAGATAGAAAGATAGAGATATGTAGGTAGGTAGATAGATAGATAGACATAGGTAGGTAGCTAGATTGATAGATACAGATAGGTAGGTAGGGAGATAGATAGATAGACATAGGTAGGTAGGTAGATAGATAAATACAGATAGGTAGGTAGGTAGATAGATAGAGATAGGTAGGTAGGTAGATAGATAGATAGAGATAGGTAGGTAGGTAGGTAGATAGATAGAGATAGGTAGGTAGGTAGATAGATAGATAGATAGATAGATAGAGATAGGTAGGTAGGTAGGTTGATAGATACAGATAGGTAGGTAGGTAGGTAGATAGATAGAGATAGGTAGGTAGGTAGATAGATAGATAGAGATAGGTAGGTAGGTAGGTAGATAGATAGAGATAGGTAGGTAGGTAGATAGATAGATAGAGATAGGTAGGTAGGTAGATAGATAGATACAGATAGGTAGGTAGATAAATAGATAGATAGAGATAGGTAGGTAGGTAGATAGATAGATACAGATAGGTAGGTAGGTAGGTAGATAGATAGAGATAGGTTGGTAGGTAGATAGATAGATAGAGATAGGTAGGTAGGTAGATTGATAGATACAGATAGGTAGGTAGGTAGGTAGGTAGGTAGGTAGGTAGATAGATAGATAGATAGATAGATAGATAGATAGATAGATAGATAGATAGATAGATAGATAAAGGTAGGTAGGTAGGTAGGTAGATAGATAGAGATAGGTAGGTAGGTAGGTAGGTAGATAGATAGAGATAGGTAGGTAGGTAGATAGATAGAGATAGGTAGGTAGGTAGATAGATAGAGATAGGTAGGTAGGTAGATAGATAGATAGAGATAGGTAGGTAGGTAGATAGATAGATACAGATAGGTAGGTAGGTAGGTAGGTAGATAGATAGAGATAGGTAGGTAGGTAGATAGATAGAGATAGGTAGGTAGGTAGGTAGATAGATACAGATAGGTAGGTAGGTATATACATAGATACAGATAGGTAGGTAGGTAGGTAGGTAGGTAGATAGATACAGATAGGTAGGTAGGTATATAGATAGAGAGAGGTAGGTAGGTAGGTAGATAGATACAGATAGGTAGGTAGGTAGATAGATAGATAGATAGAGATAGGTAGGTAGGTAGATAGATAGATAGATAGATAGACATAGGTAGGTAGGTAGATTGATAGATACAGATAGGTAGGTAGGTAGATAGATAGATACAGATAGGTAGGTAGGTAGATAGATAGATAGAGATAGGTAGGTAGGTAGATTGATAGATACAGATAGGTAGGTAGGTAGATAGATAGATACCGATAGGTAGGTAGGTAGGTAGATAGATAGAGATAGGTAGGTAGGTAGATAGATAGATAGATAGATAGATAGATAGAGATAGGTAGGTAGGTAGATAGATAGATAGAGATAGGTAGGTAGGTAGATAGATAGATACAGATAGGTAGGTAGGTAGGTAGGTAGATAGATAGAGATAGGTAGGTAGATAGATAGATAGAGATAGGTAGGTAGGTAGATAGATAGATACAGATAGGTACGTAGGTAGATAGATAGATAGATAGATAGATAGATAGATAGATAGATAGATAGATAGATAGATAGATAGACAGATAGATAGATAGGTAAAGAAAGGTAGGTAGGTAGATAGATAGAGATAGGTAGGTAGGTAGATTGATAGATACCGATAGGTAGGTAGGTAGATAGATAGATACAGATATGTAGGCAGGTGGATAGATAGATACAGATATGTAGGTAGGTAGATAGATAGAGAGAGATAGGTAGGTAGGTAGGTAGGTAGATAGATAGAGATATGTAGGTAGGTAGGTAGATAGATAGAGATAGGTAGGTAGGTAGATAGATAGATAGAGATAGGTAGGTAGGTAGGTAGATTGATAGATACAGATAGGTAGGTAGGTAGATAGATAGATACAGATAGGTAGGTAGGTAGATAGATAGAGATAGGTAGGTAGGTAGATATATAGATATAGATAGGTAGGTAGATAGAAAGATAGAGATATGTAGGTAGGTAGATAGATAGATAGACATAGGTAGGTAGCTAGATTGATAGATACAGATAGGTAGGTAGGGAGATAGATAGATAGACATAGGTAGGTAGGTAGATAGATAAATACAGATAGGTAGGTAGGTAGATAGATAGAGATAGGTAGGTAGGTAGATAGATAGATAGAGATAGGTAGGTAGGTAGGTAGATAGATAGAGATAGGTAGGTAGGTAGATAGATAGATAGATAGAGATAGGTAGGTAGGTAGGTTGATAGATACAGATAGGTAGGTAGGTAGGTAGATAGATAGAGATAGGTAGGTAGGTAGATAGATAGATAGAGATAGGTAGGTAGGTAGGTAGATAGATAGAGATAGGTAGGTAGGTAGATAGATAGATAGAGATAGGTAGGTAGGTAGATAGATAGATACAGATAGGTAGGTAGATAAATAGATAGATAGAGATAGGTAGGTAGGTAGATAGATAGATACAGATAGGTAGGTAGGTAGGTAGATAGATAGATAGAGATAGGTAGGTAGGTAGATAGATAAATACAGATAGGTAGGTAGGTAGGTAGATAGATAGAGATAGGTTGGTAGGTAGATAGATAGATAGAGATAGGTAGGTAGGTAGATTGATAGATACAGATAGGTAGGTAGGTAGGTAGGTAGGTAGGTAGGTAGATAGATAGATAGATAGATAGATAGATAGATAGATAGATAGATAGATAGATAGATAGATAGATAAAGGTAGGTAGGTAGGTAGGTAGATAGATAGAGATAGGTAGGTAGGTAGGTAGGTAGATAGATAGAGATAGGTAGGTAGGTAGATAGATAGAGATAGGTAGGTAGGTAGATAGAT
>JAOTOJ010000021.1:240000-245000 GCA_039797435.1 Crotalus adamanteus | reverse complement strand
GTAGTTAGATAGATAGATACAGATATGTAGGTAGATCGATAGATAGATACAGATAGGTAGGTAGGTAGATAGATAGATAGAGATAGGTATGTAGGTAGATAGATAGATAAATACAGATAGGTAGGTAGGTAGGTAGATAGATAGAGATAGGTAGGTAGGTAGATAGATAGATAGAGATAGGTAGGTAGGTAGATTGATAGATACATATAGGTAGGTAGGTAGGTAGATAGGTAGATAGATAGATAGATAGATAGATAGATAGATAGATAGATAGATAGATAGATAGATAGATAGATAGATAGATAGATAGATAGATAAAGATAGGTAGGTAGGTAGGTAGATAGATAGAGATAGGTAGGTAGGTAGGTAGATAGATAGATAGAGATAGGTAGGTAGGTAGATAGATAGAGATAGGTAGGTAGGTAGATAGATAGAGATAGGTAGGTAGGTAGATAGATAGATATAGATAGGTAGGTAGGTAGGTAGATAGATAGAGATAGGTAGGTAGGTAGATAGATAGATAGAGATAGGTAGGTAGGTAGGTAGGTAGATAGATAGAGATAGGTAGGTAGGTAGGTAGATAGATAGATAGAGATAGGTAGGTAGGTAGATTGATAGATACAGATAGGTAGGTAGATCGATAGATAGATACAGATAGGTAGGTAGGTAGATAGATAGATAGAGATAGGTATGTAGGTAGATAGATAGATAAATACAGATAGGTAGGTAGGTAGGTAGATAGATAGAGATAGGTAGGTAGGTAGGTAGATAGATAGAGATAGGTAGGTAGGTAGATTGATAGATACACATAGGTAGGTAGGTAGGTAGATAGGTAGATAGATAGATAGATAGATAGATAGATAGATAGATAGATAGATAGATAGATAGATAGATAAAGATAGGTAGGTAGGTAGGTAGATAGATAGAGATAGGTAGGTAGGTAGGTAGATAGATAGAGATAGGTAGGTAGGTAGATTGATAGATACAGATAGGTAGGTAGGTAGATTGATAGATACAGATAGGTAGGTAGGTAGATAGATAGATACAGATAGGTAGGTAGGTAGGTAGATAGATAGAGATAGGTAGGTAGGTAAATAGATAGATAGAGATATGTAGGTAGGTAGATAGATAGATACAGATATGTAGGTAGATCGATAGATAGATACAGATAGGTAGGTAGGTAGATAGATAGATAGAGATAGGTATGTAGGTAGATAGATAGATAGATACAGATAGGTAGGTAGGTAGGTAGATAGATAGAGATAGGTATGTAGGTAGATAGATAGATAGATAGAGATAGGTAGGTAGGTAGAAAGATAGGTAGGTAGGTTGGTAGATAGATAGAGATAGATAGGTAGGTAGATTGATAGAGACAGATAGGTAGGTAGGTAGATAGATAGATACAGATAAGTAGGTAGGTAGGTAGATAGATAGAGATAGGTAGGTAGGTAGATAGATAGATAGAGATAGATAGGTAGGTAGATTGATAGATACAGATAGGTAGGTAGGTAGATAGATAGATACAGATAGGTAGGTAGGTAGATAGATAGAGATAGGTAGGTAGGTAGGTAGATAGATAGAGATAGGTAGGTAGGTAGATTGATAGATACAGATAGGTAGGTAGGTAGATAGATAGATACAGATCGGTAGGTAGGTAGGTAGGTAGATAGATAGATAGATAGATAGAGATAGGTAGGTAGGTAGGTAGATAGATAGAGATAGGTAGGTAGGTAGATAGGTAGATAGATAGATAGATAGATAGATAGATAGATAGATAGATAGATAGATAGATAGATAGATAGATAGATAGATAGATAAAGATAGGTATGTAGGAAGGTAGATAGATAGAGATAGGTAGGTAGGTAGGTAGGTAGGTGGATAGATAGAGATAGGTAGGTAGGTAGATAGATACAGATAGGTAGGTAGGTAGATAGATAGAGATAGGTAGGTAGGTAGATAGATAGATAGAGATAGGTAGGTAGATAGATAGATACAGATAGGTAGGTAGGTAGATAGATAGAGATAGGTAGGTAGGTAGATAGATAGATAGATAGAGATAGGTAGGTAGATTGATAGATACAGATAGGTAGGTAGGTAGATAGATAGATACAGATAGGTAGGTAGGTAGATAGATAGATAGATAAAGATAGGTAGGTAGGTAGGTAGATAAATAGAGATAGGTAGGTAGGTAGGTAGATAGATAGAGATAGGTAGGAAGGTAGATTGATAGATACAGATAGGTAGGTAGGTAGATTGATAGATACAGATAGGTAGGTAGGTAGATAGATAGATACAGATAGGTAGGTAGGTAGGTAGATAGATAGAGATAGGTAGGTAGGTAGATAGATAGATAGAGATATGTAGGTAGTTAGATAGATAGATACAGATATGTAGGTAGATCGATAGATAGATACAGATAGGTAGGTAGGTAGATAGATAGATAGAGATAGGTATGTAGGTAGATAGATAGATAAATACAGATAGGTAGGTAGGTAGGTAGATAGATAGAGATAGGTAGGTAGGTAGATAGATAGATAGAGATAGGTAGGTAGGTAGATTGATAGATACATATAGGTAGGTAGGTAGGTAGATAGGTAGATAGATAGATAGATAGATAGATAGATAGATAGATAGATAGATAGATAGATAGATAGATAGATAGATAGATAGATAAAGATAGGTAGGTAGGTAGGTAGATAGATAGAGATAGGTAGGTAGGTAGGTAGATAGATAGATAGAGATAGGTAGGTAGGTAGATAGATAGAGATAGGTAGGTAGGTAGATAGATAGAGATAGGTAGGTAGGTAGATAGATAGATATAGATAGGTAGGTAGGTAGGTAGATAGATAGAGATAGGTAGGTAGGTAGATAGATAGATAGAGATAGGTAGGTAGGTAGGTAGGTAGATAGATAGAGATAGGTAGGTAGGTAGATAGATAGATAGAGATAGGTAGGTAGGTAGATTGATAGATACAGATAGGTAGGTAGATCGATAGATAGATACAGATAGGTAGGTAGGTAGATAGATAGATAGAGATAGGTATGTAGGTAGATAGATAGATAAATACAGATAGGTAGGTAGGTAGGTAGATAGATAGAGATAGGTAGGTAGGTAGATAGATAGATAGAGATAGGTAGGTAGGTAGATTGATAGATACACATAGGTAGGTAGGTAGGTAGATAGGTAGATAGATAGATAGATAGATAGATAGATAGATAGATAGATAGATAGATAGATAGATAGATAGATAGATAGATAGATAGATAGATAAAGATAGGTAGGTAGGTAGGTAGATAGATAGAGATAGGTAGGTAGGTAGGTAGATAGATAGAGATAGGTAGGTAGGTAGATTGATAGATACAGATAGGTAGGTAGGTAGATTGATAGATACAGATAGGTAGGTAGGTAGATAGATAGATACAGATAGGTAGGTAGGTAGGTAGGTAGATAGATAGAGATAGGTAGGTAGGTAGATAGATAGATAGAGATATGTAGGTAGGTAGATAGATAGATACAGATATGTAGGTAGATCGATAGATAGATACAGATAGGTAGGTAGGTAGATAGATAGATAGAGATAGGTATGTAGGTAGATAGATAGATAGATACAGATAGGTAGGTAGGTAGGTAGATAGATAGAGATAGGTATGTAGGTAGATAGATAGATAGATAGAGATAGGTAGGTAGGTAGAAAGATAGGTAGGTAGGTTGGTAGATAGATAGAGATAGATAGGTAGGTAGATTGATAGAGACAGATAGGTAGGTAGGTAGATAGATAGATACAGATAAGTAGGTAGGTAGGTAGATAGATAGAGATAGGTAGGTAGGTAGATAGATAGATAGAGATAGATAGGTAGGTAGATTGATAGATACAGATAGGTAGGTAGGTAGATAGATAGATACAGATAGGTAGGTAGGTAGATAGATAGAGATAGGTAGGTAGGTAGGTAGATAGATACAGATAGGTAGGTAGGTAGGTAGATAGATAGATACAGATAGGTAGGTAGGTAGGTAGATAGATAGAGATAGGTAGGTAGGTAGATAGATAGATAGGTAGAGATAGGTAGGTAGGTAGATAGATAGATAGAGATAGGTAGGTAGGTACGTAGATAGATAGAGATAGGTAGGTAGGTAGATATATACAGATAGGTAGGTAGATAGATAGATAGAGATAGGTAGGTAGGTAGATAGATAGATAGACATAGGTAGGTAGGTAGATTGATAAATACAGATAGGTAGGTAGGTAGATAGATAAATACAGATAGGTAGGTAGGTAGATAGATAGATACAGATAGGTAGGTAGGTAGGTAGATAGATAGAGATAGGTAGGTAGGTAGATAGATAGATAGAGATAGGTAGGTAGGTAGATAGATAGAGATAGGTAGGTTTGTAGATAGATACAGATAGGTAGGTAGGTAGATAGATAGATAGAGATAGGTAGGTAGGTAGATAGATAGATAGACATAGGTAGGTAGGTAGATTGATAGATACAGATAGGTAGGTAGGTAGATAGATAGATACAGATAGGTAGGTAGGTAGATAGATAGATAGGTAGAGATAGGTAGGTAGGTAGATAGATAGATAGAGATAGGTAGGTAGGTAGATAGATAGAGATAGGTAGGTAGGTAGATATATACAGATAGGTAGGTAGGTAGATAGATAGAGATAGGTAGGTAGGTAGATAGATAGATAGACATAGGTAGGTAGGTAGATTGATAAATACAGATAGGTAGGTAGGTAGATAGATAAATACAGATAGGTAGGTAGGTAGATAGATAGATACAGATAGGTAGGTAGGTAGGTAGATAGATAGAGATAGGTAGGTAGGTAGATATTTAGATAGAGATAGGTAGGTAGGTAGATGGATAGAGATAGGTAGGTAGGTAGATAGATACAGATAGGTAGGTAGGTAGATAGATAGATAGAGATAGGAAGGTAGGTAGATAGATAGATAGACATAGGTAGGTAGGTAGATTGATAGATACAGATAGGTAGGTAG
>JAOTOJ010000021.1:232500-237500 GCA_039797435.1 Crotalus adamanteus | reverse complement strand
AGATACAGATAGGTAGGTAGGTAGATTGATAGATACAGATAGGTAGGTAGGTAGATAGATAGATACAGATAGGTAGGTAGGTAGGTAGGTAGATAGATAGAGATAGGTAGGTAGGTAGATAGATAGATAGAGATATGTAGGTAGGTAGATAGATAGATACAGATATGTAGGTAGATCGATAGATAGATACAGATAGGTAGGTAGGTAGATAGATAGATAGAGATAGGTATGTAGGTAGATAGATAGATAGATACAGATAGGTAGGTAGGTAGGTAGATAGAGATAGGTATGTAGGTAGATAGATAGATAGATAGAGATAGGTAGGTAGGTAGAAAGATAGGTAGGTAGGTTGGTAGATAGATAGAGATAGATAGATAGGTAGATTGATAGAGACAGATAGGTAGGTAGGTAGATAGATAGATACAGATAAGTAGGTAGGTAGGTAGATAGATAGAGATAGGTAGGTAGGTAGATAGATAGATAGAGATAGATAGGTAGGTAGATTGATAGATACAGATAGGTAGGTAGGTAGATAGATAGATACAGATAGGTAGGTAGGTAGATAGATAGAGATAGGTAGGTAGGTAGGTAGATAGATACAGATAGGTAGGTAGGTAGGTAGATAGATAGATACAGATAGGTAGGTAGGTAGGTAGATAGATAGAGATAGGTAGGTAGGTAGATAGATAGGTAGAGATAGGTAGGTAGGTAGATAGATAGATAGAGATAGGTAGGTACGTAGATAGATAGAGATAGGTAGGTAGGTAGATATATACAGATAGGTAGGTAGATAGATAGATAGAGATAGGTAGGTAGGTAGATAGATAGAGATAGGTAGGTAGGTAGGTAGATACAGATAGGTAGGTAGGTAGATAGATAGATAGAGATAGGTAGGTAGGTAGATAGATAGATAGACATAGGTAGGTAGGTAGATTGATAGATACAGATAGGTAGGTAGGTAGATAGATAGATAGAGATATGTAGGTAGGTAGATAGATAGAGATAGGTAGGTAGATAGATAGATACAGATAGGTAGGTAGGTAGGTAGATAGATAGAGATAGGTAGGTAGGTAGGTAGATAGATGCAGATAGGTAGGTAGGTAGGTAGATAGATAGAGATAGGTAGGTAGTTAGATAGACAGAGATAGGTAGGTAGGTAGATTGATAGATAGAGATAGGTAGGTAGGTAGGTAGATAGATAGATAGATAGATAGATAGATAGATAGATAGATTGATAGATAGATAGATAGATAAAGATAGGTAGGTAGGTAGGTAGATAGATAGAGATAGGTAGGTAGGTAGGTAGATAGATAGATAGAGATGGGTAGGTAGGTAGATAGATAGAGATAGGTAGGTAGGTAGATAGATAGAGATAGGTAGGTAGGTAGATAGATAGATATAGATAGGTAGGTAGGTAGGTAGATAGATAGAGATAGGTAGGTAGGTAGATAGATAGATAGAGATAGGTAGGTAGGTAGGTAGGTAGATAGATAGAGATAGGTAGGTAGGTAGATAGATAGATAGAGATAGGTAGGTAGGTAGATTGATAGATACAGATAGGTAGGTAGATCGATAGATAGATACAGATAGGTAGGTAGGTAGATAGATAGATAGAGATAGGTATGTAGGTAGATAGATAGATAAATACAGATAGGTAGGTAGGTAGGTAGATAGATAGAGATAGGTAGGTAGGTAGATAGATAGATAGAGATAGGTAGGTAGGTAGATTGATAGATACACATAGGTAGGTAGGTAGGTAGATAGGTAGATAGATAGATAGATAGATAGATAGATAGATAGATAGATAGATAGATAGATAGATAGATAGATAGATAGATAGATAGATAAAGATAGGTAGGTAGGTAGGTAGATAGATAGAGATAGGTAGGTAGGTAGGTAGATAGATAGAGATAGGTAGGTAGGTAGATTGATAGATACAGATAGGTAGGTAGGTAGATTGATAGATACAGATAGGTAGGTAGGTAGATAGATAGATACAGATAGGTAGGTAGGTAGGTAGGTAGATAGATAGAGATAGGTAGGTAGGTAGATAGATAGATAGAGATATGTAGGTAGGTAGATAGATAGATACAGATATGTAGGTAGATCGATAGATAGATACAGATAGGTAGGTAGGTAGATAGATAGATAGAGATAGGTATGTAGGTAGATAGATAGATAGATACAGATAGGTAGGTAGGTAGGTAGATAGAGATAGGTATGTAGGTAGATAGATAGATAGATAGAGATAGGTAGGTAGGTAGAAAGATAGGTAGGTAGGTTGGTAGATAGATAGAGATAGATAGATAGGTAGATTGATAGAGACAGATAGGTAGGTAGGTAGATAGATAGATACAGATAAGTAGGTAGGTAGGTAGATAGATAGAGATAGGTAGGTAGGTAGATAGATAGATAGAGATAGATAGGTAGGTAGATTGATAGATACAGATAGGTAGGTAGGTAGATAGATAGATACAGATAGGTAGGTAGGTAGATAGATAGAGATAGGTAGGTAGGTAGGTAGATAGATACAGATAGGTAGGTAGGTAGGTAGATAGATAGATACAGATAGGTAGGTAGGTAGGTAGATAGATAGAGATAGGTAGGTAGGTAGATAGATAGATAGGTAGAGATAGGTAGGTAGGTAGATAGATAGATAGAGATAGGTAGGTACGTAGATAGATAGAGATAGGTAGGTAGGTAGATATATACAGATAGGTAGGTAGATAGATAGATAGAGATAGGTAGGTAGGTAGATAGATAGATAGACATAGGTAGGTAGGTAGATTGATAAATACAGATAGGTAGGTAGGTAGATAGATAAATACAGATAGGTAGGTAGGTAGATAGATAGATACAGATAGGTAGGTAGGTAGGTAGATAGATAGAGATAGGTAGGTAGGTAGATAGATAGATAGAGATAGGTAGGTAGGTAGATAGATAGAGATAGGTAGGTTTGTAGATAGATACAGATAGGTAGGTAGGTAGATAGATAGATAGAGATAGGTAGGTAGGTAGATAGATAGATAGACATAGGTAGGTAGGTACATTGATAGATACAGATAGGTAGGTAGGTAGATAGATAGATACAGATAGGTAGGTAGGTAGATAGATAGATAGGTAGAGATAGGTAGGTAGGTAGATAGATAGATAGAGATAGGTAGGTAGGTAGATAGATAGAGATAGGTAGGTAGGTAGATATATACAGATAGGTAGGTAGGTAGATAGATAGAGATAGGTAGGTAGGTAGATAGATAGATAGACATAGGTAGGTAGGTAGATTGATAAATACAGATAGGTAGGTAGGTAGATAGATAAATACAGATAGGTAGGTAGGTAGATAGATAGATACAGATAGGTAGGTAGGTAGGTAGGTAGATAGATAGAGATAGGTAGGTAGGTAGATAGATAGATAGAGATAGGTAGGTAGGTAGATGGATAGAGATAGGTAGGTAGGTAGATAGATACAGATAGGTAGGTAGGTAGATAGATAGATAGAGATAGGAAGGTAGGTAGATAGATAGATAGACATAGGTAGGTAGGTAGATTGATAGATACAGATAGGTAGGTAGGTAGATAGATAGATACAGATAGGTAGGTAGGTAGATAGATAGATACAGATAGGTAGGTAGGTAGGTAGATAGATAGAGATATGTAGGTAGGTAGATAGATAGAGATAGGTAGGTAGGTAGATAGATAGATACAGATAGGTAGGTAGGTAGGTAGATAGATAGAGATAGGTAGGTAGGTAGGTAGATAGATGCAGATAGGTAGGTAGGTAGGTAGATTGATAAATACAGATAGGTAGGTAGGTAGATAGATAGAGATAGGTAGGTAGGTAGATAGATAGATAGGTAGAGATAGGTAGGTAGGTAGATAGATAGATAGAGATAGGTAGGTAGGTAGATAGATAGAGATAGGTAGGTAGGTAGATATATACAGATAGGTAGGTAGGTAGATAGATAGAGATAGGTAGGTAGGTAGATAGATAGATAGACATAGGTAGGTAGGTAGATTGATAAATACAGATAGGTAGGTAGGTAGATAGATAAATACAGATAGGTAGGTAGGTAGATAGATAGATACAGATAGGTAGGTAGGTAGGTAGATAGATAGAGATAGGTAGGTAGGTAGATAGATAGATAGAGATAGGTAGGTAGGTAGATAGATAGAGATAGGTAGGTAGGTAGATAGATACAGATAGGTAGGTAGGTAGATAGATAGATAGAGATAGGTAGGTAGGTAGATAGATAGATAGACATAGGTAGGTAGGTAGATTGATAGATACAGATAGGTAGGTAGGTAGATAGATAGATACAGATAGGTAGGTAGGTAGATAGATAGATACAGATAGGTAGGTAGGTAGGTAGATAGATAGAGATATGTAGGTAGGTAGATAGATAGAGATAGGTAGGTAGGTAGATAGATAGATACAGATAGGTAGGTAGGTAGGTAGGTAGATAGATAGAGATAGGTAGGTAGGTAGGTAGATAGATGCAGATAGGTAGGTAGGTAGGTAGGTAGATAGATAGAGATAGGTAGGTAGGTAGATAGATAGATAGAGATAGGTAGGTAGGTAGATAGATAGATAGAGATAGGTAGGTAGGTAGATAGATAGAGATAGGTAGGTAGGTAGATAGATACAGATAGGTAGGTAGGTAGATAGATAGAGATAGGTAGGTAGGTAGATAGATAGATAGGTAGAGATAGGTAGGTAGGTAGATAGATAGATAGAGATAGGTAGGTAGGTAGATAGATAGAGATAGGTAGGTAGGTAGATATATACAGATAGGTAGGTAGGTAGATAGATAGAGATAGGTAGGTAGGTAGATAGATAGATAGACATAGGTAGGTAGGTAGATTGATAAATACAGATAGGTAGGTAGGTAGATAGATAAATACAGATAGGTAGGTAGGTAGATAGATAGATACAGATAGGTAGGTAGGTAGGTAGATAGATAGAGATATGTAGGTAGGTAGATAGATAGAGATAGGTAGGT
>JAOTOJ010000021.1:222500-225000 GCA_039797435.1 Crotalus adamanteus | reverse complement strand
ACAGATAGGTAGATAGATAGATAGATAGAGATAGGTAGGTAGGTAGATAGATAGATAGAGATAGGTAGGTAGGTAGATAGATAGATAGATAGATAGATAGATAGATAGATAGATAGATAGATAGATAGATAGATAGATAGACACAGATAGGTAGGTAGGTAGATAGATAGATACAGATAGGTAGGTAGGTAGATAGATAGAGATAGGTAGGTAGGTAGATAGATAGATACAGATAGGTAGGTCGGTAGATAAATAGATAGAGATAGGTAGGTAGGTAGATAGATAGACATAGGTAGGTAGGTAGATAGATAGATACAGATAGGTAGGTAGATAGATAGATAGATAGAGATAGGTAGGTAGGTAGGTAGATAGATAGAGATAGGTAGGTAGGTAGGTAGATAGCTAGAGATAGGTAGGTAGGTAGATAGATACAGATAGGTAGGTAGGTAGGTAGATAGGTAGAGATAGGTAGGTAGGTAGATAGATAGATACAGATAGGTAGGTAGATAGATAGATAGATAGATAGATAGATAGATAGATAGATAGATAGATAGATAGATAGATAGATAGATAGATAGAGATAGGTAGGTAGGTAGATAGGTAGATAGATACAGATAGGTAGGTAGGTAGGTAGATAGATAGAGATAGTTAGGTAGGTAGGTAGATAGATACAGATAGGTAGGTAGGTAGATAGATAGATAGAGATAGGTAGGTAGGTAGATAGATAGATAGAGATAGATAGGTAGGTAGGTAGATTGATAGATACAGATAGGTAGGTAGGTAGATTGATAGATACAGATAGGTAGGTAGGTAGGTAGATAGATAGAGATAGGTAGGTAGGTAGATAGATAGATAGATAGAGATAGGTAGGTAGGTAGGTAGATAGATAGAGATAGGTAGGTAGGTAGATAGATAGATAGAGATAGGTAGGTAGGTAGATAGATAGATACAGATAGGTAGGTAGATAGATAGATAGATAGAGATAGGTAGGTAGGTAGATTGATAAATACAGATAGGTAGGTAGGTAGATAGATAGATACAGATAGGTAGGTAGGTTGATAGATAGATACAGATAGGTAGGTAGGTAGATAGATAGATAGATAGAGATAGGTAGGTAGGTAGATAGATAGATAGAGATATGTAGGTATGTAGATTGATAGATACAGATAGGTAGGTAGGTAGATTGATAGATACAGATAGGTAGGTAGGTAGGTAGATAGATAGAGATAGGTAGGTAGGTAGATAGATAGATACAGATAGGTAGGTAGGTAGGTAGATAGATAGAGATAGGTAGGTAGGTAGATAGATAGATAGATAGAGATAGGTAGGTAGGTAGGTAGATAGATAGAGATAGGTAGGTAGGTAGATAGATAGATAGATAGAGATAGGTAGGTAGGTAGATAGATAGATACAGATAGGTAGGTAGATAGATAGATAGATAGAGATAGGTAGGTAGGTAGATTGATAAATACAGATAGGTAGGTAGGTAGATAGATAGATACAGATAGGTAGGTAGGTAGATAGATAGATACAGATAGGTAGGTAGGTAGGTAGATAGATAGATAGAGATAGGTAGGTAGGTAGATAGATAGATAGAGATATGTAGGTAGGTAGATTGATAGATACACATAGGCAGGTAGATAGGTAGGTAGATAGGTAGATAGATAGTGACATGGTTCCGAAAGAAAGCAGATTTTCAAAGAATTCTGAGGCTTTTTCCTCTAAAAGAATCTTTTATTATTCTGCATAGCTTCGGCACTAACAAATTTAAGCCAGAAACTGAATCCTCCCTCCCCCAAGCATCTGTAACAAAGCATAACTCACTCCTTCATTTTACAGTCATCAATCACATTCTCCAATTAATGTGAACCGTGAGGTGCCCCTCCCGGTGCAGCTGAGCTGACCTTGGCCACACTGTGCCCAGACATTGTTATGGTTGACTTGCATACTTTCCCACCCCTTAACCTACTGCTATCTGTCTTAACTCTAGAAATGCTGCTCGGCTAAGTAAAACAGGTTTGCTTCTTCATATATGGCAAGCAAGAACATACGATGTTAGCAGTCTTGACAGATAGATAGATAGATAGATAGATAGATAGATAGATAGATAGATAGATAGATAGATAGATAGATAAAGATAGGTATGTAGGTAGGTAGATAGATAGAGATAGGTAGGTAGGTAGGTAGGTGGATAGATAGAGATAGGTAGGTAGGTAGATAGATACAGATAGGTAGGTAGGTAGATAGATAGAGATAGGTAGGTAGGTAGATAGATAGAGATAGGTAGGTAGGTAGATAGATAGATACAGATAGGTAGGTAGGTAGATAGATAGAGATAGGTAAGTAGGTAGATAGATAGATACAGATAGGTAGGTAGGTAGGTAGATAGATAGAGATAGGTAGGTAGGTAGATAGATAGATAGAGATAGGTAGGTAGGTAGGTAGATAGATAGAGATAGATAGGTAGGTAGGTAGGTAGATAGATAGAGATAGGTAGGTA
>JAOTOJ010000021.1:202500-217500 GCA_039797435.1 Crotalus adamanteus | reverse complement strand
TAGGTAGATAGATAGATACAGATAGGTAGGTAGATAGATAGATAGATAGATAGAGATAGGTAGGTAGGTAGGTAGATAGCTAGAGATAGGTAGGTAGGTAGGTAGATAGCTAGAGATAGGTAGGTAGGTAGATAGATACAGATAGGTAGGTAGGTAGGTAGATAGATAGAGATAGGTAGGTAGGTAGATAGATAGATACAGATAGGTAGGTAGATAGATAGATAGATAGATAGATAGATAGATAGATAGATAGATAGATAGATAGATAGATAGATAGATAGATAGATAGATAGAGATAGGTAGGTAGGTAGATAGATAGATAGAGATAGGTAGGTAGGTAGATAGATAGATACAGATAGGTAGGTAGGTAGGTAGATAGATACAGATAGGTAGGTAGGTAGATAGATAGATACAGATAGGTAGGTAGGTAGGTAGATAGAGATAGGTAGGTAGGTAGGTAGATAGATACAGATAGGTAGGTAGATAGATAGATAGAGATAGGTAGGTAGGTAGATAGATAGATAGACATAGGTAGGTAGGTAGATTGATAGATACAGATAGGTAGGTAGGTAGATAGATAGATAGACATAGGTAGGTAGGTAGATTGATAGATACAGATAGGTAGGTAGGTAGATACATATATAGAGATAGGTAGGTAGGTAGATTGATAGATACAGATAGGTAGGTAGGTAGATAGATAGATACAGATGGGTAGGTAGGTAGGTAGGTAGATAGATAGATAGATAGATAGATAGATAGATAGATAGATAGATAGATAGATAGATAGATAGATAGAGATAGGTAGGTAGGTAGGTAGATAGATAGATACAGATATGTAGGTAGGTAGATAGATAGATAGAGATAGGTAGGTAGGTAGGTAGATAGATAGAAATATGTAGGTAGGTAGGTAGATAGATAGAGATAGGTAGTTAGGTAGATAGATAGATAGAGATAGGTAGGTAGGTAGATAGATAGATAGAGATAGGTAGGTAGGTCGATAGATAGATACAGATAGGTAGGTAGGTAGAGAGATAAATAGAGATAGGTAGGTAGGTAGATAGATAGATAGACATAGGTAGGTACGTAGATTGATAGATACAGATAGGTAGGTAGGTAGATAGATACAGATAGCTAGGTAGGTATATAGATAGATAGAGATAGGTAGGTAGGTAGATAGATAAATACAGATAGGTAGGTAGGTAGATAGATAGAGATAGGTGGGTAGGTAGGTAGATAGATAGATAGATAGATAGATAGA
Source organism: Crotalus adamanteus (assembly GCA_039797435.1). Taxonomy (NCBI): domain Eukaryota; kingdom Metazoa; phylum Chordata; class Lepidosauria; order Squamata; family Viperidae; genus Crotalus; species Crotalus adamanteus. The sequence goes on along the minus strand of JAOTOJ010000021.1, from coordinate 216,242 downwards.
TAGATAGATAGATAGATAGATAGATAGATAGATAGATAGAGATAGGTATGTAGGTAGATAGATAGAGATAGGTAGGTATGTAGGTAGATAGATAGATAGAGATAGATATGTAGGTAGATTGATAGAGACAGATAGGTAGGTAGGTAGATAGATAGATACAGATACGTAGGTAGGTAGGTAGATAGATAGAGATAGGTAGGTAGGTAGATAGATAGATAGATATAGATAGGTAGGTAGATTGATAGATACAGATAGGTAGGTAGGTAGATAGATAGATACAGTTAGGTAGGTTGGTAGATAGAGATAGGTAGGTAGGTAGGTAGATAGATACAGATAGGTAGGTAGGTAGGTAGGTAGGTAGATAGAGATAGGTAGGTAGGTAGATAGATAGATAGAGATAGGTAGGTAGGTAGATAGAGAGAGATAGGTAGGTAGGTAGATAGATAGATACAGATAGGTAGGTAGGTAGATAGATAGATAGATAAAGATAGGAAGGTAGGTAGGTAGATAGATAGAGATAGGTAGGCAGGTAGATTGATAGATACAGGTAGGTAGGTAGATAGATAGATAGAGATAGGTAGGTAGGTAGATTGATAGATACAGATATGTAGGTAGGTAGGTAGATAGATAGAGATAGGTAGGTAGGTAGGTAGATAGATAGAGATAGGTAGGTAGGTAGATAGATAGATACAGATAGGTAGCTAGGTAGATAGATAGAGATAGGTAGGTAGGTAGATAGATAGAGATAGGTAGGTAGGTAGATAGATACAGATAGGTAGGTATGTAGATAGATAGATACAGATAGGTAGGTAGGTAGATAGATAGATAGAGATAGGTAGGTAGTTAGATAGATAGATAGAGATAGGTAGGTAGGTAGATAGATAGATAGAGATAGGTAAGTAGATAGATAGATAGATAGATAGATAGATAGATAGATAGATAGATAGATAGATAGATAGAGATAGGTAGGTAGGTAGATAGATAAATACAGATAGGTAGGATATGTAGATAGATAGAGATAGGTATGTAGGTAGGTAGATAGATAGATAGATAGATAGATAGATAGATAGATAGATAGATAGATAGATAGATAGATAGATAGATAGATAGATAGAGATAGGTATGTAGGTAGATAGATAGAGATAGGTAGTTATGTAGGTAGATAGATAGATAGAGATAGATATGTAGGTAGATTGATAGAGACAGATAGGTAGGTAGGTAGATAGATAGATACAGATACGTAGGTAGGTAGGTAGATAGATAGAGATAGGTAGGTAGGTAGATAGATAGATAGATATAGATAGGTAGGTAGATTGATAGATACAGATAGGTAGGTAGGTAGATAGATAGATACAGTTAGGTAGGTTGGTAGATAGAGATAGGTAGGTAGGTAGGTAGATAGATACAGATAGGTAGGTAGGTAGGTAGGTAGGTAGATAGAGATAGGTAGGTAGGTAGATAGATAGATAGAGATAGGTAGGTAGGTAGATAGAGAGAGATAGGTAGGTAGGTAGATAGATAGATACAGATAGGTAGGTAGGTAGATAGATAGATAGATAAAGATAGGAAGGTAGGTAGGTAGATAGATAGAGATAGGTAGGCAGGTAGATTGATAGATACAGGTAGGTAGGTAGATAGATAGATAGAGATAGGTAGGTAGGTAGATTGATAGATACAGATATGTAGGTAGGTAGGTAGATAGATAGAGATAGGTAGGTAGATAGATAGAGATAGGTAGGTAGGTAGATAGATAGATACAGATAGGTAGCTAGGTAGATAGATAGAGATAGGTAGGTAGGTAGATAGATAGAGATAGGTAGGTAGGTAGATAGATACAGATAGGTAGGTATGTAGATAGATAGATACAGATAGGTAGGTAGGTAGATAGATAGATAGAGATAGGTAGGTAGTTAGATAGATAGATAGAGATAGGTAGGTAGGTAGATAGATAGATAGAGATAGGTAAGTAGATAGATAGATAGATAGATAGATAGATAGATAGATAGATAGATAGATAGATAGATAGATAGATAGATAGATAGAGATAGGTAGGTAGGTAGATAGATAAATACAGATAGGTAGGATATGTAGATAGATAGAGATAGGTATGTAGGTAGGTAGATAGATAGATAGATAGATAGATAGATAGATAGATAGATAGATAGATAGATAGATAGATAGATAGATAGATAGATAGATAGATAGATAGATAGATAGAGTTAGGTAGGTAGGTAGATAGATAGAGATAGGTAGGTAGGTAGGTAGATAGATAGAAAGAGATAGGTAGGTAGGTAGATAGATAGATACAGATAGGTAGGTAGGTAGGTAGATAGATACAGATAGGTAGGTAGGTAGATAGATAGATACAGATAGGTAGGTAGGTAGGTAGATAGAGATAGGTAGGTAGGTAGGTAGATAGATACAGATAGGTAGGTAGATAGATAGATAGAGATAGGTAGGTAGGTAGATAGATAGATAGACATAGGTAGGTAGGTAGATTGATAGATACAGATAGGTAGGTAGGTAGATAGATAGATAGACATAGGTAGGTAGGTAGATTGATAGATACAGATAGGTAGGTAGGTAGATACATATATAGAGATAGGTAGGTAGGTAGATTGATAGATACAGATAGGTAGGTAGGTAGATAGATAGATACAGATGGGTAGGTAGGTAGGTAGGTAGATAGATAGATAGATAGATAGATAGATAGATAGATAGATAGATAGATAGATAGATAGATAGATAGAGATAGGTAGGTAGGTAGGTAGATAGATAGATACAGATATGTAGGTAGGTAGATAGATAGATAGAGATAGGTAGGTAGGTAGGTAGATAGATAGAAATATGTAGGTAGGTAGGTAGATAGATAGAGATAGGTAGTTAGGTAGATAGATAGATAGAGATAGGTAGGTAGGTAGATAGATAGATAGAGATAGGTAGGTAGGTCGATAGATAGATACAGATAGGTAGGTAGGTAGAGAGATAAATAGAGATAGGTAGGTAGGTAGATAGATAGATAGACATAGGTAGGTACGTAGATTGATAGATACAGATAGGTAGGTAGGTAGATAGATACAGATAGCTAGGTAGGTATATAGATAGATAGAGATAGGTAGGTAGGTAGATAGATAAATACAGATAGGTAGGTAGGTAGATAGATAGAGATAGGTGGGTAGGTAGGTAGATAGATAGATAGATAGATAGATAGATAGATAGATAGATAGATAGATAGATAGATAGATAGATAGATAGATAGATAGAGATAGGTATGTAGGTAGATAGATAGAGATAGGTAGGTATGTAGGTAGATAGATAGATAGAGATAGATATGTAGGTAGATTGATAGAGACAGATAGGTAGGTAGGTAGATAGATAGATACAGATACGTAGGTAGGTAGGTAGATAGATAGAGATAGGTAGGTAGGTAGATAGATAGATAGATATAGATAGGTAGGTAGATTGATAGATACAGATAGGTAGGTAGGTAGATAGATAGATACAGTTAGGTAGGTTGGTAGATAGAGATAGGTAGGTAGGTAGGTAGATAGATACAGATAGGTAGGTAGGTAGGTAGGTAGGTAGATAGAGATAGGTAGGTAGGTAGATAGATAGATAGAGATAGGTAGGTAGGTAGATAGAGAGAGATAGGTAGGTAGGTAGATAGATAGATACAGATAGGTAGGTAGGTAGATAGATAGATAGATAAAGATAGGAAGGTAGGTAGGTAGATAGATAGAGATAGGTAGGCAGGTAGATTGATAGATACAGGTAGGTAGGTAGATAGATAGATAGAGATAGGTAGGTAGGTAGATTGATAGATACAGATATGTAGGTAGGTAGATAGATAGAGATAGGTAGGTAGGTAGGTAGATAGATAGAGATAGGTAGGTAGGTAGATAGATAGATACAGATAGGTAGCTAGGTAGATAGATAGAGATAGGTAGGTAGGTAGATAGATAGAGATAGGTAGGTAGGTAGATAGATACAGATAGGTAGGTATGTAGATAGATAGATACAGATAGGTAGGTAGGTAGATAGATAGATAGAGATAGGTAGGTAGTTAGATAGATAGATAGAGATAGGTAGGTAGGTAGATAGATAGATAGAGATAGGTAAGTAGATAGATAGATAGATAGATAGATAGATAGATAGATAGATAGATAGATAGATAGATAGATAGATAGATAGAGATAGGTAGGTAGGTAGATAGATAAATACAGATAGGTAGGATATGTAGATAGATAGAGATAGGTATGTAGGTAGGTAGATAGATAGATAGATAGATAGATAGATAGATAGATAGATAGATAGATAGATAGATAGATAGATAGATAGATAGATAGATAGATAGAGTTAGGTAGGTAGGTAGATAGATAGAGATAGGTAGGTAGGTAGGTAGATAGATAGAAAGAGATAGGTAGGTAGGTAGATTGATAGATACAGAATGATAGGTAGGTAGATAGATAGATACAGATGGGTAGGTAGGTAGATAGATAGGTAGATAGATAGATAGATAGATAGATAGATAGATAGGTAGGATATGTAGATAGATAGAGATAGGTATGTAGGTAGGTAGATAGATAGATATATAGATAGATAGATAGATAGATAGATAGATAGATAGATAGATAGATAGGTAGGTAGGTAGATAGATAGATACAGATAGGTAGGTAGGAAGATAGATAGATAGATACAGATAGGTAGGTAGGTAGATAGATAGAGATAGGTAGGTAGGTAGGTAGATAGAGATAGGTAGGTAGGTAGATCGATAGATACAGATAGGTAGGTAGATTGATAGATAGAGATAGGTAGGTAGGTAGATTGATAGATACAGATAGGTAGGTAGGTAGATAGATAGAGATAGGTAGGTAGGTAGATTGATAGATACAGATAGGTAGGTAGGTAGATAGATAGATACAGATAGGTAGGTAGGTAGATAGAAGGATACAGATATGTAGGTAGGTAGATAGATAGATAGAGATAGGTAGGTAGGTAGGTAGATAGATAGAAATATGTAGGTAGGTAGGTAGATAGATAGAGATAGTTAGTTAGGTAGATAGATAGATAGAGATAGGTAGGTAGGTAGATAGATAGATAGAGATAGGTAGGTAGGTCGATAGATAGATACAGATAGGTAGGTAGGTAGAGAGATAAATAGAGATAGGTAGGTAGGTAGATAGATAGATAGACATAGGTAGGTACGTAGATTGATAGATACAGATAGGTAGGTAGGTAGATAGATACAGATAGCTAGGTAGGTATATAGATAGATAGAGATAGGTAGGTAGGTAGATAGATAAATACAGATAGGTAGGTAGGTAGATAGATAGAGATAGGTGGGTAGGTAGGTAGGTAGATAGATAGATAGATAGATAGATAGATAGATAGATAGATAGATAGATAGATAGATAGATATAGGTAAGTAGGTAGATAGATAGAGATAGGTAGGTAGGTAGGTAGATAGATAGATAGAGATAGATATGTAGGTAGATTGATAGAGACAGATAGGTAGGTAGGTAGATAGATAGATACAGATACGTAGGTAGGCAGGTAGATAGATAGAGATAGGTAGGTAGGTAGATAGATAGATAGAGATAGATAGGTAGGTAGATTGATAGATACAGATAGGTAGGTAGGTAGATAGATAGATACAGTTAGGTAGGTAGGTAGATAGAGATAGGTAGGTAGGTAGGTAGATAGATACAGATAGGTAGGTAGGTAGATAGATAGATACAGATAGTTAGGTAGGTAGGTAGGTAGATAGATAGAGATAGGTAGGTAGGTAGATAGATGGATAGAGATAGGTAGGTAGGTAGATAGAGAGTGATAGGTAGGTAGGTAGATAGATAGATACAGATAGGTAGGTAGGTAGATAGATAGATAGATAAAGATAGGAAGGTAGGTAGGTAGATAGATAGATAGAGATAGGTAGGCAGGTAGATTGATAGATACAGATATGTAGGTAGGAAGGTAGATAGATAGAGATAGGTAGGTAGGTAGGTAGATAGATAGAGATAGGTAGGTAGGTAGATAGATAGATACAGATAGGTAGCTAGGTAGATAGATAGAGATAGGTAGGTAGGTAGATAGATAGAGATAGGTAGGTAGGTAGATAGATACAGATAGGTAGGTATGTAGATAGATAGATACAGATAGGTAGGTAGGTAGATAGATAGATAGAGATAGGTAGGTAGGTAGATAGATAGATAGAGATAGGTAGGTAGGTAGATAGATAGAGAGAGATAGATAGGAAGGTAGATAGATAGATAGATAGAGATAGTTAGATAGGTAGATAGATAGATACAGATAGGTAGGTAGGTAGATAGATAATTACAGATAGGTAGGTAGGTAGATAGATAGATAGAGATAGGTATGTAGGTAGATAGATAGATAGAGATAGGTAGGTAGGTCGATAGATAGATACAGATAGGTAGGTAGGTAGAGAGACAAATAGAGATAGGTAGGTAGGTATATAGATAGATAGATAGACATAGGTAGGTAGGTAGATTGATAGATACAGATAGGTAGGTAGGTAGATAGATACAGATAGCTAGGTAGGTAGATAGATAGATAGAGATAGGTAGGTAGGTAGATAGATAAATACAGATAGGTAGGTAGGTAGATAGATAGAGATAGGTAGGTAGGTAGATAGATAGATAGATAGATAGATAGATAGATAGATAGATAGATAGATAGATAGATAGATAGATAGATAGATAGAGATAGGTATGTAGGTAGATAGATAGAGATAGGTAGGTAGGTAGGTAGATAGATAGATAGAGATAGATATGTAGGTAGATTGATAGAGACAGATAGGTAGGTAGGTAGATAGATAGATACAGATACGTAGGTAGGTAGGTAGATAGATAGAGATAGGTAGGTAGGTAGATAGATAGATAGAGATAGATAGGTAGGTAGATTGATAGATACAGATAGGTAGGTAGGTAGATAGATAGATACAGTTAGGTAGGTAGGTAGATAGAGATAGGTAGGTAGGTAGGTAGATAGATACAGATAGGTAGGTAGGTAGATAGATAGATACAGATAGGTAGGTAGGTAGGTAGATAGATAGAGATAGGTAGGTAGGTAGATAGATAGATTGAGATAGGTAGGTAGGTAGATAGAGAGAGATAGGTAGGTAGGTAGATAGATAGATACAGATAGGTAGGTAGGTAGATATATAGATAAAGATAGGAAGGTAGGTAGGTAGATATATAGAGATAGGTAGGTAGGTAGATTGATAGATACAGGTAGGTAGGTAGATAGATAGAGATAGGTAGGTAGGTAGACTGATAGATACAGATAGGTAGGTAGGTAGATAGATAGATAGAGATAGGTAGGTAGGTAGATTGATAGATACAGATATGTAGGTAGGTAGGTAGATAGATAGAGATAGGTAGGTAGGTAGGTAGATAGATAGAGATAGGTAGGTAGGTAGATAGATAGATAGATAGAGATAGGTAGGTAGGTAGATAGATAGAGATAGGTAGGTAGGTAGATAGATACAGATAGGTAGGTATGTAGATAGATAGATACAGATAGGTAGGTAGGTAGATAGATAGATACAGATAGGTAGGTAGTTAGATAGATAGATAGAGATAGGTAGGTAGGTAGGTAGATAGATAAATAGAGATAGGTAGGTAGGTAGGTAGATAGATAGAGATAGATAGGTAGGTAGATAGATAGATAGAGATAGTTAGGTAGGTAGATAGATAGATAGAGATAGGTAGGTAGGTAGGTAGATATATAGATAGATACAGATAGGTAGGTAGGTAGATAGATAAATACAGATAGGTAGGTAGGTAGATAGATAGATAGAGATAGGTAGGTAGGTAGATAGATAGATAGAGATAGGTAGGTAGGTCGATAGATAGATACAGATAGGTAGGTAGGTAGATAGATAAATAGAGATAGGTAGGTAGGTAGATAGATCGATAGACATAGGTAGGTAAGTAGATTAATAGATACAGATAGGTAGGTAGGTAGATAGATACAGATAGGTAGGTATGTAGATAGATAGATGGAGATAGGTAGGTAGGTAGATAGATAAATACAGATAGGTAGGTAGGTAGATAGATAGAGATAGGTAGGTAGGTAGATAGATAGATACAGATAGGTAGGTAGGTAGATAGATAGATAGATAAAGATAGGTAGGTAGGTAGGTAGGTAGATAGATAGAGATAGGTAGATAGGTAGATAGATACAGATAGGTAGGTAGGTAGATAGATAGATAGAGATAGGTAGGTAGGTAGATTGATAGATACAGATAGGTAGGTAGGTAGATTGATAGATACAGATAGGTAGGTAGGTAGATAGATAGATACAGATAGGTAGGTAGGTAGGTAGATAGATAGAGATAGGTAGGTAGGTTGGTAGATAGATAGAGATAGATAGGTAGGTAGATTGATAGAGACAGATAGGTAGGTAGGTAGATAGATAGATACAGATAAGTAGGTAGGTAGGTAGATAGATAGATAGTGATAGATAGGTAGGTAGATTGATAGATACAGATAGGTAGGTAGGTAGATAGATAGATACAGATAGGTAGGTAGGTAGATAGATAGAGATAGGTAGGTAGGTAGGTAGATAGATACAGATAGGTAGGTAGGTAGGTAGGTAGATAGATAGATACAGATAGGTAGGTAGGTAGGTAGATAGATAGAGATAGGTAGGTAGGTAGATAGATAGATAGGTAGAGATAGGTAGGTAGGTAGATAGATAGATACAGATAGGTAGGTAGATAGATAGATAGATAGATAGATAGATAGATAGATGGATAGATACAGATATGTAGGTAGGTAGGTAGATAGATAGAGATAGGTAGGTAGGTAGGTAGATAGATAGAGATAGGTAGGTAGGTAGATAGATAGATAGAGATAGGTAGGTAGGTAGATAGATAGAGATAGGTAGGTAGGTAGATAGATACAGATAGGTAGGTAGGTAGATAGATAGATAGATAGATAGATAGATAGATAGATAGATAGATAGATAGATAGAGATAGGTATGTAGGTAGATAGATAGAGATAGGTAGGTAGGTAGATAGATAGATAGATAGGTATAGATAGGTAGGTAGATTGATAGAGACAGATAGGTAGGTAGGTAGATAGATAGATACAGATACGTAGGTATGTAGATAGATAGAGATAGGTAGGTAGGTAGATAGATAGATAGAGATAGATAGGTAGGTAGATTGATAGATACAGATAGGTAGGTAGGTAGATAGATAGATACAGATAGGTAGGTAGGTAGGTAGATAGATAGAGATAGGTGGGTAGGTAGGTAGATAGATAGAAAGAGATAGGTAGGTAGGTTGGTAGGTAGATAAATAGAGATAGGTAGGTAGGTAGATAGATAGATAGAGATAGGTAGGTAGGTAGATAGATACATACAGATAGGTAGGTAGATAGATAGATAGATAGATAGATAGATAGATAGATAGATAGATAGATAGATAGATAGATAGATAGATAGATAGAGATAGGTAGGTAGGTAGATAGATAGATACAGATAGGTAGGTAGGTAGGTAGATAGATAGAGATAGGTAGGTAGGTAGATAGATAGATAGAGATAGGTAGGTAGGTAGATTGATAGATACAGATAGGTAGGTAGGTAGATAGATAGATACAGATAGGTAGGTAGTTAGATAGATAGATAGAGATAGGTAGGTAGGTAGGTAGATAGATAAATAGAGATAGGTAGGTAGGTAGGTAGATAGATAGAGATAGATAGGTAGGTAGATAGATAGATAGAGATAGTTAGGTAGGTAGATAGATAGATAGAGATAGGTAGGTAGGTAGGTAGATATATAGATAGATACAGATAGGTAGGTAGGTAGATAGATAAATTCAGATAGGTAGGTAGGTAGATAGATAGATAGAGATAGGTAGGTAGGTAGATAGATAGATAGATAGAGATAGGTAGGTAGGTCGATAGATAGATACAGATAGGTAGGTAGGTAGATAGATAAATAGAGATAGGTAGGTAGGTAGATAGATAGATAGACATAGGTAGGTAGGTAGATTGATAGATACAGATAGGTAGGTAGGTAGATAGATACAGATAGGTAGGTATGTAGATAGATAGATGGAGATAGGTAGGTAGATAGATAGATAAATACAGATAGGTAGGTAGGTAGATAGATAGAGATAGGTAGGTAGGTAGGTAGGTAGATAGATAGATAGATAGATAGATAGATAGATAGATAGATAGATAGATAGATAGATAGATAGATAGATAGATAGATAGATAGATAGAGATAGGTATGTAGGTAGATAGATAGAGATAGGTAGGTAGGTAGGTAGATAGATAGATAGATATAGATAGGTAGGTAGATTGATAGAGACAGATAGGTAGGTAGGTAGATAGATAGATACAGATACGTAGGTAGGTAGGTTGATAGATAGAGATAGGTAGGTAGGTAGATAGATAGATAGAGATAGATAGGTAGGTAGATTGATAGATACAGATAGGTAGGTAGGTAGATAGATAGATACAGTTAAGTAGGTATGTAGATAGAGATAGGTAGGTAGGTAGGTAGGTAGATAGATACAGATAGGTAGGTAGGTAGATAGATAGATACAGATAGGTAGGTAGGTAGGTAGATATATAGAGATAGGTAGGTAGGTAGATAGATAGATAGAGATAGGTAGGTAGGTAGATAGAGAGAGATATGTAGGTAGGTAGATAGATAGATACAGATAGGTAGGTAGGTAGATAGATAGATAGATAGATAGATAGATAGATAGATAGATAAAGATAGGTAGGTAGGTAGATAGATAGAGATAGGTAGGTAGGTAGATTGATAGATACAGGTAGGTAGGTAGGTAGATAGATATATAGATAGATAGAGATAGGTAGGTAGGTAGATTGATAGATACAGATATGTAGGTAGGTATATAGATAGATACAGATAGGTAGGTAGGTAGATAGATAGATAGATAGATAAAGATAGGTAGGTAGGTAGGTAGGTAGATAGATAGAGATAGTTAGGTAGGTAGGTAGATAGATACAGATAGGTAGGTAGGTAGATAGAGAGATAGAGATAGGTAGGTAGGTAGATTGATAGATACAGATAGGTAGGTAGGTAGATTGATAGATACAGATAGGTAGGTAGGTAGGTAGATAGATAGAGATAGGTGGGTAGGTAGGTAGATAGATAGAAAGAGATAGGTAGGTAGGTAGGTAGGTAGATAAATAGAGATAGGTAGGTAGGTAGATAGATAGATAGAGATAGGTAGGTAGGTAGATAGATAGATACAGATAGGTAGGTAGATAGATAGATAGATAGATAGATAGATAGAGATAGGTAGGTAGGTAGATAGATAGATACAGATAGGTAGGTAGGTAGGTAGATAGATAGAGATAGGTAGGTAGGTAGATAGATAGATAGAGATAGGTAGGTAGGTAGATTGATAGATACAGATAGGTAGGTAGATAGATAGATAGATAGATAGATAGATAGATAGATAGATAGATAGATAGATAGATAGATAGATAGATAGATAGATAGATAGATAGATAAAGATAGGTAGGTAGGTAGATAGATAGAGATAGGTAGGTAGGTAGGTAGGTAGATAGATAGAGATAGGTAGGTAGGTAGATAGATAGAGATAGGAAGGTAGGTAGATAGATAGAGATAGGTAGGTAGGTAGATAGATACAGATAGGTAGGTAGGTAGATAGATAGATAGAGATAGGTAGGTAGGTAGATAGATAGATAGACATAGGTAGGTAGGTAGATTGATAGATACAGATAGGTAGGTAGGTAGATAGATAGATACAGATAGGTAGGTAGGTAGGTAGATAGATAGATAGATAGATAGATAGATAGATAAAGATAGGTAGGTAGGTAGATAGATAGAGATAGGTAGGTAGGTAGATTGATAGATACAGGTAGGTAGGTAGGTAGATAGATATATAGATAGATAGAGATAGGTAGGTAGGTAGATTGATAGATACAGATATGTAGGTAGGTATATAGATAGATACAGATAGGTAGGTAGGTAGATAGATAGATAGATAAAGATAGGTAGGTAGGTAGGTAGGTAGATAGATAGAGATAGTTAGGTAGGTAGGTAGATAGATACAGATAGGTAGGTAGGTAGATAGAGAGATAGAGATAGAGATAGGTAGGTAGGTAGATTGATAGATACAGATACGTAGGTAGGTAGATTGATAGATACAGATAGGTAGGTAGGTAGGTAGATAGATAGAGATAGGTGGGTAGGTAGGTAGATAGATAGAAAGAGATAGGTAGGTAGGTAGGTAGGTAGATAAATAGAGATAGGTAGGTAGGTAGATAGATAGATAGAGATAGGTAGGTAGGTAGATAGATAGATACAGATAGGTAGGTAGATAGATAGATAGATAGATAGATAGATAGATAGATAGATAGAGATAGGTAGGTAGGTAGATAGATAGATACAGATAGGTAGGTAGGTAGGTAGATAGATAGAGATAGGTAGGTAGGTAGATAGATAGATAGAGATAGGTAGGTAGGTAGATTGATAGATACAGATAGGTAGGTAGATAGATAGATAGATAGATAGATAGATAGATAGATAGATAGATAGATAGATAGATAGATAGATAGGTAGGTAGGTAGGTAGATAGATACAGATAGGTAGGTAGGTAGATAGATAGATAGAGATAGGTAGGTAGGTAGATAGATAGATAGACATAGGTAGGTAGGTAGATTGATAGATACAGATAGGTAGGTAGGTAGATAGATAGATACAGATAGGTACGTAGGTAGGTAGATAGATAGATAGATAGATAAAGATAGGTAGGTAGGTAGATAGATAGAGATAGGTAGGTAGGTAGATTGATAGATACAGGTAGGTAGGTAGGTAGATAGATATATAGATAGATAGAGATAGGTAGGTAGGTAGATTGATAGATACAGATATGTAGGTAGGTATATAGATAGATACAGATAGGTAGGTAGGTAGATAGATAGATAGATAAAGATAGGTAGGTAGGTAGGTAGGTAGATAGATAGAGATAGTTAGGTAGGTAGGTAGATAGATACAGATAGGTAGGTAGGTAGATAGAGAGATAGAGATAGAGATAGGTAGGTAGGTAGATTGATAGATACAGATACGTAGGTAGGTAGATTGATAGATACAGATAGGTAGGTAGGTAGGTAGATAGATAGAGATAGGTGGGTAGGTAGGTAGATAGATAGAAAGAGATAGGTAGGTAGGTAGGTAGGTAGATAAATAGAGATAGGTAGGTAGGTAGATAGATAGATAGAGATAGGTAGGTAGGTAGATAGATAGATACAGATAGGTAGGTAGATAGATAGATAGATAGATAGATAGATAGAGATAGGTAGGTAGGTAGATAGATAGATACAGATAGGTAGGTAGGTAGGTAGATAGATAGAGATAGGTAGGTAGGTAGATAGATAGATAGAGATAGGTAGGTAGGTAGATTGATAGATACAGATAGGTAGGTAGATAGATAGATAGATAGATAGATAGATAGATAGATAGATAGATAGATAGATAGATAGATAGATAGATAGATAGATAGATAGATAGATAGATAGATAGATAGATAAAGATAGGTAGGTAGGTAGATAGATAGAGATAGGTAGGTAGGTAGGTAGGTAGGTAGGTAGATAGATAGAGATAGGTAGGTAGGTAGATAGATAGAGATAGGAAGGTAGGTAGATAGATAGAGATAGGTAGGTAGGTAGATAGATACAGATAGGTAGGTAGGTAGATAGATAGATA
>JAOTOJ010000021.1:180000-195000 GCA_039797435.1 Crotalus adamanteus | reverse complement strand
GATACAGATAGGTAGGTAGATAGATAGATAGATAGATAGATAGATAGATAGATAGATAGATAAAGATAGGTAGGTAGGTAGATAGATAGAGAGAGGTAGGTAGGTAGGTAGGTAGATAGATAGAGATAGGTAGGTTGGTAGATAGATAGAGATATGTAGGTAGGTAAATAGATAGAGATAGGTAGGTAGGTAGATAGATACAGATAGGTAGGTAGGTAGATAGATAGATAGAGATAGGTAGGTAGGTAGATAGATAGATAGACATAGGTAGGTAGGTAGATTGATAGATACAGATAGGTAGGTAGGTAGGTAGATAGATACAGATAGGTAGGTAGGTAGGTAGATAGATACAGATAGGTAGGTAGGTAGATAGATACAGATAGGTAGGTAGGTAGATAGATAGATAGATAGATAAAGATAGGTAGGTAGGTAGGTAGGTAGGTAGATAGATAGAGATAGTTAGGTAGGTAGGTAGATAGATACAGATAGGTAGGTAGGTAGATAGAGAGATAGAGATAGGTAGGTAGGTAGATAGATAGATAGAGATAGGTAGGTAGGTAGATTGATAGATACAGATAGGTAGGTAGGTAGATTGATAGATACAGATAGGTAGGTAGGTAGGTAGATAGATAGAGATAGGTAGGTAGGTAGATAGATAGATAGAGATAGGTAGGTAGGTAGATTGATAGATACAGATAGGTAGGTAGGTAGGTAGATAGATAGATAGATAGATAGATAGATAGATAGATAGATAGATAGATAGATAGATAGATAGATAAAGATAGGTAGGTAGGTAGATAGATAGAGATAGGTAGGTAGGTAGGTAGGTAGGTAGATAGATAGAGATAGGTAGGTTGGTAGATAGATAGAGATAGGTAGGTAGGTAAATAGATAGAGATAGGTAGGTAGGTAGATAGATACAGATAGGTAGGTAGGTAGATAGATAGATAGAGATAGGTAGGTAGGTAGATAGATAGATAGACATAGGTAGGTAGGTAGATTGATAAATACAGATAGGTAGGTAGGTAGATAGATAGATAGATACAGATAGGTAGGTAGGTAGATAGATAGATACAGATAGGTAGGTAGGTAGATAGATAGATAGATAGATAGATAGATAGATAGATAGATAGATAGATAGATAGATAGATAGATAGATAGAGATAGGTAGGTAGGTAGATTGATAGATACAGATAGGTAGGTAGGTAGATAGATAGATACAGATAGGTAGGTAGGTAGATAGATAGATAGATAAAGATAGGTAGGTAGGTAGGTAGGTAGATAGATAGAGATAGGTAGATAGGTAGATAGATACAGATAGGTAGGTAGGTAGATAGATAGATAGAGATAGGTAGGTAGGTAGATTGATAGATACAGATAGGTAGGTAGGTAGATTGATAGATACAGATAGGTAGGTAGGTAGATAGATAGATACAGATAGGTAGGTAGGTAGGTAGATAGATAGAGATAGGTAGGTAGGTTGGTAGATAGATAGAGATAGATAGGTAGGTAGATTGATAGAGACAGATAGGTAGGTAGGTAGGTAGATAGATACAGATAAGTAGGTAGGTAGGTAGATAGATAGATAGTGATAGATAGGTAGGTAGATTGATAGATACAGATAGGTAGGTAGGTAGATAGATAGATACAGATAGGTAGGTAGGTAGATAGATAGAGATAGGTAGGTAGGTAGGTAGATAGATACAGATAGGTAGGTAGGTAGGTAGATAGATAGATACAGATAGGTAGGTAGGTAGGTAGATAGATAGAGATAGGTAGGTAGGTAGATAGATAGATAGGTAGAGATAGGTAGGTAGGTAGATAGATAGATACAGATAGGTAGGTAGGTAGATAGATAGATAGATAGATAGATAGATAGATAGATAGATAGATAGATAGATAGATAGATAAAGATAGGTAGGTAGGTAGGTAGATAGATAGAGATAGGTAGGTAGGTAGATTGATAGATACAGATAGGTAGGTAGGTAGATAGATAGATACAGATAGGTAGGTAGGTGGATAGATAGATACAGATATGTAGGTAGGTAGATAGATAGAGAGAGAGAGGTAGGTAGGTAGGTAGATAGATAGATAGAGATATGTAGGTAGGTAGGTAGATAGATAGAGATAGGTAGGTAGGTAGATAGATAGATAGAGATAGGTAGGTAGGTAGATTGATAGATACAGATAGGTAGGTAGGTAGGTAGATAGATACAGATAGGTAGGTAGGTAGATAGATAGAGATAGGTAGGTAGGTAGATAGATAGATAGACATAGGTAGGTAGGTAGATTGATAGATACAGATTGGTAGGTAGGGAGATAGATAGATAGACATAGGTAGGTAGCTAGGTAGATAGATAAATACAAATAGGTAGGTAGGTAGATAGATAGATAGAGATAGGTAGGTAGGTAGATTGATAGATACAGATAGGTAGGTAGGTAGATAGATAGATACAGATAGGTAGGTACGTAGGTAGGTAGATAGATAGATAGAGATAGGTAGGTAGGTAGGTAGATAGATAGATACAGATAGGTAGGTAGGTAGATAGATAGATACAGATAGGTAGGTAGGTAGATAGATAGATAGATACAGATAGGTAGGTAGGTAGATAGATAGATAGATACAGATAGGTAGGTAGGTAGATAGATAGATAGAGATAGGTAGGTAGGTAGATTGATAGATACAGATAGGTAGGTAGGTAGATAGATAGATACAGATAGGTAGGTAGGTAGATAGATAGATAGTTAAAGATAGGTAGGTAGGTAGATAGATAGATAGATACAGATAGGTAGGTAGGTAGCTAGATAGATACAGATAGGTAAGTACGTAGGTAGGTAGATAGATAGATAGAGATAGGTAGGTAGGTAGGTAGATAGATAGATACAGATAGGTAGGTAGGTAGATAGATAGATACAGATAGGTAGGTAGGTAGATAGATAGATAGATACAGATAGGTAGGTAGGTAGATAGATAGATACAGATAGGTAGGTAGGTAGATTGATAGATACAGATAGGTAGGAAGGTAGGTAGATAGATACAGATAGGTAGGTAGGTAGATAGATAGATACAGATAGGTAGGTAGGTAGATAGATAGATACAGATAGGTAGGTAGGTAGATAGATAGATACAGATAGGTAGGTAGGTGGATAGATAGATACAGATATGTAGGTAGGTAGATAGATAGAGAGAGAGAGGTAGGTAGGTAGGTAGATAGATAGATAGAGATATGTAGGTAGGTAGGTAGATAGATAGAGATAGGTAGGTAGGTAGATAGATAGATAGAGATAGGTAGGTAGGTAGATTGATAGATACAGATAGGTAGGTAGGTAGGTAGATAGATACAGATAGGTAGGTAGGTAGATAGATAGAGATAGGTAGGTAGGTAGATAGATAGATAGACATAGGTAGGTAGGTAGATTGATAGATACAGATTGGTAGGTAGGGAGATAGATAGATAGACATAGGTAGGTAGCTAGGTAGATAGATAAATACAAATAGGTAGGTAGGTAGATAGATAGATAGAGATAGGTAGGTAGGTAGATTGATAGATACAGATAGGTAGGTAGGTAGATAGATAGATACAGATAGGTAGGTACGTAGGTAGGTAGATAGATAGATAGAGATAGGTAGGTAGGTAGGTAGATAGATAGATACAGATAGGTAGGTAGGTAGATAGATAGATACAGATAGGTAGGTAGGTAGATAGATAGATACAGATAGGTAGGTAGGTAGATAGATAGATAGATACAGATAGGTAGGTAGGTAGATAGATAGATAGAGATAGGTAGGTAGGTAGATTGATAGATACAGATAGGTAGGTAGGTAGATAGATAGATACAGATAGGTAGGTAGGTAGATAGATAGATAGTTAAAGATAGGTAGGTAGGTAGATAGATAGATAGATACAGATAGGTAGGTAGGTAGGTAGATAGATACAGATAGGTAAGTACGTAGGTAGGTAGATAGATAGATAGAGATAGGTAGGTAGGTAGGTAGATAGATAGATACAGATAGGTAGGTAGGTAGATAGATAGATACAGATAGGTAGGTAGGTAGATAGATAGATAGATACAGATAGGTAGGTAGGTAGATAGATAGATAGATACAGATAGGTAGGTAGGTAGATAGATAGATAGAGATAGGTAGGTAGGTAGATTGATAGATACACATAGGTAGGTAGGTAGATAGATAGATAGTTAAAGATAGGTAGGTAGGTAGATAGATAGATAGATACAGATAGGTAGGTAGGTAGATAGATAGATACAGATAGGTAGGTAGGTAGATTGATAGATACAGATAGGTAGGAAGGTAGGTAGATAGATACAGATAGGTAGGTAGGTAGATAGATAGATACAGATAGGTAGGTAGGTAGATAGATAGATACAGATAGGTAGATAGGTAGATAGATAGATACAGATAGGTAGGTAGGTGGATAGATAGATACAGATATGTAGGTAGGTAGATAGATAGAGAGAGATGTAGGTAGGTAGGTAGATAGATAGATAGAGATATGTAGGTAGGTAGGTAGATAGATAGAGATAGGTAGGTAGGTAGATAGATAGATAGAGATAGGTAGGTAGGTAGATTGATAGATACAGATAGGTAGGTAGGTAGGTAGATAGATACAGATAGGTAGGTAGGTAGATAGATAGAGATAGGTAGGTAGGTAGATAGATAGATAGACATAGGTAGGTAGGTAGATTGATAGATACAGATTGGTAGGTAGGGAGATAGATAGATAGACATAGGTAGGTAGCTAGGTAGATAGATAAATACAAATAGGTAGGTAGGTAGATAGATAGATAGAGATAGGTAGGTAGGTAGATTGATAGATACAGATAGGTAGGTAGGTAGATAGATAGATACAGATAGGTAGGTACGTAGGTAGGTAGATAGATAGATAGAGATAGGTAGGTAGGTAGGTAGATAGATAGATACAGATAGGTAGGTAGGTAGATAGATAGATACAGATAGGTAGGTAGGTAGATAGATAGATAGATACAGATAGGTAGGTAGGTAGGTAGATAGATAGATACAGATAGGTAGGTAGGTAGATAGATAGATAGAGATAGGTAGGTAGGTAGATTGATAGATACAGATAGGTAGGTAGGTAGATAGATAGATACAGATAGGTAGGTAGGTAGATAGATAGATAGTTAAAGATAGGTAGGTAGGTAGATAGATAGATAGATACAGATAGGTAGGTAGGTAGATAGATAGATACAGATAGGTAAGTACGTAGGTAGGTAGATAGATAGATAGAGATAGGTAGGTAGGTAGGTAGATAGATAGATACAGATAGGTAGGTAGGTAGATAGATAGATACAGATAGGTAAGTAGGTAGATAGATAGATAGATACAGATAGGTAGGTAGGTAGATAGATAGATAGATACAGATAGGTAGGTAGGTAGATAGATAGATAGAGATAGGTAGGTAGGTAGATTGATAGATACAGATAGGTAGGTAGGTAGATAGATAGATAGTTAAAGATAGGTAGGTAGGTAGATAGATAGATAGATACAGATAGGTAGGTAGGTAGATAGATAGATACAGATAGGTAGGTAGGTAGATTGATAGATACAGATAGGTAGGAAGGTAGGTAGATAGATACAGATAGGTAGGTAGGTAGATAGATAGATACAGATAGGTAGGTAGGTAGATAGATAGATAGATACAGATAGGTAGGTAGGTAGATAGATAGATAGATACAGATAGGTAGGTAGGTAGATAGATAGATAGAGATAGGTAGGTAGGTAGATTGATAGATACAGATAGGTAGGTAGGTAGATAGATAGATAGATAGATACAGATAGGTAGGTAGGTAGATAGATAGATAGAGATAGGTAGGTAGGTAGATTGATAGATACAGATAGGTAGGTAGGTAGATAGATAGATAGTTAAAGATAGGTAGGTAGGTAGATAGATAGATAGATACAGATAGGTAGGTAGGTAGATAGATAGATACAGATAGGTAGGTAGGTAGATTGATAGATACAGATAGGTAGG
The DNA here is from genome assembly GCA_039797435.1 of Crotalus adamanteus. Classification (NCBI taxonomy): domain Eukaryota; kingdom Metazoa; phylum Chordata; class Lepidosauria; order Squamata; family Viperidae; genus Crotalus; species Crotalus adamanteus. Next base: position 188,992 of record JAOTOJ010000021.1, on the reverse strand, counting down.
AAGGTAGGTAGATAGATACAGATAGGTAGGTAGGTAGATAGATAGATACAGATAGGTAGGTAGGTAGATAGATAGATAGATACAGATAGGTAGGTAGGTAGATAGATAGATAGATACAGATAGGTAGGTAGGTAGATAGATAGATAGAGATAGGTAGGTAGGTAGATTGATAGATACAGATAGGTAGGTAGGTAGATAGATAGATAGACATAGGTAGGTAGGTAGATTGATAGATACAGATAGGTAGGTAGGTAGGTAGATAGATACAGATAGGTAGGTAGGTAGGTAGATAGATACAGATAGGTAGGTAGGTAGATACATACAGATAGGTAGGTAGGTAGATAGATAGATAGATAGATAAAGATAGGTAGGTAGGTAGGTAGGTAGGTAGGTAGATAGATAGAGATAGTTAGGTAGGTAGGTAGATAGATACAGATAGGTAGGTAGGTAGATAGAGAGATAGAGATAGGTAGGTAGGTAGATAGATAGATAGAGATAGGTAGGTAGGTAGATTGATAGATACAGATAGGTAGGTAGGTAGATTGATAGATACAGATAGGTAGGTAGGTAGGTAGATAGATAGAGATAGGTAGGTAGGTAGATAGATAGATAGAGATAGGTAGGTAGGTAGATTGATAGATACAGATAGGTAGGTAGATAGATAGATAGATAGATAGATAGATAGATAGATAGATAGATAGATAGATAGATAGATAGATAGATAGATAGATAGATAGATAGATAAAGATAGGTAGGTAGGTAGATAGATAGAGATAGGTAGGTAGGTAGGTAGGTAGGTAGATAGATAGAGATAGGTAGGTTGGTAGATAGATAGAGATAGGTAGGTAGGTAAATAGATAGAGATAGGTAGGTAGGTAGATAGATACAGATAGGTAGGTAGGTAGATAGATAGATAGAGATAGGTAGGTAGGTAGATAGATAGATAGACATAGGTAGGTAGGTAGATTGATAAATACAGATAGGTAGGTAGGTAGATAGATAGATAGATACAGATAGGTAGGTAGGTAGATAGATAGATACAGATAGGTAGGTAGGTAGATAGATAGATAGATACAGATAGGTAGGTAGGTAGATAGATAGATAGATAGATAGATAGATAGATAGATAGATAGATAGATAGATAGATAGATAGATAGATAGATAGATAGAGATAGGTAGGTAGGTAGATTGATAGATACAGATAGGTAGGTAGGTAGATAGATAGATACAGATAGGTAGGTAGGTAGATAGATAGATAGATAAAGATAGGTAGGTAGGTAGGTAGGTAGATAGATAGAGATAGGTAGATAGGTAGATAGATACAGATAGGTAGGTAGGTAGATAGATAGATAGAGATAGGTAGGTAGGTAGATTGATAGATACAGATAGGTAGGTAGGTAGATTGATAGATACAGATAGGTAGGTAGGTAGATAGATAGATACAGATAGGTAGGTAGGTAGGTAGATAGATAGAGATAGGTAGGTAGGTTGGTAGATAGATAGAGATAGATAGGTAGGTAGATTGATAGAGACAGATAGGTAGGTAGGTAGGTAGATAGATACAGATAAGTAGGTAGGTAGGTAGATAGATAGATAGTGATAGATAGGTAGGTAGATTGATAGATACAGATAGGTAGGTAGGTAGATAGATAGATACAGATAGGTAGGTAGGTAGATAGATAGAGATAGGTAGGTAGGTAGGTAGATAGATACAGATAGGTAGGTAGGTAGGTAGATAGATAGATACAGATAGGTAGGTAGGTAGGTAGATAGATAGAGATAGGTAGGTAGGTAGATAGATAGATAGGTAGAGATAGGTAGGTAGGTAGATAGATAGATACAGATAGGTAGGTAGGTAGATAGATAGATAGATAGATAGATAGATAGATAGATAGATAGATAGATAGATAGATAGATAGATAGATAGATAGATAGATAGATAGATAAAGATAGGTAGGTAGGTAGGTAGATAGATAGAGATAGGTAGGTAGGTAGATTGATAGATACAGATAGGTAGGTAGGTAGATAGATAGATACAGATAGGTAGGTAGGTGGATAGATAGATACAGATATGTAGGTAGGTAGATAGATAGAGAGAGAGAGGTAGGTAGGTAGGTAGATAGATAGATAGAGATATGTAGGTAGGTAGGTAGATAGATAGAGATAGGTAGGTAGGTAGATAGATAGATAGAGATAGGTAGGTAGGTAGATTGATAGATACAGATAGGTAGGTAGGTAGGTAGATAGATACAGATAGGTAGGTAGGTAGATAGATAGAGATAGGTAGGTAGGTAGATAGATAGACATAGGTAGGTAGGTAGATTGATAGATACAGATTGGTAGGTAGGGAGATAGATAGATAGACATAGGTAGGTAGCTAGGTAGATAGATAAATACAAATAGGTAGGTAGGTAGATAGATAGATAGAGATAGGTAGGTAGGTAGATTGATAGATACAGATAGGTAGGTAGGTAGATAGATAGATACAGATAGGTAGGTACGTAGGTAGGTAGATAGATAGATAGAGATAGGTAGGTAGGTAGGTAGATAGATAGATACAGATAGGTAGGTAGGTAGATAGATAGATACAGATAGGTAGGTAGGTAGATAGATAGATAGATACAGATAGGTAGGTAGGTAGATAGATAGATAGATACAGATAGGTAGGTAGGTAGATAGATAGATAGAGATAGGTAGGTAGGTAGATTGATAGATACAGATAGGTAGGTAGGTAGATAGATAGATACAGATAGGTAGGTAGGTAGATAGATAGATAGTTAAAGATAGGTAGGTAGGTAGATAGATAGATAGATACAGATAGGTAGGTAGGTAGCTAGATAGATACAGATAGGTAAGTACGTAGGTAGGTAGATAGATAGATAGAGATAGGTAGGTAGGTAGGTAGATAGATAGATACAGATAGGTAGGTAGGTAGATAGATAGATACAGATAGGTAGGTAGGTAGATAGATAGATAGATACAGATAGGTAGGTAGGTAGATAGATAGATACAGATAGGTAGGTAGGTAGATTGATAGATACAGATAGGTAGGAAGGTAGGTAGATAGATACAGATAGGTAGGTAGGTAGATAGATAGATACAGATAGGTAGGTAGGTAGATAGATAGATACAGATAGGTAGGTAGGTAGATAGATAGATACAGATAGGTAGGTAGGTGGATAGATAGATACAGATATGTAGGTAGGTAGATAGATAGAGAGAGAGAGGTAGGTAGGTAGGTAGATAGATAGACAGAGATATGTAGGTAGGTAGGTAGATAGATAGAGATAGGTAGGTAGGTAGATAGATAGATAGAGATAGGTAGGTAGGTAGATTGATAGATACAGATAGGTAGGTAGGTAGGTAGATAGATACAGATAGGTAGGTAGGTAGATAGATAGAGATAGGTAGGTAGGTAGATAGATAGATAGACATAGGTAGGTAGGTAGATTGATAGATACAGATTGGTAGGTAGGGAGATAGATAGATAGACATAGGTAGGTAGCTAGGTAGATAGATAAATACAAATAGGTAGGTAGGTAGATAGATAGATAGAGATAGGTAGGTAGGTAGATTGATAGATACAGATAGGTAGGTAGGTAGATAGATAGATACAGATAGGTAGGTACGTAGGTAGGTAGATAGATAGATAGAGATAGGTAGGTAGGTAGGTAGATAGATAGATACAGATAGGTAGGTAGGTAGATAGATAGATACAGATAGGTAGGTAGGTAGATAGATAGATAGATACAGATAGGTAGGTAGGTAGATAGATAGATAGATACAGATAGGTAGGTAGGTAGATAGATAGATAGAGATAGGTAGGTAGGTAGATTGATAGATACAGATAGGTAGGTAGGTAGATAGATAGATACAGATAGGTAGGTAGGTAGATAGATAGATAGTTAAAGATAGGTAGGTAGGTAGATAGATAGATAGATACAGATAGGTAGGTAGGTAGATAGATAGATACAGATAGGTAAGTACGTAGGTAGGTAGATAGATAGATAGAGATAGGTAGGTAGGTAGGTAGATAGATAGATACAGATAGGTAGGTAGGTAGATAGATAGATACAGATAGGTAGGTAGGTAGATAGATAGATAGATACAGATAGGTAGGTAGGTAGATAGATAGATAGATACAGATAGGTAGGTAGGTAGATAGATAGATAGAGATAGGTAGGTAGGTAGATTGATAGATACAGATAGGTAGGTAGGTAGATAGATAGATAGTTAAAGATAGGTAGGTAGGTAGATAGATAGATAGATACAGATAGGTAGGTAGGTAGATAGATAGATACAGATAGGTAGGTAGGTAGATTGATAGATACAGATAGGTAGGAAGGTAGGTAGATAGATACAGATAGGTAGGTAGGTAGATAGATAGATACAGATAGGTAGGTAGGTAGATAGATAGATACAGATAGGTAGGTAGGTAGATAGATAGATACAGATAGGTAGGTAGGTGGATAGATAGATACAGATATGTAGGTAGGTAGATAGATAGAGAGAGATGTAGGTAGGTAGGTAGATAGATAGATAGAGATATGTAGGTAGGTAGGTAGATAGATAGAGATAGGTAGGTAGGTAGATAGATAGATAGAGATAGGTAGGTAGGTAGATTGATAGATACAGATAGGTAGGTAGGTAGGTAGATAGATACAGATAGGTAGGTAGGTAGATAGATAGAGATAGGTAGGTAGGTAGATAGATAGATAGACATAGGTAGGTAGGTAGATTGATAGATACAGATTGGTAGGTAGGGAGATAGATAGATAGACATAGGTAGGTAGCTAGGTAGATAGATAAATACAAATAGGTAGGTAGGTAGATAGATAGATAGAGATAGGTAGGTAGGTAGATTGATAGATACAGATAGGTAGGTAGGTAGATAGATAGATACAGATAGGTAGGTACGTAGGTAGGTAGATAGATAGATAGAGATAGGTAGGTAGGTAGGTAGATAGATAGATACAGATAGGTAGGTAGGTAGATAGATAGATACAGATAGGTAGGTAGGTAGATAGATAGATAGATACAGATAGGTAGGTAGGTAGATAGATAGATAGATACAGATAGGTAGGTAGGTAGATAGATAGATAGAGATAGGTAGGTAGGTAGATTGATAGATACAGATAGGTAGGTAGGTAGATAGATAGATACAGATAGGTAGGTAGGTAGATAGATAGATAGTTAAAGATAGGTAGGTAGGTAGATAGATAGATAAATACAGATAGGTAGGTAGGTAGATAGATAGATACAGATAGGTAAGTACGTAGGTAGGTAGATAGATAGATAGAGATAGGTAGGTAGGTAGGTAGATAGATAGATACAGATAGGTAGGTAGGTAGATAGATAGATACAGATAGGTAAGTAGGTAGATAGATAGATAGATACAGATAGGTAGGTAGGTAGATAGATAGATAGATACAGATAGGTAGGTAGGTAGATAGATAGATAGAGATAGGTAGGTAGGTAGATTGATAGATACAGATAGGTAGGTAGGTAGATAGATAGATAGTTAAAGATAGGTAGGTAGGTAGATAGATAGATAGATACAGATAGGTAGGTAGGTAGATAGATAGATACAGATAGGTAGGTAGGTAGATTGATAGATACAGATAGGTAGGAAGGTAGGTAGATAGATACAGATAGGTAGGTAGGTAGATAGATAGATACAGATAGGTAGGTAGGTAGATAGATAGATAGATACAGATAGGTAGGTAGGTAGATAGATAGATAGATACAGATAGGTAGGTAGGTAGATAGATAGATAGAGATAGGTAGGTAGGTAGATTGATAGATACAGATAGGTAGGTAGGTAGATAGATAGATAGATACAGATAGGTAGGTAGGTAGATAGATAGATAGAGATAGGTAGGTAGGTAGATTGATAGATACAGATAGGTAGGTAGGTAGATAGATAGATAGTTAAAGATAGGTAGGTAGGTAGATAGATAGATAGATACAGATAGGTAGGTAGGTAGATAGATAGATACAGATAGGTAGGTAGGTAGATTGATAGATACAGATAGGTAGGAAGGTAGGTAGATAGATACAGATAGGTAGGTAGGTAGATAGATAGATACAGATAGGTAGGTAGGTAGATAGATAGATAGATACAGATAGGTAGGTAGGTAGATAGATAGATAGATACAGATAGGTAGGTAGGTAGATAGATAGATAGAGATAGGTAGGTAGGTAGATTGATAGATACAGATAGGTAGGTAGGTAGATAGATAGATAGACATAGGTAGGTAGGTAGATTGATAGATACAGATAGGTAGGTAGGTAGGTAGATAGATACAGATAGGTAGGTAGGTAGGTAGATAGATACAGATAGGTAGGTAGGTAGATAGATACAGATAGGTAGGTAGGTAGATAGATAGATAGATAGATAAAGATAGGTAGGTAGGTAGGTAGGTAGGTAGGTAGATAGATAGAGATAGTTAGGTAGGTAGGTAGATAGATACAGATAGGTAGGTAGGTAGATAGAGAGATAGAGATAGGTAGGTAGGTAGATAGATAGATAGAGATAGGTAGGTAGGTAGATTGATAGATACAGATAGGTAGGTAGGTAGATTGATAGATACAGATAGGTAGGTAGGTAGGTAGATAGATAGAGATAGGTAGGTAGGTAGATAGATAGATAGAGATAGGTAGGTAGGTAGATTGATAGATACAGATAGGTAGGTAGGTAGATAGATAGATAGATAGATAGATAGATAGATAGATAGATAGATAGATAGATAGATAGATAGATAGATAGATAAAGATAGGTAGGTAGGTAGATAGATAGAGATAGGTAGGTAGGTAGGTAGGTAGGTAGATAGATAGATACAGATAGGTAGGTTGGTAGATAGATAGAGATAGGTAGGTAGGTAAATAGATAGAGATAGGTAGGTAGGTAGATAGATACAGATAGGTAGGTAGGTAGATAGATAGATAGAGATAGGTAGGTAGGTAGATAGATAGATAGACATAGGTAGGTAGGTAGATTGATAAATACAGATAGGTAGGTAGGTAGATAGATAGATAGATACAGATAGGTAGGTAGGTAGATAGATAGATACAGATAGGTAGGTAGGTAGATAGATAGATAGATACAGATAGGTAGGTAGGTAGATAGATAGATAGATAGATAGATAGAGATAGGTAGGTAGGTAGATTGATAGATACAGATAGGTAGGTAGGTAGATAGATAGATACAGATAGGTAGGTAGGTAGATAGATAGATAGATAAAGATAGGTAGGTAGGTAGGTAGGTAGATAGATAGAGATAGGTAGATAGGTAGATAGATACAGATAGGTAGGTAGGTAGATAGATAGATAGAGATAGGTAGGTAGGTAGATTGATAGATACAGATAGGTAGGTAGGTAGATTGATAGATACAGATAGGTAGGTAGGTAGATAGATAGATACAGATAGGTAGGTAGGTAGGTAGATAGATAGAGATAGGTAGGTAGGTTGGTAGATAGATAGAGATAGATAGGTAGGTAGATTGATAGAGACAGATAGGTAGGTAGGTAGATAGATAGATACAGATAAGTAGGTAGGTAGGTAGATAGATAGATAGTGATAGATAGGTAGGTAGATTGATAGATACAGATAGGTAGGTAGGTAGATAGATAGATACAGATAGGTAGGTAGGTAGATAGATAGAGATAGGTAGGTAGGTAGGTAGATAGATACAGATAGGTAGGTAGGTAGGTAGGTAGATAGATAGATACAGATAGGTAGGTAGGTAGGTAGATAGATAGAGATAGGTAGGTAGGTAGATAGATAGATAGGTAGAGATAGGTAGGTAGGTAGATAGATAGATACAGATAGGTAGGTAGATAGATAGATAGATAGATAGATAGATAGATAGATGGATAGATAGATAGATAGATAGATAGATAAAGATAGGTAGGTAGATAGGTAGATAGATAGAGATAGGTAGGTAGGTAGATTGATAGATACAGATAGGTAGGTAGGTAGATAGATAGATACAGATAGGTAGGTAGGTGGATAGATAGATACAGATATGTAGGTAGGTAGATAGATAGAGAGAGAGAGGTAGGTAGGTAGGTAGATAGATAGATAGAGATATGTAGGTAGGTAGGTAGATAGATAGAGATAGGTAGGTAGGTAGATAGATAGATAGAGATAGGTAGGTAGGTAGATTGATAGATACAGATAGGTAGGTAGGTAGGTAGATAGATACAGATAGGTAGGTAGGTAGATAGATAGAGATAGGTAGGTAGGTAGATAGATAGATAGACATAGGTAGGTAGGTAGATTGATAGATACAGATTGGTAGGTAGGGAGATAGATAGATAGACATAGGTAGGTAGCTAGGTAGATAGATAAATACAAATAGGTAGGTAGGTAGATAGATAGATAGAGATAGGTAGGTAGGTAGATTGATAGATACAGATAGGTAGGTAGGTAGATAGATAGATACAGATAGGTAGGTACGTAGGTAGGTAGATAGATAGATAGAGATAGGTAGGTAGGTAGGTAGATAGATAGATACAGATAGGTAGGTAGGTAGATAGATAGATACAGATAGGTAGGTAGGTAGGTAGATAGATAGATAGATACAGATAGGTAGGTAGGTAGATAGATAGATAGATACAGATAGGTAGGTAGGTAGATAGATAGATAGAGATAGGTAGGTAGGTAGATTGATAGATACAGATAGGTAGGTAGGTAGATAGATAGATACAGATAGGTAGGTAGGTAGATAGATAGATAGTTAAAGATAGGTAGGTAGGTAGATAGATAGATAGATACAGATAGGTAGGTAGGTAGATAGATAGATACAGATAGGTAGGTACGTAGGTAGGTAGATAGATAGATAGAGATAGGTAGGTAGGTAGGTAGATAGATAGATACAGATAGGTAGGTAGGTAGATAGATAGATACAGATAGGTAGGTAGGTAGATAGATAGATAGATACAGATAGGTAGGTAGGTAGATAGATAGATAGATACAGATAGGTAGGTA
>JAOTOJ010000021.1:152500-162500 GCA_039797435.1 Crotalus adamanteus | reverse complement strand
GGTAGGTAGATAGATAGAGATAGGTAGGTAGGTAGATAGATAGATAGAGATAGGTAGGTAGGTAGATAGATAGAGATAGGTAGGTAGGTAGATAGATACAGATAGGTAGGTAGGTAGATAGATAGAGATAGGTAGGTAGGTAGATAGATAGATAGACATAGGTAGGTAGGTAGATTGATAGATACAGATAGGTAGGTAGGTAGATAGATAGATACAGATAGGTAGGTAGGTAGATAGATAGATACAGATAGGTAGGTAGGTAGGTAGATAGATAGAGATAGGTAGGTAGGTAGATAGATAGAGATAGGTAGGTAGGTAGATAGATAGATACAGATAGGTAGGTAGGTAGGTAGATAGATAGAGATAGGTAGGTAGGTAGGTAGATAGATGCAGATAGGTAGGTAGGTAGGTAGATAGATAGAGATAGGTAGGTAGGTAGATAGATAGATAGAGATAGGTAGGTAGGTAGATTGATAGATAGAGATAGGTAGGTAGGTAGGTAGGTAGGTAGGTAGGTAGATAGATAGATAGATAGATAGATAGATAGATAGATAGATAGATAGATAGATAGATAGATAGATAGATAGATAGATAGATAGATAGATAGATAGATAGATAAAGATAGGTAGGTAGGTAGCTAGATAGATAGAGATAGGTTGGTAGGTAGGTAGGTAGATAGATAGATAGAGATAGGTAGGTAGGTAGATAGATAGATAGAGATAGGTAGGTAGGTAGATAGATACAGATAGGTAGGTAGGTAGGTAGATAGATAGATAGAGATAGATAGGTAGGTAGATTGATAGAGACAGATAGGTAGGTAGGTAGATAGATAGAAAGAGATAGGTAGGTAGGTAGATAGGTAGATAGATACAGATAGGTAGGTAGGTAGGTAGATAGATACAGATAGTTAGGTAGGTAGGTAGATAGATACAGATAGGTAGGTAGGTAGATAGATAGATAGAGATAGGTAGGTAGGTAGATAGATAGATAGAGATAGGTAGGTAGGTAGATTGATAGATACAGATAGGTAGGTAGGTAGATTGATAGATACAGATAGGTAGGTAGGTAGGTAGATAGATACAGATAGGTAGGTAGGTAGATAGATAGATATAGGTAGGTAGGTAGGTAGATAGATAGAGATAGGTAGGTAGGTAGATAGATAGATACAGATAGGTAGGTAGGTAGATTGATAGATACAGATAGGTAGGTAGATAGATAGATAGATAGATGGATGGATAGATAGATAGATAGATAGATAGATAGATAGATAGATAGATAGATAGATAGATAGATAGATAGATAGATAGATAGATAGATAGATAGATAGATAGATAAAGATAGGTAGGTAGGTAGGTAGATAGATAGAGATAGGTAGGTAGGTAGATAGATAGATAGAGATAGGTAGGTAGGTAGATAGATAGATAGAGATAGGTAGGTAGGTAGATAGATACAGATAGGTAGGTAGGTAGATAGATAGATAGAGATAGATAGGTACGTAGATTGATAGAGACAGATAGGTAGGTAGGTAGATAGATAGAAAGAGATAGGTAGGTAGGTAGATAGATAGATAGATACAGATAGGTAGGTAGGTAGGTAGGTAGATAGATAGAGATAGGTAGGTAGGTAGGTAGATAGATAGAGATAGATAGGTAGGTAGATAGATAGATACAGATAGGTAGGTAGGTAGATTGATAGATACAGATAGGTAGGTAGGTAGATAGATAGATACAGATAGGTAGGTAGGTAGATAGATAGATAGATAGATAGATAGATAGATAGATAGATAGATAGATAGATAGATAGATAGATAGATAGATAGATAGATAGATAAAGATAGGTAGGTAGGTAGGTAGGTAGGTAGATAGATAGAGATAGGTAGGTAGGTAGGTAGATAGATACAGATAGGTAGGTAGGTAGATAGATAGATACAGATAGGTAGGTAGGTAGGTAGATAGATAGAGATAGGTAGGTAGGTAGGTAGATAGATAGAGATAGATAGGTAGGTAGATAGATAGATAGAGATAGGTAGGTAGGTAGATTGATAGATACAGATAGGTAGGTAGGTAGATAGATAGATACAGATAGGTAGGTAGGTATATAGATAGATAGATAGATAATGATAGGTAGGTAGGTAGGTAGGTAGGTAGGTAGGTAGATAGATAGAGATAGTTAGGTAGGTAGGTAGATAGATACAGATAGGTAGGTAGGTAGATAGAGAGATAGAGATAGGTAGGTAGGTAGATAGATAGATAGACATAGGTAGGTAGGTAGATTGATAGATACAGATAGGTAGGTAGGTAGATTGATAGATACAGATAGGTAGGTAGGTAGGTAGATAGATAGAGATAGGTAGGTAGGTAGGTAGATAGATAGATAGAAAGAGATAGGTAGGTAGGTAGGTAGGTAGATAGATAGAGATAGGTAGGTAGGTAGATAGATAGATAGAGATAGGTAGGTAGGTAGATAGATAGATACAGATAGGTAGGTAGATAGATAGATAGATAGAGATAGGTAGGTAGGTAGATAGATAGATACAGATAGGTAGGTAGGTAGGTAGATAAATAGATAGAGATAGGTAAGTAGGTAGATAGATAAATACAGATAGGTAGGTAGGTAGGTAGGTAGATAGAGATAGGTAGGTAGGTAGATAGATAGATAGAGATAGGTAGGTAGGTAGATTGATAGATACAGATAGGTAGGTAGGTAGATAGATAGATAGATAGATAGATAGATAGATAGATAGATAGATAGATAGATAGATAGATAGATAGATAGATAAAGATAGGTAGGTAGGTAGGTAGGTAGATAGATAGAGATAGGTAGGTAGGTAGATAGATAGAGATAGGTAGGTAGGTAGATATATACAGATAGGTAGGTAGATAGATAGATAGAGATAGGTAGGTAGGTAGATAGATAGACATAGGTAGGTAGGTAGATTGATAAATACAGATAGGTAGGTAGGTAGATAGATAAATACAGATAGGTAGGTAGGTAGATAGATAGATACAGATAGGTAGGTAGGTAGGTAGATAGATAGAGATAGGTAGGTAGGTAGATAGATAGATAGAGATAGGTAGGTAGGTAGATAGATAGAGATAGGTAGGTAGGTAGATAGATACAGATAGGTAGGTAGGTAGATAGATAGAGATAGGTAGGTAGGTAGATAGATAGATAGACATAGGTAGGTAGGTAGATTGATAGATACAGATAGGTAGGTAGGTAGATAGATAGATACAGATAGGTAGGTAGGTAGATAGATAGATACAGATAGGTAGGTAGGTAGGTAGATAGATAGAGATAGGTAGGTAGGTAGATAGATAGAGATAGGTAGGTAGGTAGATAGATAGATACAGATAGGTAGGTAGGTAGGTAGATAGATAGAGATAGGTAGGTAGGTAGGTAGATAGATGCAGATAGGTAGGTAGGTAGGTAGATAGATAGAGATAGGTAGGTAGGTAGATAGATAGATAGAGATAGGTAGGTAGGTAGATTGATAGATAGAGATAGGTAGGTAGGTAGGTAGGTAGGTAGGTAGGTAGATAGATAGATAGATAGATAGATAGATAGATAGATAGATAGATAGATAGATAGATAGATAGATAGATAGATAAAGATAGGTAGGTAGGTAGCTAGATAGATAGAGATAGGTTGGTAGGTAGGTAGGTAGATAGATAGATAGAGATAGGTAGGTAGGTAGATAGATAGATAGAGATAGGTAGGTAGGTAGATAGATACAGATAGGTAGGTAGGTAGGTAGATAGATAGATAGAGATAGATAGGTAGGTAGATTGATAGAGACAGATAGGTAGGTAGGTAGATAGATAGAAAGAGATAGGTAGGTAGGTAGATAGGTAGATAGATACAGATAGGTAGGTAGGTAGGTAGATAGATACAGATAGTTAGGTAGGTAGGTAGATAGATACAGATAGGTAGGTAGGTAGATAGATAGATAGAGATAGGTAGGTAGGTAGATAGATAGATAGAGATAGGTAGGTAGGTAGATTGATAGATACAGATAGGTAGGTAGGTAGATTGATAGATACAGATAGGTAGGTAGGTAGGTAGATAGATACAGATAGGTAGGTAGGTAGATAGATAGATATAGGTAGGTAGGTAGGTAGATAGATAGAGATAGGTAGGTAGGTAGATAGATAGATACAGATAGGTAGGTAGGTAGATTGATAGATACAGATAGGTAGGTAGATAGATAGATAGATAGATGGATGGATAGATAGATAGATAGATAGATAGATAGATAGATAGATAGATAGATAGATAGATAGATAGATAGATAGATAGATAAAGATAGGTAGGTAGGTAGGTAGATAGATAGAGATAGGTAGGTAGGTAGATAGATAGATAGAGATAGGTAGGTAGGTAGATAGATAGATAGAGATAGGTAGGTAGGTAGATAGATACAGATAGGTAGGTAGGTAGATAGATAGATAGAGATAGATAGGTACGTAGATTGATAGAGACAGATAGGTAGGTAGGTAGATAGATAGAAAGAGATAGGTAGGTAGGTAGATAGATAGATAGATACAGATAGGTAGGTAGGTAGGTAGGTAGATAGATAGAGATAGGTAGGTAGGTAGGTAGATAGATAGAGATAGATAGGTAGGTAGATAGATAGATACAGATAGGTAGGTAGGTAGATTGATAGATACAGATAGGTAGGTAGGTAGATAGATAGATACAGATAGGTAGGTAGGTAGATAGATAGATAGATAGATAGATAGATAGATAGATAGATAGATAGATAGATAGATAGATAGATAAAGATAGGTAGGTAGGTAGGTAGGTAGGTAGATAGATAGAGATAGTTAGGTAGGTAGGTAGATAGATACAGATAGGTAGGTAGGTAGATAGAGAGATAGAGATAGGTAGGTAGGTAGATAGATAGATAGAGATAGGTAGGTAGGTAGATTGATAGATACAGATAGGTAGGTAGGTAGGTAGATAGATAGAGATAGGTAGGTAGGTAGATAGATAGAGATAGGTAGGTAGGTAGGTAGGTAGATAGATACAGATAGGTAGGTAGGTAGATAGATAGATACAGATAGGTAGGTAGGTAGATAGATAGATCGATACAGATAGGTAGGTAGATAGATAGATAGATAGATAGAGATAGGTAGGTAGGTAGATTGATAGATACAGATAGGTAGGTAGGTAGATAGATAGATACAGATAGGTAGGTAGGTAGATAGATAGATAGATAAAGATAGGTAGGTAGGTAGGTAGATAGATAGATAGAGATAGGTAGATAGGTAGATAGATACAGATAGGTAGGTAGGTAGATAGATAGATAGAGATAGGTAGGTAGGTAGATTGATAGATACAGATAGGTAGGTAGGTAGATTGATAGATACAGATAGGTAGGTAGGTAGATAGATAGATACAGATAGGTAGGTAGGTAGGTAGATAGATAGAGATAGGTATGTAGGTTGATAGATAGATAGATAGAGATAGGTAGGTAGGTAGATAGATAGAGGTAGGTAGGTAGGTTGGTAGATAGATAGAGATAGATAGGTAGGTAGATTGATAGAGAGAGATAGGTAGGTAGGTAGATAGATAGATACAGATAAGTAGGTAGGTAGGTAGATAGATAGAGATAGGTAGGTAGGTAGATAGATAGATAGAGATAGATAGGTAGGTAGATTGATAGATACAGATAGGTAGGTAGGTAGATAGATAGATAGATACAGATAGGTAGGTAGGTAGATAGATAGAGATAGGTAGGTAGGTAGATAGATAGATAGAGATAGGTAGGTAGATTGATAGATACAGATAGGTAGGTAGGTAGATAGATAGATACAGATAGGTAGGTAGGTAGATAGATAGATAGATAAAGATAGGTAGGTAGGTAGGTAGGTAGATAGATAGAGATAGGTAGGTAGATAGATAGATAGATAGAGATAGGTAGGTAGGTAGATTGATAGATACAGATAGGTAGGTAGGTAGATTGATAGATACAGATAGGTAGGTAGGTAGATAGATAGATACAGATAGGTAGGTAGGTAGGTAGATAGATAGAGATAGGTAGGTAGGTAGATAGATAGATAGAGATAGGTAGGTAGGTAGATAGATAGATAGATAGATAGAGATAGGTAGGTAGATAGATAGATAGAGATAGGTAGGTAAGTAGATTGATAGATACAGATAGGTATGTAGATAGATAGATAGATAGATAGATAGATAGATAGATAGATAGATAGATAGATAGATAGATAGATAGATAGATAAAGATAGGTAGGTAGGTAGGTAGATAGATAGATAGATAGAGATAGATAGGTAGGTAGATTGATAGAGACAGATAGGTAGGAAGGTAGATAGATAGAAAGAGATAGGTAGGTAGGTAGATAGATAGATAGATACAGATAGGTAGGTAGGTAGGTAGATAGATAGAGATAGGTAGGTAGGTAGGTAGGTAGATAGAGATAGATAGGTAGGTAGATAGATAGATACAGATATGTAGGTAGGTAGATTATTAGATACAGATAGGTAGGTAGGTAGATAGATAGATACAGATAGGTAGGTAGGTAGATAGATAGATAGATAGATAAAGATAGGTAGGTAGGTAGGTAGGTAGATAGATAGAGATAGTTAGGTAGGTAGGTAGATAGATACAGATAGGTAGGTAGGTAGATAGAGAGATAGAGATAGGTAGGTAGGTAGATAGATAGATAGAGATAGGTAGGTAGGTAGATTGATAGATACAGATAGGTAGGTAGGTAGATTGATAGATACAGATAGGTAGGTAGGTAGGTAGATAGATAGAGATAGGTAGGTAGGTAGATAGATAGATACAGATAGGTAGGTAGGTAGATAGATAGATAGATAAAGATAGGTAGGTAGGTCAGTAGGTAGATAGATAGAGATAGGTAGGTAGGTAGATAGATAGATAGAGATAGGTAGGTAGGTAGATTGATAGATACAGATAGGTAGGTAGGTAGATTGATAGATACAGATAGGTAGGTAGGTAGATAGATAGATACAGATAGGTAGGTAGGTAGGTAGATAGATAGAGATAGGTAGGTAGGTAGATAGATAGATAGAGATATGTAGGTAGGTAGGTAGATAGATAGAGATAGGTAGGTAGGTAGATAGATAGATAGAGATAGGTAGGTAGGTAGATAGATAGATACAGATAGGTAGGTAGATCGATAGATAGATACAGATAGGTAGGTAGGTAGATAGATAGATAGAGATCGGTATGTAGGTAGATAGATAGATAAATACAGATAGGTAGGTAGGTAGGTAGGTAGATAGATAGAGATAGGTAGGTAGGTAGATAGATAGATAGAGATAGGTAGGTAGGTAGATTGATAGATACACATAGGTAGGTAGGTAGATAGATAGGTAGATAGATAGATAGATAGATAGATAGATAGATAGATAGATAGATAGATAGATAGATAGATAGATAGATAGATAAAGATAGGTAGGTAGGTAGGTAGATAGATAGAGATAGGTAGGTAGGTAGGTAGGTAGATAGATAGATAGAGATAGGTAGGTAGGTAGATAGATACAGATAGGTATGTAGGTAGATAGATAGAGATAGGTAGGTAGGTAGATAGATAGAGATAGGTAGGTAGGTAGATAGATAGATACAGATAGGTAGGTAGGTAGGTAGATAGATAGAGATAGGTAGGTAGGTAGATAGATAGATAGAGATAGGTAGGTAGGTAGATTGATAGATACAGATAGGTAGGTAGATAGATAGATAGATAGATAGATAGATAGATAGATAGATAGATAGATAGATAGATAGATAGATAGATAAAGATAGGTAGGTAGGTAGGTAGATAGATAGAGATAGGTAGGTAGGTAGATAGATAGATAGAGATAGGTAGGTAGGTAGATAGATAGATAGATAGAGATAGGTAGGTAGGTAGATAGATACAGATAGGTAGGTAGGTAGGTAGATAGATTGATAGAGACAGATAGGTAGGTAGGTAGATAGATAGAAAGAGATAGGTAGGTAGGTAGATAGATAGATAGATACAGAAAGGTAGGTAGGTAGGTAGATAGATAGAGATAGATAGGTAGGTAGATAGATAGATACAGATAGGTAGGTAGGTAGATTGATAGATACAGATAGGTAGGTAGGTAGATAGATAGATACAGATAGGTAGGTAGGTAGATAGATAGATAGATAGATAGATAGATAGATAGATAAAGATAGGTAGGTAGGTAGGTAGATAGATAGAGATAGTTAGGTAGGTAGGTAGATAGATACAGATAGGTAGGTAGGTAGATAGAGAGATAGAGATAGGTAGGTAGGTAGATAGATAGATAGATAGAGATAGGTAGGTAGGTAGGTAGATTGATAGATACAGATAGGTAGGTAGGTAGATTGATAGATACAGATAGGTAGGTAGGTAGGTAGATAGATAGAGATAGGTAGGTAGGTAGATAGATAGATAGAGATAGGTAGGTAGGTAGATTGATAGATACAGATAGGTAGGTAGATAGATAGATAGATAGATAGATAGATAGATAGATAGATAGATAGATAGATAGATAGATAGATAGATAGATAGATAGATAGATAGATAAAGATAGGTAGGTAGGTAGATAGATAGAGATAGGTAGGTAGGTAGGTAGGTAGGTAGGTAGGTAGATAGATAGAGATAGGTAGGTTGGTAGATAGATAGAGATAGGTAGGTAGGTAAATAGATAGAGATAGGTAGGTAGGTAGATAGATACAGATATGTAGGTAGGTAGATAGATAGATAGAGATAGGTAGGTAGGTAGATAGATAGATAGACATAGGTAGGTAGGTAGATTGATAAATACAGATAGGTAGGTAGGTAGATAGATAGATACAGATAGGTAGGTAGGTAGATAGATAGATACAGATAGGTAGGTAGGTAGATAGATAGATAGATACAGATAGGTAGGTAGGTAGATAGATAGATAGATAGATAGATAGATAGAGATAGGTAGGTAGGTAGATTGATAGATACAGAGAGGTAGGTAGGTAGATAGATAGATACAGATAGGTAGGTAGGTAGATAGATAGATAGATAAAGATAGGTAGGTAGGTAGGTAGGTAGATAGATAGAGATAGGTAGATAGGTAGATAGATAGATACAGATAGGTAGGTAGGTAGATTGATAGATACAGATAGGTAGGTAGGTAGATAGATAGATACAGATAGGTAGGTAGGTAGGTAGATAGATAGAGATAGGTAGGTAGGTTGGTAGATAGATAGAGATAGATAGGTAGGTAGATTGATAGAGACAGATAGGTAGGTAGGTAGATAGATAGATACAGATAAGTAGGTAGGTAGGTAGATAGATAGAGATAGGTAGGTAGGTAGATAGATAGATAGAGATAGATAGGTAGGTAGATTGATAGATACAGATAGGTAGGTAGGTAGATAGATAGATACAGATAGGTAGGTAGGTAGATAGATAGAGATAGGTAGGTAGGTAGGTAGATAGATACAGATAGGTAGGTAGGTAGGTAGATAGATAGATACAGATAGGTAGGTAGGTAGGTAGATAGATAGAGATAGGTAGGTAGGTAGATAGATAGATAGATAGGTAGAGATAGGTAGGTAGGTAGATAGATAGATACAGATAGGTAGGTAGGTAGATAGATAGATAGATAGATAGATAGATAGATAGATAGATAGATAGATAGATAGATAGATAGATAGATAGATAGATAGATAGATAGATAAAGATAGGTAGGTAGGTAGGTAGATAGATAGAGATAGGTAGGTAGGTAGATTGATAGATACAGATAGGTAGGTAGGTAGATAGATAGATACAGATAGGTAGGTAGGTGGATAGATAGATACAGATATGTAGGTAGGTAGATAGATAGAGAGAGAGAGGTAGGTAGGTAGGTAGATAGATAGATAGAGATATGTAGGTAGGTAGGTAGATAGATAGAGATAGGTAGGTAGGTAGATAGATAGATAGAGATAGGTAGGTAGGTAGATTG
Organism: Crotalus adamanteus; assembly: GCA_039797435.1. Classification (NCBI taxonomy): domain Eukaryota; kingdom Metazoa; phylum Chordata; class Lepidosauria; order Squamata; family Viperidae; genus Crotalus; species Crotalus adamanteus. The sequence goes on along the minus strand of JAOTOJ010000021.1, from coordinate 152,543 downwards.
ATAGATACAGATAGGTAGGTAGGTAGATAGATAGATACAGATA
>JAOTOJ010000021.1:105000-147500 GCA_039797435.1 Crotalus adamanteus | reverse complement strand
GATAGATAGATAGATAGATAGATAGATAGATAGATAGATAGATAGATAGATAGATAGATAGATAGATAGATAGATAGATAGATAGATAGATAGATAAAGATAGGTAGGTAGGTAGCTAGATAGATAGAGATAGGTTGGTAGGTATGTAGGTAGATAGATAGATAGATAGAGATAGGTAGGTAGGTAGATAGATAGATAGAGATAGGTAGGTAGGTAGATAGATACAGATAGGTAGGTAGGTAGGTAGATAGATAGATAGAGATAGATAGGTAGGTAGATTGATAGAGACAGATAGGTAGGTAGGTAGATAGATAGAAAGAGATAGGTAGGTAGGTAGATAGGTAGATAGATACAGATAGGTAGGTAGGTAGGTAGATAGATAGAGATAGTTAGGTAGGTAGGTAGATAGATACAGATAGGTAGGTAGGTAGATAGATAGAGATAGGTAGGTAGGTAGATAGATAGAGATAGGTAGGTAGGTAGATTGATAGATACAGATAGGTAGGTAGGTAAGTAGAAGTAGTGTATACCTTTTTTTAATGAAAATTATCAGCACTTTTGATCAGTGACGTCATCAAAGTAAACAAACCCACGTGCTGATTACGTCAACAGGGCACAGCCCTAAAATGAAGTGACGTGCTCAGCCCCCACCCTCCGGATGTGACGTTTTGGCCTAATCCCATCAAGATTGACAGTCAATCCTCTGGGTACATGATTAGGTTAACCCTAGACTAATTCTATGGACATTCAAAACCAAAAAGAGCTAAGTAAAGTGAATAATTAGCAGAGGCCTGTGTTTTTGGGGAACAAGCCCTACTTTGGGGAGCTGTTAACCCTAGACTATTTCTATGGACATTCAAAACCCAAAAGAGCTAAGTGAATAATTAGCAGAGGCCTGTGTTTTTGGGAAACAAGCCCTACTTTGGGGAGCTGTGAAATAAAAAATAAAAAAGGCTTTTTATTTCTAATCATTCTAGCCTAACGATGCTTTTAATTTTTGTGGAGTTTTAAAAATCAGTGCCTCAAAAGCTGGGGAAAAAGAAGCCCCTGAAAGGCAGCCAGAGCCTGCATTTAACCCCTTTTTTCTAAAAGATATTTTTTTCTAAAAGGTATTTATGTCTAGGTGGTTTTAAAAGCATTTCCTCGAATGCAGGGGGAAAAACAAACAAACACAGCCCCTTTTAAAACCCACAGCTGGTTTTTACCTTTGAAAAAAATCTAAACACACATATTTTGCCATTTGTACCCCGAATAAAATTTATTCTGCCCGCCTTCCCACTATAGCAAAAGACAAGGAATATTAACAGGAATTAAAATGCTCACAAGAGGCAAGCAGCCAACCAGGCTCACAAGAGGCAAGCAGCAAGCAGCCATGTGTGTTTCTGTCTGTCTGCTAGTAAAAAAAAAAGAAGGGGTAGGCCTTGTTTGGGATGTGCCCGGGCATGTCATGCTCCCCGTGATCTGGGCATGCGCAATGCTCAAGGGCGTGTCATTGCAAGGGGGGCAGGGGAGTTTGTGTGGGCAGGGACATGCCTGGGCATGTCATGCTCCCCGTGATCTGGGCATGCGCAATGCTCAAGGGCGTGTCATAGCAAGGGGCAGGGGAGTTTGTGTGAGCAGGGACATGCCTGGGCATGTCATTCTCCCCGTGATCTGGGCATGCGCAATGCTCAAGGGCGTGTCATTGCAAGGGGCAGGGGAGTTTGTGTGGGCAGGCCTGAACAGCTAGCGATTTAGTCCCAGCAGTCTTTTGAAGATGGCAGCCTCTGATTCCAAAGGTGTTTTTACACCAACAGCAAAAGATAGCTTCGGACACTCTGATACAAGGCCCCAGCCAACAGAATGCAACAAAATCTGTTGCAGGGGTTATGATAAAGAAAATTTTTTATTCAGACCTGTGTTACAGGGCTGTAGCATGGTGTGTTGTAACTTTAACGATGAGATGCAGAGTACTTACCGGACAGCCTGTGAAATGGTGAATGATACTACATTATCTCCCAGCAATGGTAAGTAAATATGTTTTTATTTATGATAATGTAAATGATGCTGGAGCGGATACACTGCTAACAGAATGTGCTTTATATTTTGCAGACTCTGAATTAGTAATACCTAGACAGCAAACACTTCAAGACACCCCGCTTTTAGATTCCTGTGGTAATCGCCGTGGTCAGAAAGCTTCTGCAGATTTTTCTGATCTAGACTATAACAGGGATTATGAGTTATCCCAGAGACCACGCTATCTACCTTGTGAGTTAAAGAGCTGCAATTTGTGTAAAGACTGGTTTGCTTGTGACTACGGACGTGATTTATGGGGCACAGGCGGGCCAGAGTATTATAAAATAGCGTGTTATAGGCCTTTATCTTCTGATTCTGATAGTGGTGATGAGGGATATTTTTCTGATGGCGGTGCTGTGCGCCCTCTGAATTCTGTATAACCAATAAAAGACTGCGTTAATGTCAACACTTGAACATTTGTCAGTGGTCTTTCAGTATAACGATGCATGAAAAGGTTTTAAGTCGTATTTATTATACGCCGGGGTGTGTAGGGAGTTATGGAGGTGTGAATGCCCTTTTTCAGGAAGCTAGAAAACATGATAAAAACCTGACCATGAAACAAGTCAAGACGTGGTTGTCAGGGGAAGACGCTTATACGCTTCATAAGCCTGCAAGAATTAATTTTCCTAGAAATAAAACAGTAGTGTCTGGCTTAGATCATCAATGGCAGGCTGACCTCATAGATGTCTCCAAATTTTCTAAGGAGAATCATGGAAAAAAGTACATCTTAGCAGTTATCGATGTGTTATCTAAATATGCCTGGGCCTCCCCTTTATCTGATAAATCAGGGAGGGAAGTTACATCCGCCTTCCAGAATATCTTTCAAACAGGACGCGCACCCCGAAAATTACAGACAGATGCAGGTAAAGAGTTCTTGAATATTCCACTGAAGAAACTTTTAGCACGTTACGGCATTCATCATTTTGTCACTCATAGCGAAACTAAAGCAGCCGTTATAGAGAGGTTTAATAGAACCCTAAAAAACAAACTCTGGAGATATTTCACAGCTAGAAATACCCACCGGTATGTGGATATTTTAGCAGATACTGTTCAGGGGTACAATAGCGCTTACCATCGTAGCATCGGTACTTCTCCTAACACCGTAAATTTGTCTAACGAAAGGGGTGTGTGGATGAGACTTTATGGGGCAACTTTAAAAAGAAAAAGAAAGGAAAAATGTCTTAAGATGGGAGATCATGTCAGGGTATCCAGACTGAAGGGTAAGTTTGAAAAGGGCTATCAGCAAACCTATACGGATGAGATATTCATCGTCAAAGAACTGCAGACAAGGGGGGAAAGAGTGGTGTATAGATTAAATGATTACACTGGTGACCCTGTAAAGGGGGTTTTTTACTTTGAGGAGCTCCAAAAGGTTCCTGCTGACCAACAGCGCATATACAGAATAGAGAAAATTATCCAAAAAAGAGGGCGGGGGAGACACAGAGAATTTCTAGTCAAATGGACTGGATGGCCAGAGAAGTTCAACAGTTGGGTTAAGGAGACTGAAGTACAACATCTTTGATATGGCAGAGTTTTACATCACCCTTCCCAGCAATGCGTCAGCAGCAATTTTCCCCCAAAACAGAAATTCTAATTTTACTATACAATTAGCAAGATCGTTGGATCTTCCAGGGTCATGGGAAGTAGGGCTAGCAGAGATACAGTATCCGCATAGTTGGCACACATTAACTTCTCCTGGATATTTTGAAATTGCTAATGAGAGAAAGAGATGGCATTTTTCTTTGAGAAGCGGATACTATACTAGCATCCGACAACTGTTAGAAAATATGAACAAGCTTATATCAAGTGCCAAGGACGGCCCTAAGACAACCCTACAGTATGATGCAGTGGGTCGAAAAATTAACCTTAAAGGTGATGAACCGCATACCATTCTAGTTAGCGGAGAACTTGGACATCTGTTAAGTACGTTCCCTGGATTCAACACCTTATATGTTTACACAGACATTGTAGAGCTCCAGATAGTGGGTGACTACTATGTGCCATTACTGCGCTGTGTGCCTGTGCAAGGGCAAGACAACGATTTCATCACAATAACCTATGACCGTCCACATTATGTACCGGTCAGCAAACATCACATCGATACCGTTACTATAGAAATCAAAACCGACCAGGACAAAAACGTGCGTTTTTATAACGGGAAGGTGATTGTCAAGCTTCATTTTAGGCCTCGGAAAAGTGAAGGATGGTTGTAATCAAGGAGCACGGAAACCCTCAAGACTATGTGGCTTACTACAGGGCACAAGCCGGTGGAGGCCTTCCAGGCTTCCGAGGAGCCCCCATTATGTACGGGACAGGGTTAGGGGGTCTGTTCCGTGGGCTTTTTCGAAAAGCAATGCCTTTTTTGAGGCGTGGATTAGAAATCATTAAGCCGCATGTGAAATCTGCTGCCAAAAACATTGTCAGAGATGTTGCGGGGAATCTTGTATCCCAAGTTGTTGAAAGGGGGCAGGATGGATCAGGGTTGTTCATAGGCAGGAAGAATTATGCATCGGGCCCGCCTATTCCGTTTAAAAAGAGAAGACTTGTGAAAAAGGCCCGTCATACCAAGAAGAGACGTGCGCAGAAGAGGAAGCTCTGTGACAAGGAAGACATATTCTAATACAATATGTCATTTATTCATTCTGCTTCAGAGGAATGTGTTAAATCAGAACTGGATCTTTTTCAACTGGCGCCTACACAGACCAGTATTGAAAACAGTACCTATGTCGAGATCCCTCCTTTATCAGCGCTAACACCCAACGCTCCCCTGGAATTTTTTATCACGGGGCATGGTGAGCATTACACGGATTTAAACAACACCCTGCTGTATGTGAGTTGCAAGATTGTAAAGGCGGATGGGACGGATATTGATGATGGGGCAAGGGTGGGCCTGACCAACTACCCTATAGCATCACTATTTAACCAGCTGGATGTTACTTTGGGAGATCGGCTCATTACACAGAGCCATCATTGCTATTCTTATCGGGCCATGATTGAACTGATTCTGAACTTTGGTAGTGATGCACTGGGTTCCCAATTTACAGCTGGGGGTTTTTACAAAGATGACTCAGAATTCATGGAGAGTACTCTACTGACAGCTGCTGGGAACTCCGGTTTCAAAGCGAGAGCAAGACACACGGCCGGTAGTCGTAAATGGGATTTGCTAGGACCACTGCATAGCGATCTGTTTTTTCAAGATAGACTGCTGATTAATGGCGTTGATGTGAAAGTCAAACTCACAAGAAGCAGAAATGAATTTTGTGTGATGAAGGATGGCAATGAGAATTATAAAGTGCAACTCCTGGCAGCTTCTCTCTTTGTAAAACGTGTAAAAATAGCCCCGGGAGTGCGCCTTGGCCATGCAGAAGCTTTGCTCACCTCCAATGCCAAATACCCCATTGATCGAGTGGGGGTGAAGGTTTACAGCATTCCTGCAGGGAGCCTTGTGTGTAATCAGGAAAATCTATTTCTGGGGCAGCTACCTAAACAATTAGTTATTGGGTTTGTGGACAATGCATCTTTTAGTGGGGATTATGAAAGAAACCCGTTCAATTTTCAACACTGCAATGTCAATTTTTGCGCCCTGTATTGTGATGGCGAGCAGATCCCCACAAAGCCTCTTCAGCCTGATTATGAACACGGTCTTTTTGTGAGAGAGTACATGCAGATGGTGCAAGCCACAGGCAAAGGCATGAAAGACAGGCCACTGATAATCAGCCGGGAAGAGTTTAACCGAGGGTATACCTTGTATTGTTTTGACTTGAGTCCTGATCAGGGATGCTCTGAGCACTATTCTTTGATCAAGAATGGTAACCTCAGAGCCGAAATTAGATTTGCACAACCCCTCCCCAACACCGTCAACATGATTCTCTATGCAATTTTTGAAAACCTTATTGAAATAAGTCACACAAGGAATGTGCTTTTTGATTATATGTGAGTATGGACACACTGCAGCTCCTCCAATTGTTCTCTGGAAATACTGCCTTTCTAGGGGTCTACCCTTGTGATCTGCTACCCCAGAGACATATCTCCAAAAGACCTTTTGGATTAATTGTAAATACTCACCCTCACACTCTGCCTGGTGAACACTGGCTGGCCCTCTACTTCCCATCTCCTGGATATGGTGAATTTTTTGATTCTTATGGAAGACCGCCGGATAGCCCTGACTTTCCTGGCTCTATAGTGATGTTTCTAGAGCAGCAAGCTGAGAAATACACATTTCACCAACGTCAACTGCAACACCCCAGCGCTGTGACCTGCGGGCAACACTGTGCGTTTTTTCTACTGAACCGGACTAAAGGAGTGGACTATGAAAATATTTTAAAGATGTACTCCAATGCAGATATTAAAAATGATCAAATGGTAAAGCTGTTTGTAAAAACTATAAAGGTGGGGAGGGGGCTTGGTACCTGTAACCGTCACCAATACATGCAGACTTGCATGCCTTATTGTAAAATAAAGAAAAAGACTTAAACGTTTTTACTTGTTTCACTGTGTTTTTATTCATTTTACAAATTGAGCCAGTCACCAAACTTGAACCTACTTCTAGGATTTAATGTCCAAGGGCTAGAGGGGGTACCGGTAATCAGAGGCTTCTGAGTTCCAAAAGGGGGTGTCATAACAGAGACGGGGTTAGTAGCAGCTTCATCCTTAACAACCAGAGAATCTTTCAACTTTTCTATTTGCTCTTTAACAGTTGTAGACCCCAACACAGAGGTTGGAACATTCACCTCAGCCATAGCATTCATAAAGTCATCCCAGCCTTTAGGTTTCCGCTTCTCAGTAGGAGCTCGGTGTTGTGAGGCTCCTTTTACCAAGTCTAAAATATTAGTACCAGGAATAGGGACCCCTTTGTATAAAAAGGTACCACGATCATCCCAGGTTGAGACGTCCTGATGCTGCTTCATTTTGTTCAGTAAAAGTTCTGCATTTTTCCTGTAACGGGTGCTCACACCCCTTAGGATCTCATCCATCGCTGTGTCCTGCGGAGATGGCTGTGGCGACTGTTCTGGTAAAGTTGGAAGTGGTCGAGGCTCTTCCGGTGGATAAATGAGATTCAGTCTGTCCTTTTCAGATTCATTTTGCCTGGTCAGTCTTAGATACCTCTGCAGTGTAGAATTGTAGAGCTTAATCTTGTCATCCTCAGACAAATCAGCTCTCTGAAGAATGGTACGCATCTCATCATCCAACCGGTTAGTGGCTATAGCCCCCATAGTAGGGGGCCTACCCTGTAGTTGCTCCATCTGATGACGCGACACCAGGTACATTTTTTCGGCATGATCCATGGTTTATCCAGCTAACAGGCTAGTCAATAGCGGAATAGCTATCCCTAGTAAGGGCCCGATAAAACCGCCCGACTGAAGTATGATCTTCTTCTTCTTTTTGAGTGAGACCTTTCTATCACTCAACTTTTTAATGACCCCTTTCTTTCTCTTTAGAGACCGGAATTGTGAAGGTTTCAGAGGAAGGTTTCCTTTTAGGGTGTTCAGAGCTATTTCTGCTATTGCCCCCACCAGGTCATTGTTAGCATTGCATAAGATGGCTTTTCTCTGTCTTGGTCCAGCCTTTACTAAGATTTTTAAAAGCCCCCAATTTCTACGTACCCTCTCTGACATCTTAAATGAACTAGCGCTAGGGTAACTGAGCTACTGCTTTTTACACTTCTTTTTCATTGTGTAAACAGTAGGCCAATCAGGCGGGAAGAGGCCTGTTCTCAACCTGTAGGATTCTGGAGTGGTGGCTGCCAAATCTACCAAAAGGTACCCATGTGGTTTGCGAGTGGCATCTTGGAATACTTCTAAAAAATACTTTGTGTTAGTGGGATACATTTGTCTGGCCAGTGTGACAATTTGCATCTGATCACGGGGGCTGCTGAATAAAACCAAATATTTGGAATTCAGAGCTATTGTTCTCATTTTCTTACCTTGAAAGAACAGGTTTTGTAGTATGAGAATAATGCTAAGGTTTCTGTGATGGACGTACTGTGTAAAAGCCTTCTCTATTTGATCGCTGTCACCGGCCGATGCCATGAGATCATCTATCACAGCTAGAGTGATTTGTTTTGGCGGAAACAAATCATCATCTTCAAAAGAAGACGGAAGCCCCTCCATAAACTTAATATAAGGAATTTTATTAAGCAGTTCTTTGTACAGAGGTTGCCAACAACTATAAAACCATACAATATTTTGAGGCATTTGAGACAACACAACATCACCATGTTCTAACATTTGTTTGATAAAAAAAGATTTGCCAGAATTGGACGGGCCGCTTATAATACAGGAGAAAGGGTGTACAAATTGTGCAATGTTTTCCGCCATCCTTAATAACCGTAAGGCAGCGTACAGTAATCCTCACTCTTTAATAACCTTTTATTATACACTACTTTTAGAGTTTTTCGGAGGACCCGCGTTTCTAGGGTCCAATTTTTCTTAACCCTAACAATCCCCAACTGCTCTACCCCAATCTCCTTTTTTCTCTCTGCACCAGACACACAATAATCATCTACCAAATCTTTCAAGCTGTCAAAATTAACCTTGTTGCTATTACCACAGTTTAGCGTGATCCCCTTCACTTTTAGCACCGTTTCCCCGTTGGACAAAGCATAAGCATACGTTTTGGGACCAGCCGCAACAAACTCTGTTATCGTAGTGTTTGGTGGAATCTCACTTGTCAGCTGTCCTAAATAATCACCCAAAGGAGGTGTCCACGCCCCCTCTCTACTTACAAAAATGACTGAATCGGTGTCATGGTACAGGCACCTATCGCCCAGCCCATCCAGTAGTCTGTATAATTCCAGCCGGGCATAAGCAGTAGTAAAGCTGGCGATAAATACATTAGTGCATGTCGATTTGGTGGGGTGGTTCTTGGCTGTTTTCCATGTCACAATGGCTGTCTCTGTATCCACAAACTCACATGAGGAAACATCATAATAGGGCACAAAAAGGTATTTGAATAAATCCTCAGGGTTTGTCACCACGGATGTGGTCAGGTGATTGGTGCTCTGACCAAACTTGCCCCACAGCGAATTTAAAAACAGCTTGGCAATCTGTCTCTTAGCAGGATTTACTTCAATGTGGTCACGTCGTAAGCGGACACCTTCCATCTTTTCATAATCCTGAATATATTGCTCTTCATCCTGTTCTGTTTTGCACCAGTCAGGGTAACCACTGGCCTCCTGTTTCTGTCTGAGATGCGTGTTCATATAACCTGAAAATAGCTCATTTGATGTTCTTTCAAAATGCCAGATCTCATAGATTTCAACAATTCTGTAACCTTTTTCTAAAGCTACATTCAATTCAATGGTACACCATGTCCCAGTCAGAGCTCTTTCCTCATCACTGTGTTTACAGGGGGTGGTTTGCAGTTTTTCTGTGCAGGTTGCGCACAAACTAAACATTAATTTGCCCCCTGATTTGTGGGGTAGGATTGGGAAATAGAGATTCCTTGGTGGGTACACTTTGACTTTGGCCAACCCAAAATATTGCTTTATGTCCCCAAAGTTTTGGTAGATGATTTGCGGATGGCCAATTGGGTACTCCTTGGTCTTATTCACAAACGGGTACAAACTGGTGAAATCATAGTATAAGATTTGTTCACCGGGTTTTGGTTTGTAGTACAGGCATGTAGCATTTGTTCTACCACCAAAAAAAGCATCTCGAGGATTCAAAGGAGTTGGGAGCTTATTCTCAACTAGAAACTGCTTCAAAGAGGTGTCATCCTCCACCATGGCCCTCCATTCATGTTCCCAGATGCAGCGCACAGCATACCCCTGGCCCCTGAGGTACTCTTCTTTAATCTTAGTACGATTGTGCAGGCCTCCATATGTTGAATCAAGTAATTTGTTGAAGTCTTTTTCAGAGTAGCAGACAGGGCACCCATGAAAAAAACACCCGCGAAATTCAAAAGCTGTGGGAGTTCCATTTATGACAGCAAAACCATCCAAAAAATATTTGCCTACTTGCTTTTCACCCCCCTTCAGAGCATGCTGGATATTGAGATTCTCAGTGTGCTCTATATGCAACAACCATTGAATCGCTGGAGCTGAATACCTTTTCTGTGTCTTGTGATAATTGTCCAAAGGAGCTAATGCAATGGTATAGCTCTTCAAATACATGAACCGGTACTGGGCCATACAGACAGATGCCAGTGTGATATGTTGGAAGGGGTCAATGCCTCGAATCGCTATCTCCTCAACAATATCCCCCCCGACCCCCCTGAAACACTCTCGCTCAGTCATTTCCATCACCTGTTCCCTAAATCGAATACAGGCCTCTCTTAATATATCTACATCTTGTCTGCAATAGTAAGCCAGAGCCTTCTTTAGTTTAAACACAGTACCTGTATTAGCAGAGTGCCATTTCATGAATTCTTCTCTCTCCCCGGGCATCATGGTTTCAGGGCTGTAATACTTGATTTCAGGGAGTGGCCCCACATAGTCTTGATTGGCCATTGTATTGAACAAGTGGGGGAAATATCCTTTGCTGCCTTGAAACCCCATAGCTTTGGGTAATTTGCTTAATTTAAGGGGCAAAAATGAGAGGCTATCAATAAACCGGATCTTATAATCTGGCAGGGTGATACACAACAGTTTCCCCCCCTGACTTATAAGCCGAACCTTAACCTTTTCACGGATCAACTGCTTCAGTACTAGGTACCCGTCATAACCTTTGGAGTTGTGAGCGATAAAAGTACATCCTTTAAACTTATGATTTATAAAATTCTTTACAAACTGCTCCAGGCATCTAACACCATAACAATCCCACCTCACAACATCTTTATCATCCTCATCATTCAACATATCCCTGGCGCAGGCATAATTAGGTATATGGATGCCTGTCTCTTGACAGCATTCAAAATCATAAATGATGTATCTTTTGCCAATTTGCGGCCGGTCCAATGAATTTAGAAAGCATAAATGCCCTTCCAAGCTTTCAACCTTCTCAGAGCACTGTCCACACTTGGTTTCCTTGCACTTTTTGTGGGGGCTAAAGACGTAAGCCCCACACGTTTCACAATATTCTTTATTCTTACAGTCAACTTTTCCCTCCATAGCAAGCTGTGTGTGTCTTTCAAGACACACCTTAGACCGGCAAAACTCTTTGCACCTACAGCAGCGCACCTTCTCCTCCACCACCTGCTGGCATTCTTGGTTGAGACAGGCTCTGCAGATATATTGACAGCCATGACTAAATTTGTGGTGGTAGGGTGTGTGGCAGAATTTACAGAAATAGCGTTCACCCAGGAAGCCCTTGATATTTTTGATGCCATAATAATGCTTGTCGTGTAACAATATAAACACTATTTTTTCTTGCTGGGGGCTACCTGTGACAAAAAACCGCCAACCGTCCTGCATATAAAACAAGATCTTTATAGTGACCCTTAAAGCTTCTTCAAAGAGGTGTATCTGAGAAAAGTCAATTCTGTTTTCTGTGGAAACACCCAGTCTATTGTGAAGTTCCCTGGCCCTGGTAATAATTTCTTGATTTCTAACATCCCCGCCAATCAGCCAGAGCAAACAGCTAGCAAAACATAGAAATTCACCTCCCACATTGAAATCTACTAGGTGCTGTCTTTTTTTCTCCAGCACTCTGGTGAGCAGCACAGTGCTTAACTTCCTAAGACCTCCCCCCTCCTTGTTCTTCACGACAGTAACCACTAATTGCAAATTACCCCCCCACAGTATCTCGGCCTTACTTTGCAGCAGATTTTCAATACCGGTCAGAAAATCCTCAGCATTTAAATCATTGATATTCCTCCTGAGAGAAAAGAGAGGATGATTTAACCCCTCTGCATCCAGCCGGAGTTGAACAAAATCATTTGGACCTATGTCCCTAGCAACATTATTCAAAAGAGGCTGTATCACATTATGAACAGCCTCTATAGCATCTACAAAAGACCGGATTTGGTCAAGATTAATAAATCTATAGCGTTGATAATATTCCACAGCCCTGAAATTCCTGATAGGCTTCTCCCATTCCTGTACCATATCCAAATAAACATTGTTCATATTCTGAGAGTTTGCAGAGTTAGGGGCTTGTAGCTGTGGTGTAGAATGACATATCTCCCCTTCTGGTTGAGATGCTGGCATGGAATCACATTTATGACTGTCTGCTGGGGATGCGGGAAGTCCACCTCCATGCATTTTTGCTTTTTTGCAGGCCGGCTCTGGTTAAACAAACAAACAAAAGGCTATCACCAACATTCCTAATAATGTAATAACGCTCCCCTCCCTTTAGTTTCTAAAAAAATAATACTAATGATTTTGTAGTTGGATAAAATGCTAGATATTATACCTCCTAACAGCATTCGTGTTGTGTAGCTTGTGCATGGCTGGGCCTCTTGGGGCTCCTGGGGTAATGTAAGGTCTACATATGGCTGGTCATCCACCCATTCTGAAGGAAAAAAAGCCCCCAATGTTCAGAATTGTTGCAGAAATGTTTACCAGAATCTAAAATGTTATGAAAATATGAAAGACAAATACCTTCATACGCCCTCAAACATTCTGAGTCTGTCAATTGGTTCTCTACAGTAATAGCAACATCAGTGAATAACTGGTCATCCTCCCATTCTGAAGGAAAAGAGAAATCCTATGGTCAGATTTGTTGCAGAAATGTTTACCAGAATCTAAATGTGTGAAAGTATGAAAGACAAATACCTTCATAAGCCCTCAAGCATTCTGAGTCTGTCAATTCATTCTAGTGAAATAAAACAATCAATCAGTCAAACAAGCAAGCAGACAAGAATATTCTAAAACTCCATTTTGCATCTAAGTGTTTCAAAAATTAGCCATAAAACTACTTACAATAGTGGCTTCCATTCTGAAAAGGGTCTTCTTAGCAGATCAAATGGCTCCAGAGGTACAGATATGCCAGAAACCAGCAAAATGTGACTAGACCAGTATGGACCCTGCTTTTGTATACGCTGGTGATGTCACAACTTAATCACATCAGAGGAGGTGTGTTTTTCACAACTTTTGCAAATCTGACCAGCCCCGCCTCATCAGGGAAACTGAATTGAATAATACCCCTTGAGTTTTGATTAAATTGTGTTTAACATCTGCCAAAGTTAAACAGGGGTCAGCAAAAGAAAAACATAATACATATTTCATGTGATTTGTAAAGCCCATTTTATTATAAATTTCATAGCATTAAGAGATTCTTGTAATTAATTTCTGTTACATTTTGGCATATGAGCCTCTTCAGAGACAATGGCAATTCAGATTCAATCTTTGACATTAATGACAGTGGTTTACGGCTCTTTTCGATACGCTGTATGAATGTCTTGACCTCATCAAGGGAACCCTGGGTGAAATATAAGTTATTCATTTTGTCAGAAATACTGATGATGATCCAGAGAACATGAGGCATAGAAAGTCTAAAGCATAAGCTTTTAATATGTTCTGTTTCACTGGTACCATCCACGTGGTCTTCATCTGATTGTAGACAACCCATTAAGCAGTGGTGTAATATTTTAATAATACACGCTTTCAGAATCTGAGGCATGCTGGCATTTTGAGACTCCGCCGTTTCTAAAGCAGGAAATAAGGTAGATTTAGGCTTGCTGTTTCAACCAATCAAAATACTGTTTTCTTAATTTTTATATATATATATTTACTTACCATTTGATGTTTTGCAGAATCTGCAATAACAAGGTTTTATAGGTTTGTTCTCTTCAATGAAACTGTATAACGCAGGTCCTTTTCTTATTCTTCGCCCACGCTTGGGTGGTTTGGGGGTCAAATTTACATCAAACAAATCTCCATCAGAGGCTGCCATCTTCAAAAGACTGCTGGGACTAAATCGCTAGCTGTTCAGGCCTGCCCACACAAACTCCCCTGCCCCTTGCAATGACACGCCCTTGAGCATTGCGCATGCCCAGATCACGGGGAGAATGACATGCCCAGGCATGTCCCTGCTCACACAAACTCCCCTGCCCCTTGCTATGACACGCCCTTGAGCATTGCGCATGCCCAGATCACGGGGAGCATGTCTTTACACAAATTGCAGCTCTTTAACTCACAAGGTAGATAGCGTGGTCTCTGGGATAACTCATAATCCCTGTTATAGTCTAGATCAGAAAAATCTGCAGAAGCTTTCTGACCACGGCGATTACCACAGGAATCTAAAAGCGGGGTGTCTTGAAGTGTTTGCTGTCTAGGTATTACTAATTCAGAGTCTGCAAAATATAAAGCACATTCTGTTAGCAGTGTATCCGCTCCAGCATCATTTACATTATCATAAATAAAAACATATTTACTTACCATTGCTGGGAGATAATGTAGTATCATTCACCATTTCACAGGCTGTCCGGTAAGTACTCTGCATCTCATCGTTAAAGTTACAACACACCATGCTACAGCCCTGTAACACAGGTCTGAATAAAAAATTTTCTTTATCATAACCCCTGCAACAGATTTTGTTGCATTCTGTTGGCTGGGGCCTTGTATCAGAGTGTCCGAAGCTATCTTTTGCTGTTGGTGTAAAAACACCTTTGGAATCAGAGGCTGCCATCTTCAAAAGACTGCTGGGACTAAATCGCTAGCTGTTCAGGCCTGCCCACACAAACTCCCCTGCCCCTTGCAATGACACGCCCTTGAGCATTGCGCATGCCCAGATCACGGGGAGAATGACATGCCCAGGCATGTCCCTGCTCACACAAACTCCCCTGCCCCTTGCTATGACACGCCCTTGAGCATTGCGCATGCCCAGATCACGGGGAGCATGACATGCCCAGGCATGTCCCTGCCCACACAAACTCCCCTGCCCCCCTTGCAATGACACGCCCTTGAGCATTGCGCATGCCCAGATCACGGGGAGCATGACATGCCCGGGCACATCCCAAACAAGGCCTACCCCTTCTTTTTTTTTTACTAGCAGACAGACAGAAACACACATGGCTGCTTGCTGCTTGCCTCTTGTGAGCCTGGTTGGCTGCTTGCCTCTTGTGAGCATTTTAATTCCTGTTAATATTCCTTGTCTTTTGCTATAGTGGGAAGGCGGGCAGAATAAATTTTATTCGGGGTACAAATGGCAAAATATGTGTGTTTAGATTTTTTTCAAAGGTAAAAACCAGCTGTGGGTTTTAAAAGGGGCTGTGTTTGTTTGTTTTTCCCCCTGCATTCGAGGAAATGCTTTTAAAACCACCTAGACATAAATACCTTTTAGAAAAAAATATCTTTTAGAAAAAAGGGGTTAAATGCAGGCTCTGGCTGCCTTTCAGGGGCTTCTTTTTCCCCAGCTTTTGAGGCACTGATTTTTAAAACTCCACAAAAATTAAAAGCATCGTTAGGCTAGAATGATTAGAAATAAAAAGCCTTTTTTATTTTTTATTTCACAGCTCCCCAAAGTAGGGCTTGTTTCCCAAAAACACAGGCCTCTGCTAATTATTCACTTAGCTCTTTTGGGTTTTGAATGTCCATAGAAATAGTCTAGGGTTAACAGCTCCCCAAAGTAGGGCTTGTTCCCCAAAAACACAGGCCTCTGCTAATTATTCACTTTACTTAGCTCTTTTTGGTTTTGAATGTCCATAGAATTAGTCTAGGGTTAACCTAATCATGTACCCAGAGGATTGACTGTCAATCTTGATGGGATTAGGCCAAAACGTCACATCCGGAGGGTGGGGGCTGAGCACGTCACTTCCTTTTAGGGCTGTGCCCTGTTGACGTAATCAGCACGTGGGTTTGTTTACTTTGATGACGTCACTGATCAAAAGTGCTGATAATTTTCATTAAAAAAAGGTATACACTACTTCTACTTAGGTAGATTGATAGATACAGATAGGTAGGTAGGTAGGTAGATAGATAGAGATAGGTAGGTAGGTAGGTAGATAGATAGAGATAGGTAGGTAGGTAGGTAGATAGATAGAGATAGGTAGGTAGGTAGATAGATAGATAGAGATAGGTAGGTAGGTAGATAGAAAGATACAGATAGGTAGGTAGATAGATAGATAGATAGAGATAGGTAGGTAGGTAGATTGATAAATACAGATAGGTAGGTAGGTAGATAGATAGATACAGATAGGTAGGTAGGTAGATAGATAGATACAGATAGGTAGGTAGGTAGGTAGATAGATAGATAGAGATAGGTAGGTAGGTAGATAGATAGATAGAGATATGTAGGTAGGTAGATTGATAGATACACATAGGCAGGTAGGTAGGTAGGTAGATAGGTAGATAGATAGATAGATAGATAGATAGATAGATAGATAGATAAAGATAGGTATGTAGGTAGGTAGATAGATAGAGATAGGTAGGTAGGTAGGTAGGTGGATAGATAGAGATAGGTAGGTAGGTAGATAGATACAGATAGGTAGGTAGGTAGATAGATAGAGATAGGTAGGTAGGTAGATAGATAGAGATAGGTAGGTAGGTAGATAGATAGATACAGATAGGTAGGTAGGTAGGTAGATAGATAGAGATAGGTAAGTAGGTAGATAGATAGATAAAGATAGGTAGGTAGGTAGGTAGATAGATAGAGATAGGTAGGTAGGTAGATAGATAGATAGAGATAGGTAGGTAGTTAGGTAGGTAGATAGATAGAGATAGATAGGTAGGTAGATAGATAGATAGAGATAGGTAGGTAGGTAGATAGATAGATACAGATAGGTAGGTAGGTAGATAGATAGATAGAGATAGATAGGTAGGTAGATTGATAGATACAGATAGGTAGGTAGGTAGGTAGATAGATAGAGATAGGTAGGTAGGTAGGTAGATAGATAGAGATAGATAGGTAGGTAGATAGATCGATAGAGATAGGTAGGTAGGTAGATTGATAGATACAGATATGTAGGTAGGTAGATAGATAGATACAGATAGGTAGGTAGGTAGATAGATAGATAGATAAAGATAGGTAGGTAGGTAGGTAGGTAGATAGATAGAGATAGTTAGGTAGGTAGGTAGATAGATACAGATAGGTAGGTAGGTAGATAGAGAGATAGAGATAGGTAGGTAGGTAGATTGATAGATACAGATAGGTAGGTAGGTAGATTGATAGATACAGATAGGTAGGTAGGTAGGTAGATAGATAGAGATAGGTGGGTAGGTAGGTAGATAGATAGAAAGAGATAGGTAGGTAGGTAGGTAGGTAGATAGATAGAGATAGGTAGGTAGGTAGATAGATAGAGATAAGTAGGTAGGTAGATAGATAGATACAGATAGGTAGGTAGATAGATAGATAGATAGATAGATAGATAGATAGATAGATAGATAGATAGATAGATAGATAGATAGATAGATAGAGATAGGTAGGTAGGTAGATAGATAGATACAGATAGATAGGTAGGTAGATTGATAGATACAGATAGGTAGGTAGATAGATAGATAGATAGATAGATAGATAGATAGATAGATAGATAGATAGATAGATAGATAAAGATAGGTAGGTAGGTAGGTAGATAGATAGAGATAGGTAGGTAGGTAGGTATGTAGGTAGGTAGATAGATAGAGATAGGTAGGTAGGTAGATAGATAGAGATAGGTAGGTAGGTAGGTAGATACAGATAGGTAGGTAGGTAGATAGATAGATAGAGATAGGTAGGTAGGTAGATAGATAGATAGACATAGGTAGGTAGGTAGATTGATAGATACAGATAGGTAGGTAGGTAGATAGATAGATACAGATAGGTACGTAGGTAGATAGATAGATACAGATAGGTAGGTAGGTAGATAGATAGATAGAGATAGGTAGGTAGATAGATAGAGATAGGTAGGTAGGTAGATAGATAGATACAGATAGGTAGGTAGGTAGGTAGATAGTTAGAGATAGGTAGGTAGGTAGATAGATAGATACAGATAGGTAGGTAGGTAGGTAGATAGATAGAGATAGGTAGGTAGGTAGATAGATAAATAGAGATAGGTAGGTAGGTAGATTGATAGATACAGATAGGTAGGTAGGTAGGTAGGTAGGTAGGTAGGTAGATAGATAGATAGATAGATAGATAGATAGATAGATAGATAGATAGATAGATAGATAAAGATAGGTAGGTAGGTAGGTAGATAGACAGAGATAGGTTGGTAGGTAGGTAGGTAGATAGATAGATAGAGATAGGTAGGTAGGCAGATAGATAGATAGAGATAGGTAGGTAGGTAGATAGATAGATACAGATAGGTAGGTAGGTAGGTAGATAGATAGATAGAGATAGATAGGTAGGTAGATTGATAGAGACAGATAGGTAGGTAGGTAGATAGATAGAAAGAGATAGGTAGGTAGGTAGATAGGTAGATAGATACAGATAGGTAGGTAGGTAGGTAGATAGATAGAGATAGTTAGGTAGGTAGGTAGATAGATACAGATAGGTAGGTAGGTAGATAGATAGATAGAGATAGGTAGGTAGGTAGATAGATAGATAGACATAGGTAGGTAGGTAGATTGATAGATACAGATAGGTAGGTAGGTAGATTGATAGATACAGATAGGTAGGTAGGTAGGTAGATAGATAGAGATAGGTAGGTAGGTAGAAAGATAGATAGAGATAGGTAGGTAGGTAGGTAGATAGATAGAGATAGGTAGGTAGGTAGATAGATAGATAGAGATAGGTAGGTAGGTAGATAGATAGATACAGATAGGTAGGTAGATAGATAGATAGATAGAGATAGGTAGGTAGGTAGATTGATAAATACAGATATGTAGGTAGGTAGATAGATAGATACAGATAGGTAGTTAGGTAGATAGATAGATACAGATAGGTAGGTAGGTAGGTAGGTAGATAGATAGAGATAGGTAGGTAGGTAGATAGATAGATAGAGATAGGTAAGTAGGTAGATAGATAGAGATAGGTAGGTAGGTAGATAGATACAGATAGGTAGGTAGGTAGATACATAGATAGAGATAGGTAGGTAGGTAGATAGATAGATAGACATAGGTAGGTAGGTAGATTGATAGATACAGATAGGTAGGTAGGTAGATAGGTAGATACAGATAGGTAGGTAGGTAGATAGATAGATACAGATAGGTAGGTAGGTAGGTAGATAGATAGAGATAGGTAGGTAGGTAGATAGATAGATAGAGATAGGTAGGTAGGTAGATTGATAGATACAGATAGGTAGGTAGGTAGATAGATAGATACAGATAGGTAGGTAGGTAGATAGATAGAGATAGGTAGGTAGGTAGATAGATAGATATAGATAGGTAGGTAGATAGAAAGATAGAGATATGTAGGTAGGTAGATAGATAGATAGACATAGGTAGGTAGGTAGATTGATAGATACAGATAGGTAGGTAGGGAGATAGATAGATAGAGATAGATAGGTAGGTAGATAGATAAATACAGATAGGTAGGTAGGTAGATAGATAGATACAGATAGGTAGGTAGGTAGGTAGATAGATAGATAGAGATAGGTAGGTAGGTAGGTAGATAGATAGATAAAGATAGGTAGGTATGTAGGTAGGTAGGTAGATAGATAGAGATAGGTAGGTAGGTAGGTAGATAGATAGATAGAGATAGGTAGGTAGGTAGATTGATAGATACAGATAGGTAGGTAGGTAGATTGATAGATACAGATAGGTAGGTAGGTAGATAGATAGATACAGATAGGTAGGTAGGTAGGTAGATAGATAGAGATAGGTAGGTAGGTAGATAGATAGATAGAGATATGTAGGTAGGTAGGTAGATAGATAGAGATAGGTAGGTAGGTAGATAGATAGATAGAGATAGGTAGGTAGGTAGATAGATAGATACAGATAGGTAGGTAGGTATATAGATAGATAGATAGATACAGATAGGTAGGTAGGTAGATAGATAGAGATAGGTAGGTAGGTAGATAGATAGATAGAGATTGGTAGGTAGATTGATAGATACAGATAGGTAGGTAGGTAGATAGATAGATAAAGATAGGTAGGTAGGTAGATAGATAGATAGATAAAGATAGGTAGGTAGGTAGGTAGGTAGATAGATAGAGATAGGTATGTAGGTAGATAGATAGATAAATACAGATAGGTAGGTAGGTAGGTAAATATATAGATAGACATAGGTAGGTAAGTAGATTGATAGATACAGATAGGTAGGTAGGTAGATAGATAGATACAGATAGGTAGGTAGGTAGATAGATAGATACAGATAGGTAGGTAGGTAGGTAGATAGAGAGAGATAGGTAGGTAGGTACATAGATAGAGATATTTAGGTAGGTAGATAGATAGAGATAGGTAGGTAGGTAGATAGATAGATACAGATAGGTAGGTAGGTAGGTAGATATATAGAGATAGGTAGGTAGGTAGATAGATAGATACAGATAGGTAGGTAGGTAGGTAGATAGATAGATATATGTAGGTAGGTAGATAGATAGATAGATGATAGATAGATAGATAGATAGATAGATAGATAGATAGATAGATAGATAGATAGATAGATAGATAAAGATAGGTAGGTAGGTAGGTAGATAGATAGAGATAGGTAGGTAGGTAGGTAGATAGATAGATAGAGATAGGTAGGCAGGTAGATAGATAGATACAGATAGGTAGGTAGGTAGGTAGATAGATAGATAGATAGAGATAGATAGGTAGCTAGATTGATAGAGACAGATAGGTAGGTAGGTAGATAGATAGAAAGAGATAGGTAGGTAGGTAGATAGATAGATAGATACAGATAGGTAGTTAGGTAGGTAGATAGATAGAGATAGGTAGGTAGGTAGGTAGATATATAGAGATAGATAGGTAGGTAGGTAGATAGATACAGATAGGTAGGTAGGTAGATAGATAGATAGATACAGATAGGTAGTTAGGTAGGTAGATAGATAGAGATAGGTAGGTAGGTAGGTAGATAGATAGAGATAGTTAGGTAGGTAGGTAGAAAGATAGAGATAGGTAGGTAGGTAGATAGATAGATACAGATAGGTAGGTAGGTAGATAGATAGATAGAGATAGGTAGGTAGGTAGATAGATAGATACAGATAGGTAGGTAGGTAGGTAGGTAGATAGATAGAGATAGGTAGGTAGGTAGATAGATAGAGATAGGTAGGTAGGTAGGTAGATAGATACAGATAGGTAGGTAGGTAGATAGATAGATAGATAGAGATAGGTAGGTAGTTAGATAGATAGATACAGATAGGTAGGTAGGTAGGTAGATAGATAGAGATAGGTAGGTAGGTAGATAGATAGAGATAGGTAGGTAGGTAGGTAGATAGATACAGATAGGTAGGTAGGTAGATAGATAGATAGAGATAGGTAGGTAGGTAGATAGATAGATAGATAGACATAGGTAGGTAGGTAGATTGATAGATACAGATAGGTAGGTAGGTAGATAGATAGATACAGATAGGTAGGTAGGTAGATAGATAGAGATAGGTAGGTAGGTAGATAGATAGATAGATAGATAGAGATAGGTAGGTAGGTAGATTGATAGATACAGATAGGTAAGTAGATAGATAGATAGATAGAGATAGGTAGGTAGGTAGGTAGATAGATAGAGATAGGTAGGTAGGTAGGTAGATAGATAGAGATAGGTAGGTAAGTAGATAGATAGATACAGATAGGTAGGTAGGTAGGTAGATAGATAGATAGAGATAGATAGATACAGATAGGTAGGTAGGTAGATAGATACAGATAGGTAGGTAGATAGATAGATAGATGAAGATAGGTAGGTAGGTAGGTAGGTAGATAGATAGAGATAGTTAGGTAGGTAGGTAGATAGATACAGATAGGTAGGTAGGTAGATAGATAGATAGAGATAGGTAGGTAGGTAGATAGATAGATAGAGATAGGTAGGTAGGTAGATTGATAGATACAGATAGGTAGGTAGGTAGATAGATAGATACCGATAGGTAGGTAGGTAGGTAGATAGATAGAGATAGGTAGGTAGGTAGATAGATAGATAGAGATAGGTAGGTAGGTAGATAGATAGATACAGATAGGTAGGTAGGTAGATAGATAGAAAGAGATAGGTAGGTAGGTAGATAGATAGATAGATACAGATAGGTAGTTAGGTAGGTAGATAGATAGAGATAGGTAGGTAGGTAGATTGATAGATACCGATAGGTAGGTAGGTAGATAGATAGATACAGATATGTAGGCAGGTGGATAGATAGATACAGATATGTAGGTAGGTAGATAGATAGAGAGAGATAGGTAGGTAGGTAGGTAGATAGATAGATAGAGATATGTAGGTAGGTAGGTAGATAGATAGAGATAGGTAGGTAGGTAGATAGATAGATAGACATAGGTAGGTAGGTAGATTGATAGATACAGATAGGTAGGTAGGGAGATAGATAGATAGACATAGGTAGGTAGGTAGATAGATAAATACAGATAGGTAGGTAGGTAGATAGATAGATAGAGATAGGTAGGTAGGTAGATAGATAGATAGAGATAGGTAGGTAGGTAGATAGATAGATACAGATAGGTAGGTAGGTAGGTAGATAGATAGAGATAGGTAGGTAGGTAGATAGATAGAGATAGGTAGGTAGGTAGATTGATAGATACAGATAGGTAGGTAGGTAGATAGATAGATACAGATAGGTAGGTAGGTAGATAGATAGAGATAGGTAGGTAGGTAGATAGATAGATATAGATAGGTAGGTAGATAGAAAGATAGAGATATGTAGGTAGGTAGATAGATAGATAGACATAGGTAGGTAGGTAGATTGATAGATACAGATAGGTAGGTAGGGAGATAGATAGATAGATAGAGATAGATAGGTAGGTAGATAGATAAATACAGATAGGTAGGTAGGTAGATAGATAGATACAGATAGGTAGGTAGGCAGGTAGATAGATAGATAGAGATAGGTAGGTAGGTAGGTAGATAGATAAAGATAGGTAGGTAGGTAGGTAGGTAGGTAGATAGATAGAGATAGGTAGGTAGGTAGATAGATAGATAGAGATAGGTAGGTAGGTAGATTGATAGATACAGATAGGTAGGTAGGTAGATTGATAGATACAGATAGGTAGGTAGGTAGATAGATAGATACAGATAGGTAGGTAGGTAGGTAGGTAGATAGAGATAGGTAGGTAGGTAGATAGATAGATAGAGATATGTAGGTAGGTAGGTAGATAGATAGAGATAGGTAGGTAGGTAGATAGATAGATAGAGATAGGTAGGTAGGTAGATAGATAGATACAGATAGGTAGGTAGGTATATAGATAGATAGATAGATAGATAGATACAGATAGGTAGGTAGGTAGATAGATAGAGATAGGTAGGTAGGTAGATAGATAGATAGAGATTGGTAGGTAGATTGATAGATACAGATAGGTAGGTAGGTAGATAGATAGATACAGATAGGTAGGTAGGTAGATAGATAGATAGATAAAGATAGGTAGGTAGGTAGGTAGGTAGGTAGATAGATAGAGATAGGTATGTAGGTAGATAGATAGATAAATACAGATAGGTAGGTAGGTAGGTAGATAGATAGATAGACATAGGTAGGTAGGTAGATTGATAGATACAGATAGGTAGGTAGGTAGATAGATAGATACAGATAGGTAGGTAGGTAGATAGATAGATACAGATAGGTAGGTAGGTAGGTAGATAGAGAGAGATAGGTAGGTAGGTACATAGATAGAGATATTTAGGTAGGTAGATAGATAGAGATAGGTAGGTAGGTAGATAGATAGATACAGATAGGTAGGTAGGTAGGTAGATATATAGAGATAGGTAGGTAGGTAGATAGATAGATACAGATAGGTAGGTAGGTAGGTAGATAGATAGATATAAGTAGGTAGGTAGATAGATAGATAGATAGATGATAGATAGATAGATAGATAGATAGATAGATAGATAGATAGATAGATAGATAGATAAAGATAGGTAGGTAGGTAGGTAGATAGATAGAGATAGGTAGGTAGGTAGGTAGATAGATAGATAGAGATAGGTAGGCAGGTAGATAGATTGATACAGATAGGTAGGTAGGTAGGTAGATAGATAGATAGATAGAGATAGATAGGTAGCTAGATTGATAGAGACAGATAGGTAGGTAGGTAGATAGATAGAAAGAGATAGGTAGGTAGGTAGATAGATAGATAGATACAGATAGGTAGTTAGGTAGGTAGATAGATAGAGATAGGTAGGTAGGTAGGTAGATATATAGAGATAGATAGGTAGGTAGGTAGATAGATACAGATAGGTAGGTAGGTAGATAGATAGATAGATACAGATAGGTAGTTAGGTAGGTAGATAGATAGAGATAGGTAGGTAGGTAGGTAGATAGATAGAGATAGTTAGGTAGGTAGGTAGAAAGATAGAGATAGGTAGGTAGGTAGATAGATAGATACAGATAGGTAGGTAGGTAGATAGATAGATAGAGATAGGTAGGTAGGTAGATAGATAGATAGATAGATAGATAGAGATAGGTAGGTAGGTAGATTGATAGATACAGATAGCTAGGTAGGTTGATAGATACAGATAGGTAGGTAGGTAGGTAGATAGATAGAGATAGGTAGGTAGGTAGATAGATAGATAGAGATAGGTAGGTAGGTAGGTAGATAGATAGAGATAGGTAGGTAGATAGATAGATAGATAGATAGAGATAGGTAGGTAGGTAGATAGATACATACAGATAGGTAGGTAGATAAATAGATAGATAGAGATAGGTAGGTAGGTAGATAGATAGATACAGATAGGTAGGTAGGTAGGTAGATAGATAGATAGAGATAGGTAGGTAGGTAGATAGATAAATACAGATAGGTAGGTATGTAGGTAGATAGATAGAGATAGGTAGGTAGGTAGATAGATAGATAGAGATAGGTAGGTAGGTAGATTGATAGATACAGATAGGTAGGTAGGTAGGTAGGTAGGTAGATAGATAGATAGAGATAGGTAGGTAGGTAGATTGATAGATACAGATAGGTAGGTAGGTAGATTGATAGATACAGATAGGTAGGTAGGTAGATAGATAGATACAGATAGGTAGGTAGGTAGGTAGATAGATAGAGATAGGTAGGTAGGTAGATAGATAGATAGAGATATGTAGGTAGGTAGGTAGATAGATAGAGATAGGTAGGTAGGTAGATAGATAGATAGAGATAGGTAGGTAGATAGATAGATACAGATAGGTAGGTAGGTATATAGATAGATAGATAGATACAGATAGGTAGGTAGGTAGATAGATAGAGATAGGTAGGTAGGTAGATAGATAGATAGAGATTGGTAGGTAGATTGATAGATACAGATAGGTAGGTAGGTAGATAGATAGATACAAATAGGTAGGTAGGTAGATAGATAGATAGATAGATAGATAGATAAAGATAGGTAGGTAGGTAGGTAGGTAGGTAGATAGATAGAGATAGGTATGTAGGTAGATAGATAGATAAATACAGATAGGTAGGTAGGTAGGTAGATAGATAGATAGACATAGGTAGGTAGGTAGATTGATAGATACAGATAGGTAGGTAGGTAGATAGATAGATACAGATAGGTAGGTAGGTAGATAGATAGATACAGATAGGTAGGTAGGTAGGTAGATAGAGAGAGATAGGTAGGTAGGTACATAGATAGAGATATTTAGGTAGGTAGATAGATAGAGATAGGTAGGTAGGTAGATAGATAGATACAGATAGGTAGGTAGGTAGGTAGATAGATAGATAGAGATAGGTAGGTAGGTAGATAGATAAATACAGATAGGTAGGTATGTAGGTAGATAGATAGAGATAGGTCGGTAGGTAGATAGATAGATAGAGATAGGTAGGTAGGTAGATTGATAGATACAGATAGGTAGGTAGGTAGGTAGGTAGATAGATAGATAGATAGATAGATAGATAGATAGATAGATAGATAGATAGATAGATAGATAGATAGATAGATAGATAGATAAAGATAGGTAGGTAGGTAGGTAGGTAGGTAGATAGATAGAGATAGGTAGGTAGGTAGGTAGGTAGATAGATAGAGATAGGTAGATAGGTAGATAGATAGAGATAGGTAGGTAGGTAGATAGATAGAGATAGGTAGGTAGGTAGATAGATACAGATAGGTAGGTAGGTAGATAGATAGATAGAGATAGGTAGGTAGGTAGATAGATAGATACAGATAGGTAGGTAGGTAGGTAGGTAGATAGATAGAGATAGGTAGGTAGGTAGATAGATACAGATAGGTAGGTAGGTAGGTAGATAGATACAGATAGGTAGGTAGGTAGATAGATAGATAGATAGAGATAGGTAGGTAGTTAGATAGATAGATACAGATAGGTAGGTAGGTAGGTAGATAGATAGAGATAGGTAGGTAGGTAGATAGATAGAGATAGGTAGGTAGGTAGGTAGATAGATACAGATAGGTAGGTAGGTAGATAGATAGATAGACATAGGTAGGTAGGTAGATAGATAGATAGATAGACATAGGTAGGTAGGTAGATTGATAGATACAGATAGGTAGGTAGGTAGATAGATAGATACAGATAGGTAGGTAGGTAGATAGATAGAGATAGGTAGGTAGGTAGATAGATAGATAGATAGATAGATAGAGATAGGTAGGTAGGTAGATTGATAGATACAGATAGGTAGGTAGATAGATAGATAGATAGAGATAGGTAGGTAGGTAGGTAGATAGATAGAGATAGGTAGGTAGGTAGGTAGATAGATAGAGATAGGTAGGTAAGTAGATAGATAGATACAGATAGGTAGGTAGGTAGGTAGATAGATAGATAGAGATAGATAGATACAGATAGGTAGGTAGGTAGATAGATACAGATAGGTAGGTAGATAGATAGATAGATGAAGATAGGTAGGTAGGTAGGTAGGTAGATAGATAGAGATAGTTAGGTAGGTAGGTAGATAGATACAGATAGGTAGGTAGGTAGATAGATAGATAGAGATAGGTAGGTAGGTAGATAGATAGATAGAGATAGGTAGGTAGGTAGATTGATAGATACAGATAGGTAGGTAGGTAGATAGATAGATACCGATAGGTAGGTAGGTAGGTAGATAGATAGAGATAGGTAGGTAGGTAGATAGATAGATAGAGATAGGTAGGTAGGTAGATAGATAGATAGAGATAGGTAGGTAGGTAGATAGATAGAAAGAGATAGGTAGGTAGGTAGATAGATAGATAGATACAGATAGGTAGTTAGGTAGGTAGATAGATAGAGATAGGTAGGTAGGTAGATTGATAGATACCGATAGGTAGGTAGGTAGATAGATAGATACAGATATGTAGGCAGGTGGATAGATAGATACAGATATGTAGGTAGGTAGATAGATAGAGAGAGATAGGTAGGTAGATAGAAAGATAGAGATATGTAGGTAGGTAGATAGATAGATAGACATAGGTAGGTAGGTAGATTGATAGATACAGATAGGTAGGTAGGTAGATAGATAGATAGAGATAGGTAGGTAGGTAGATAGATAGATAGATAGACATAGGTAGGTAGGTAGATTGATAGATACAGATAGGTAGGTAGGTAGGTAGGTAGATAGAGATAGGTAGGTATGTAGAATGATAGATACAGATAGGTAGGTAGGTAGATAGATAGACATAGGTAGGTAGGTAGATAGATAAATACAGATAGGTAGGTAGGTAGATAGATAGATAGAGATAGGTAGGTAGGTAGATAGATAGATAGAGATAGGTAGGTAGGTAGATAGATAGATACAGATAGGTAGGTAGATAAATAGATAGATAGAGATAGGTAGGTAGGTAGATAGATAGATACAGATAGGTAGGTAGGTAGGTAGGTAGATAGATAGAGATAGGTAGGTAGGTAGATAGATACAGATAGGTAGGTAGGTAGGTAGATAGATACAGATAGGTAGGTAGGTAGATAGATAGATAGATAGAGATAGGTAGGTAGTTAGATAGATAGATACAGATAGGTAGGTAGGTAGGTAGATAGATAGAGATAGGTAGGTAGGTAGATAGATAGAGATAGGTAGGTAGGTAGGTAGATAGATACAGATAGGTAGGTAGGTAGATAGATAGATAGACATAGGTAGGTAGGTAGATAGATAGATAGATAGACATAGGTAGGTAGGTAGATTGATAGATACAGATAGGTAGGTAGGTAGATAGATAGATACAGATAGGTAGGTAGGTAGATAGATAGAGATAGGTAGGTAGGTAGATAGATAGATAGATAGATAGAGATAGGTAGGTAGGTAGATTGATAGATACAGATAGGTAGGTAGATAGATAGATAGATAGAGATAGGTAGGTAGGTAGGTAGATAGATAGAGATAGGTAGGTAGGTAGGTAGATAGATAGAGATAGGTAGGTAAGTAGATAGATAGATACAGATAGGTAGGTAGGTAGGTAGATAGATAGATAGAGATAGATAGATACAGATAGGTAGGTAGGTAGATAGATACAGATAGGTAGGTAGATAGATAGATAGATGAAGATAGGTAGGTAGGTAGGTAGGTAGATAGATAGAGATAGTTAGGTAGGTAGGTAGATAGATACAGATAGGTAGGTAGGTAGATAGATAGATAGAGATAGGTAGGTAGGTAGATAGATAGATAGAGATAGGTAGGTAGGTAGATTGATAGATACAGATAGGTAGGTAGGTAGATAGATAGATACCGATAGGTAGGTAGGTAGGTAGATAGATAGAGATAGGTAGGTAGGTAGATAGATAGATAGAGATAGGTAGGTAGGTAGATAGATAGATAGAGATAGGTAGGTAGGTAGATAGATAGAAAGAGATAGGTAGGTAGGTAGATAGATAGATAGATACAGATAGGTAGTTAGGTAGGTAGATAGATAGAGATAGGTAGGTAGGTAGATTGATAGATACCGATAGGTAGGTAGGTAGATAGATAGATACAGATATGTAGGCAGGTGGATAGATAGATACAGATATGTAGGTAGGTAGATAGATAGAGAGAGATAGGTAGGTAGATAGAAAGATAGAGATATGTAGGTAGGTAGATAGATAGATAGACATAGGTAGGTAGGTAGATTGATAGATACAGATAGGTAGGTAGGTAGATAGATAGATAGAGATAGGTAGGTAGGTAGATAGATAGATAGATAGACATAGGTAGGTAGGTAGATTGATAGATACAGATAGGTAGGTAGGTAGGTAGGTAGATAGAGATAGGTAGGTATGTAGAATGATAGATACAGATAGGTAGGTAGGTAGATAGATAGACATAGGTAGGTAGGTAGATAGATAAATACAGATAGGTAGGTAGGTAGATAGATAGATAGAGATAGGTAGGTAGGTAGATAGATAGATAGAGATAGGTAGGTAGGTAGATAGATAGATACAGATAGGTAGGTAGATAAATAGATAGATAGAGATAGGTAGGTAGGTAGATAGATAGATACAGATAGGTAGGTAGGTAGGTAGATAGATAGATAGAGATAGGTAGGTAGGTAGATAGATACAGATAGGTAGGTAGATAAATAGATAGAGAGAGATAAGTAGGTAGGTAGATAGATAGATACAGATAGGTAGGTAGGTAGGTAGATAGATAGATAGAGATAGGTAGGTAGGTAGATAGATAAATACAGATGGTTAGGTAGGTAGGTAGATAGATAGAGATAGGTAGGTAGGTAGATAGATAGATAGAGATAGGTAGGTAGGTAGATTGATAGATACAGATAGGTAGGTAGGTAGGTAGGTAGATAGATAGATAGATAGATAGATAGATAGATAGATAGATAGATAGATAGATAAAGATAGGTAGGTAGGTAGGTAGATAGATAGAGATAGGTAGGTAGGTAGGTAGGTAGATAGATAGAGATAGGTAGGTAGGTAGATAGAGATAGGTAGGTAGGTAGATAGATAGAGATAGGTAGGTAGGTAGATAGATACAGATAGGTAGGTAGGTAGATAGATAGATAGATAGAGATAGGTAGGTAGGTAGATAGATAGATACAGATAGGTAGGTAGGTAGGTAGGTAGATAGATAGAGATAGGTAGGTAGGTAGATAGATACAGATAGGTAGGTAGGTAGGTAGATAGATACAGATAGGTAGGTAGGTAGATAGATAGATAGATAGAGATAGGTAGGTAGTTAGATAGATAGATACAGATAGGTAGGTAGGTAGGTAGATAGATAGAGATAGGTAGGTAGGTAGATAGATAGAGATAGGTAGGTAGGTAGGTAGATAGATACAGATAGGTAGGTAGGTAGATAGATAGATAGACATAGGTAGGTAGGTAGATAGATAGATAGATAGACATAGGTAGGTAGGTAGATTGATAGATACAGATAGGTAGGTAGGTAGATAGATAGATACAGATAGGTAGGTAGGTAGATAGATAGAGATAGGTAGGTAGGTAGATAGATAGATAGATAGATAGAGATAGGTAGGTAGGTAGATTGATAGATACAGATAGGTAGGTAGATAGATAGATAGATAGAGATAGGTAGGTAGGTAGGTAGATAGATAGAGATAGGTAGGTAGGTAGGTAGATAGATAGAGATAGGTAGGTAAGTAGATAGATAGATACAGATAGGTAGGTAGGTAGGTAGATAGATAGATAGAGATAGATAGATACAGATAGGTAGGTAGGTAGATAGATACAGATAGGTAGGTAGATAGATAGATAGATGAAGATAGGTAGGTAGGTAGGTAGGTAGATAGATAGAGATAGTTAGGTAGGTAGGTAGATAGATACAGATAGGTAGGTAGGTAGATAGATAGATAGAGATAGGTAGGTAGGTAGATAGATAGATAGAGATAGGTAGGTAGGTAGATTGATAGATACAGATAGGTAGGTAGGTAGATAGATAGATACCGATAGGTAGGTAGGTAGGTAGATAGATAGAGATAGGTAGGTAGGTAGATAGATAGATAGAGATAGGTAGGTAGGTAGATAGATAGATAGAGATAGGTAGGTAGGTAGATAGATAGAAAGAGATAGGTAGGTAGGTAGATAGATAGATAGATACAGATAGGTAGTTAGGTAGGTAGATAGATAGAGATAGGTAGGTAGGTAGATTGATAGATACCGATAGGTAGGTAGGTAGATAGATAGATACAGATATGTAGGCAGGTGGATAGATAGATACAGATATGTAGGTAGGTAGATAGATAGAGAGAGATAGGTAGGTAGGTAGGTAGATAGATAGAGATATGTAGGTAGGTAGGTAGATAGATAGAGATAGGTAGGTAGGTAGATAGATAGATAGAGATAGGTAGGTAGGTAGATTGATAGATACAGATAGGTAGGTAGGTACATAGATAGATACAGATAGGTATGTAGGTAGATAGATAGAGATAGGTATATAGGTAGATAGATAGATATAGATAGGTAGGTAGATAGAAAGATAGAGATATGTAGGTAGGTAGATAGATAGATAGACATAGGTAGGTAGGTAGATTGATAGATACAGATAGGTAGGTAGGTAGATAGATAAATAGAGATAGGTAGGTAGGTAGATAGATAGATAGATAGACATAGGTAGGTAGGTAGATTGATAGATACAGATAGGTAGGTAGGTAGGTAGGTAGATAGAGATAGGTAGGTATGTAGAATGATAGATACAGATAGGTAGGTAGGTAGATAGATAGACATAGGTAGGTAGGTAGATAGATAAATACAGATAGGTAGGTAGGTAGATAGATAGATAGAGATAGGTAGGTAGGTAGATAGATAGATAGAGATAGGTAGGTAGGTAGATAGATAGATACAGATAGGTAGGTAGATAAATAGATAGATAGAGATAGGTAGGTAGGTAGATAGATAGATACAGATAGGTAGGTAGGTAGGTAGATAGATAGATAGAGATAGGTAGGTAGGTAGATAGATACAGATAGGTAGGTAGATAAATAGATAGAGAGAGATAAGTAGGTAGGTAGATAGATAGATACAGATAGGTAGGTAGGTAGGTAGATAGATAGATAGAGATAGGTAGGTAGGTAGATAGATAAATACAGATGGGTAGGTAGGTAGGTAGATAGATAGAGATAGGTAGGTAGGTAGATAGATAGATAGAGATAGGTAGGTAGGTAGATTGATAGATACAGATAGGTAGGTAGGTAGGTAGGTAGATAGATAGATAGATAGATAGATAGATAGATAGATAGATAGATAGATAGATAGATCGATAGATAGATAGATAGATAGATAAAGATAGGTAGGTAGGTAGGTAGATAGATAGAGATAGGTAGGTAGGTAGGTAGGTAGGTAGATAGATAGAGATAGGTAGGTAGGTAGATAGAGATAGGTAGGTAGGTAGATAGATAGAGATAGGTAGGTAGGTAGATAGATACAGATAGGTAGGTAGGTAGATAGATAGATAGAGATAGCTAGGTAGGTAGATAGATAGATACAGATAGGTAGGTAGGTAGGTAGGTAGATAGATAGAGAGAGGTAGGTAGGTAGATAGATAGAGATAGGTAGGTAGGTAGGTAGATAGATACAGATAGGTAGGTAGGTAGATAGATAGATAGAGATAGGTAGGTAGGTAGATAGATAGATACAGATAGGTAGGTAGGTAGGTAGGTAGATAGATAGAGATAGGTAGGTAGGTAGATAGATAGAGATAGGTAGGTAGGTAGGTAGATAGATACAGATAGGTAGGTAGGTAGATAGATAGATAGAGATAGGTAGGTAGGTAGATAGATAGATAGATAGACATAGGTAGGTAGGTAGATTGATAGATACAGATAGGTAGGTAGGTAGATAGATAGATACAGATAGGTAGGTAGGTAGATAGATAGATACAGATAGGTAGGTAGGTAGGTAGATAGATAGAGATAGGTAGGTAGGTAGATAGATAGATAGATAGATAGATAGATAGATAGATAGAGATAGGTAGGTAGGTAGATTGATAGATACAGATAGGTAGGTAGATAGATAGATAGATAGAGATAGGTAGGTAGGTAGGTAGATAGATAGAGATAGGTAGGTAGGTAGGTAGATAGATAGAGATAGGTAGGTAAGTAGATAGATAGATACAGATAGGTAGGTAGGTAGGTAGATAGATAGATAGAGATAGATAGATACAGATAGGTAGGTAGGTAGATAGATACAGATAGGTAGGTAGGTAGATAGATAGATAGATGAAGATAGGTAGGTAGGTAGGTATATAGATAGAGATAGTTAGGTAGGTAGGTAGATAGATACAGATAGGTAGGTAGGTAGATAGATAGATAGATAGAGATAGGTAGGTAGGTAGATAGATAGAGATAGGTAGGGAGGTAGATTGATAGATACAGATAGGTAGGTAGGTAGATAGATAGATATAGATAGGTAGGTAGATAGAAAGATAGAGATATGTAGGTAGGTAGATAGATAGATAGACATAGGTAGGTAGGTAGATTGATAGATACAGATAGGTAGGTAGGGAGATAGATAGATAGACATAGGTAGGTAGGTAGATAGATAAATACAGATAGGTAGGTAGGTAGATAGATAGATAGAGATAGGTAGGTAGGTAGATAGATAGATAGAGATAGGTAGGTAGGTAGATAGATAGATACAGATAGGTAGGTAGATAAATAGATAGATAGAGATAGGTAGGTAGGTAGATAGATAGATACAGATAGGTAGGTAGGTAGGTAGATAGATAGATAGAGATAGGTAGGTAGGTAGATAGATAGATACAGATAGGTAGGTAGATAAATAGACAGATAGAGATAGGTAGGTAGGTAGATAGATAAATACAGATGGGTAGGTAGGTAGGTAGATAGATAGAGATAGGTAGGTAGGTAGATAGATAGATAGAGATAGGTAGGTAGGTAGATAGATAGATACAGATAGGTAGGTAGGTAGGTAGGTAGATAGAGATAGGTAGGTAGGTAGATAGATAGAGATAGGTAGGTAGGTAGGTAGATAGATACAGATAGTTAGGTAGGTAGATAGATAGATAGAGATAGGTAGGTAGGTAGATAGATAGATACAGATAGGTAGGTAGGTAGGTAGGTAGATAGATAGAGATAGGTAGGTAGGTAGATAGATAGAGTTAGGTAGGTAGGTAGGTAGATAGATACAGATAGGTAGGTAGGTAGATAGATAGATAGAGATAGGTAGGTAGGTAGATAGATAGATAGATAGACATAGGTAGGTAGGTAGATTGATAGATACAGATAGGTAGGTAGGTAGATAGATAGATACAGATAGGTAGGTAGGTAGATAGATAGATACAGATAGGTAGGTAGGTAGATAGATAGAGATAGGTAGGTAGGTAGATAGATAGATAGATAGATAGATAGATAGATAGATAGATAGATAGATAGATAGATAGATAGATAGATAGAGATAGGTAGGTAGGTAGATTGATAGATACAGATAGGTAGGTAGATAGATAGATAGATAGAGATAGGTAGGTAGGTAGGTAGATAGATAGAGATAGGTAGGTAGGTAGGTAGATAGATAGAGATAGGTAGGTAAGTAGATAGATAGATACAGATAGGTAGGTAGGTAGGTAGATAGATAGATAGAGATAGATAGATACAGATAGGTAGGTAGGTAGATAGATACAGATAGGTAGTTAGGTAGATAGATAGATAGATGAAGATAGGTAGGTAGGTAGGTAGGTAGATAGATAGAGATAGTTAGGTAGGTAGGTAGATAGATACAGATAGGTAGGTAGGTAGATAGATAGATAGAGATAGGTAGGTAGGTAGATAGATAGATAGAGATAGGTAGGTAGGTAGATAGATAGATACAGATATGTAGGCAGGTGGATAGATAGATACAGATATGTAGGTAGGTAGATAGATAGAGAGAGATAGGTAGGTAGGTAGGTAGGTAGATAGATAGAGATATGTAGGTAGGTAGGTAGATAGATAGAGATAGGTAGGTAGGTAGATAGATAGATAGAGATAGGTAGGGAGGTAGATTGATAGATACAGATAGGTAGGTAGGTAGATAGATAGATATAGATAGGTAGGTAGATAGAAAGATAGAGATATGTAGGTAGGTAGATAGATAGATAGACATAGGTAGGTAGGTAGATTGATAGATACAGATAGGTAGGTAGGGAGATAGATAGATAGACATAGGTAGGTAGGTAGATAGATAAATACAGATAGGTAGGTAGGTAGATAGATAGATAGAGATAGGTAGGTAGGTAGATAGATAGATACAGATAGGTAGGTAGGTAGATAGATAGATAGATAGAGATAGGTAGGTAGGTAGATAGATAGATAGATAGAGATAGGTAGGTAGGTAGATAGATAGATAGAGATAGGTAGGTAGGTAGGTAGGTAGATAGATAGAGATAGGTAGGTAGGTAGGTAGGTAGATAGATAGAGATATGTAGATAGGTAGATAGATAGAGATAGGTAGGTAGGTAGATAGATAGAGATAGGTAGGTAGGTAGATAGATACAGATAGGTAGGTAGGTAGATAGATAGATAGAGATAGGTAGGTAGGTAGATAGATAGATACAGATAGGTAGGTAGGTAGGTAGGTAGATAGATAGAGATAGGTAGGTAGGTAGATAGATACAGATAGGTAGGTAGGTAGGTAGATAGATACAGATAGGTAGGTAGGTAGATAGATAGATAGATAGAGATAGGTAGGTAGTTAGATAGATAGATACAGATAGGTAGGTAGGTAGGTAGATAGATAGAGATAGGTAGGTAGGTAGATAGATAGAGATAGGTAGGTAGGTAGGTAGATAGATACAGATAGGTAGGTAGGTAGATAGATAGATAGACATAGGTAGGTAGGTAGATAGATAGATAGATAGACATAGGTAGGTAGGTAGATTGATAGATACAGATAGGTAGGTAGGTAGATAGATAGATACAGATAGGTAGGTAGGTAGATAGATAGAGATAGGTAGGTAGGTAGATAGATAGATAGATAGATAGAGATAGGTAGGTAGGTAGATTGATAGATACAGATAGGTAGGTAGATAGATAGATAGATAGAGATAGGTAGGTAGGTAGGTAGATAGATAGAGATAGGTAGGTAGGTAGGTAGATAG
Source organism: Crotalus adamanteus (assembly GCA_039797435.1). Classification (NCBI taxonomy): domain Eukaryota; kingdom Metazoa; phylum Chordata; class Lepidosauria; order Squamata; family Viperidae; genus Crotalus; species Crotalus adamanteus. The sequence goes on along the minus strand of JAOTOJ010000021.1, from coordinate 111,697 downwards.
ATAGAGATAGGTAGGTAAGTAGATAGATAGATACAGATAGGTAGGTAGGTAGGTAGATAGATAGATAGAGATAGTTAGGTAGGTAGGTAGATAGATACAGATAGGTAGGTAGGTAGATAGATAGATAGAGATAGGTAGGTAGGTAGATAGATAGATAGAGATAGGTAGGTAGGTAGATTGATAGATACAGATAGGTAGGTAGGTAGATAGATAGATACCGATAGGTAGGTAGGTAGGTAGATAGATAGAGATAGGTAGGTAGGTAGATAGATAGATAGAGATAGGTAGGTAGGTAGATAGATAGATAGAGATAGGTAGGTAGGTAGATAGATAGAAAGAGATAGGTAGGTAGGTAGATAGATAGATAGATACAGATAGGTAGTTAGGTAGGTAGATAGATAGAGATAGGTAGGTAGGTAGATTGATAGATACCGATAGGTAGGTAGGTAGATAGATAGATACAGATATGTAGGCAGGTGGATAGATAGATACAGATATGTAGGTAGGTAGATAGATAGAGAGAGATAGGTAGGTAGGTAGGTAGATAGATAGAGATATGTAGGTAGGTAGGTAGATAGATAGAGATAGGTAGGTAGGTAGATAGATAGATAGAGATAGGTAGGTAGGTAGATTGATAGATACAGATAGGTAGGTAGGTACATAGATAGATACAGATAGGTATGTAGGTAGATAGATAGAGATAGGTATATAGGTAGATAGATAGATATAGATAGGTAGGTAGATAGAAAGATAGAGATATGTAGGTAGGTAGATAGATAGATAGACATAGGTAGGTAGGTAGATTGATAGATACAGATAGGTAGGTAGGTAGATAGATAGATAGAGATAGGTAGGTAGGTAGATAGATAGATAGATAGACATAGGTAGGTAGGTAGATTGATAGATACAGATAGGTAGGTAGGTAGGTAGGTAGATAGAGATAGGTAGGTATGTAGAATGATAGATACAGATAGGTAGGTATGTAGATAGATAGACATAGGTAGGTAGGTAGATAGATAAATACAGATAGGTAGGTAGGTAGATAGATAGATAGAGATAGGTAGGTAGGTAGATAGATAGATAGAGATAGGTAGGTAGGTAGATAGATAGATACAGATAGGTAGGTAGATAAATAGATAGATAGAGATAGGTAGGTAGGTAGATAGATAGATACAGATAGGTAGGTAGGTAGGTAGATAGATAGATAGAGATAGGTAGGTAGGTAGATAGATACAGATAGGTAGGTAGATAAATAGATAGAGAGAGATAAGTAGGTAGGTAGATAGATAGATACAGATAGGTAGGTAGGAAGGTAGATAGATAGATAGAGATAGGTAGGTAGGTAGATAGATAAATACAGATGGGTAGGTAGGTAGGTAGATAGATAGAGATAGGTAGGTAGGTAGATAGATAGATAGAGATAGGTAGGTAGGTAGATTGATAGATACAGATAGGTAGGTAGGTAGGTAGGTAGATAGATAGATAGATAGATAGATAGATAGATAGATAGATAGATAGATAGATAGATAGATAGATAGATAGATAAAGATAGGTAGGTAGGTAGGTAGATAGATAGAGATAGGTAGGTAGGTAGGTAGGTAGATATATAGAGATAGGTAGGTAGGTAGATAGAGATAGGTAGGTAGGTAGATAGATAGAGATAGGTAGGTAGGTAGATAGATACAGATAGGTAGGTAGGTAGATAGATAGATAGAGATAGCTAGGTAGGTAGATAGATAGATACAGATAGGTAGGTAGGTAGGTAGGTAGATAGATAGAGAGAGGTAGGTAGGTAGATAGATAGAGATAGGTAGGTAGGTAGGTAGATAGATACAGATAGGTAGGTAGGTAGATAGATAGATACAGATAGGTAGGTAGGTAGATAGATAGATACAGATAGGTAGGTAGGTAGGTAGGTAGATAGATAGAGATAGGTAGGTAGGTAGATAGATAGAGATAGGTAGGTAGGTAGGTAGATAGATACAGATAGGTAGGTAGGTAGATAGATAGATAGAGATAGGTAGGTAGGTAGATAGATAGATAGATAGACATAGGTAGGTAGGTAGACTGATAGATACAGATAGGTAGGTAGGTAGATAGATAGATACAGATAGGTAGGTAGGTAGATAGATAGATACAGATAGGTAGGTAGGTAGGTAGATAGATAGAGATAGGTAGGTAGGTAGATAGATAGATAGATAGATAGATAGAGATAGGTAGGTAGGTAGATTGATAGATACAGATAGGTAGGTAGATAGATAGATAGATAGAGATAGGTAGGTAGGTAGGTAGATAGATAGAGATAGGTAGGTAGGTAGGTAGATAGATAGAGATAGGTAGGTAAGTAGATAGATAGATACAGATAGGTAGGTAGGTAGGTAGATAGATAGATAGAGATAGATAGATACAGATAGGTAGGTAGGTAGATAGATACAGATAGGTAGGTAGGTAGATAGATAGATAGATGAAGATAGGTAGGTAGGTAGGTATATAGATAGAGATAGTTAGGTAGGTAGGTAGATAGATACAGATAGGTAGGTAGGTAGATAGATAGATAGATAGAGATAGGTAGGTAGGTAGATAGATAGAGATAGGTAGGGAGGTAGATTGATAGATACAGATAGGTAGGTAGGTAGATAGATAGATATAGATAGGTAGGTAGATAGAAAGATGGAGATATGTAGGTAGGTAGATAGATAGATAGACATAGGTAGGTAGGTAGATTGATAGATACAGATAGGTAGGTAGGGAGATAGATAGATAGACATAGGTAGGTAGGTAGATAGATAAATACAGATAGGTAGGTAGGTAGATAGATAGATAGAGATAGGTAGGTAGGTAGATAGATAGATAGAGATAGGTAGGTAGGTAGATAGATAGATACAGATAGGTAGGTAGATAAATAGATAGATAGAGATAGGTAGGTAGGTAGATAGATAGATACAGATAGGTAGGTAGGTAGGTAGATAGATAGATAGAGATAGGTAGGTAGGTAGATAGATAAATACAGATGGGTAGGTAGGTAGGTAGATAGATAGAGATAGGTAGGTAGGTAGATAGATAGATAGAGATAGGTAGGTAGGTAGATAGATAGATACAGATAGGTAGGTAGGTAGGTAGGTAGATAGAGATAGGTAGGTAGGTAGATAGATAGAGATAGGTAGGTAGGTAGGTAGATAGATACAGATAGTTAGGTAGGTAGATAGATAGATAGAGATAGGTAGGTAGGTAGATAGATAGATACAGATAGGTAGGTAGGTAGGTAGGTAGATAGATAGAGATAGGTAGGTAGGTAGATAGATAGAGATAGGTAGGTAGGTAGGTAGATAGATACAGATAGGTAGGTAGGTAGATAGATAGATAGAGATAGGTAGGTAGGTAGATAGATAGATAGATAGACATAGGTAGGTAGGTAGATTGATAGATACAGATAGGTAGGTAGGTAGATAGATAGATACAGATAGGTAGGTAGGTAGATAGATAGATACAGATAGGTAGGTAGGTAGATAGATAGAGATAGGTAGGTAGGTAGATAGATAGATAGATAGATAGATAGATAGATAGATAGATAGATAGATAGATAGATAGATAGATAGATAGATAGATAGAGATAGGTAGGTAGGTAGATTGATAGATACAGATAGGTAGGTAGATAGATAGATAGATAGAGATAGGTAGGTAGGTAGGTAGATAGATAGAGATAGGTAGGTAGGTAGGTAGATAGATAGAGATAGGTAGGTAAGTAGATAGATAGATACAGATAGGTAGGTAGGTAGGTAGATAGATAGATAGAGATAGATAGATACAGATAGGTAGGTAGGTAGATAGATACAGATAGGTAGTTAGGTAGATAGATAGATAGATGAAGATAGGTAGGTAGGTAGGTAGGTAGATAGATAGAGATAGTTAGGTAGGTAGGTAGATAGATACAGATAGGTAGGTAGGTAGATAGATAGATAGAGATAGGTAGGTAGGTAGATAGATAGATAGAGATAGGTAGGTAGGTAGATAGATAGATACAGATATGTAGGCAGGTGGATAGATAGATACAGATATGTAGGTAGGTAGATAGATAGAGAGAGATAGGTAGGTAGGTAGGTAGGTAGATAGATAGAGATATGTAGGTAGGTAGGTAGATAGATAGAGATAGGTAGGTAGGTAGATAGATAGATAGAGATAGGTAGGGAGGTAGATTGATAGATACAGATAGGTAGGTAGGTAGATAGATAGATATAGATAGGTAGGTAGATAGAAAGATAGAGATATGTAGGTAGGTAGATAGATAGATAGACATAGGTAGGTAGGTAGATTGATAGATACAGATAGGTAGGTAGGGAGATAGATAGATAGACATAGGTAGGTAGGTAGATAGATAAATACAGATAGGTAGGTAGGTAGATAGATAGATAGAGATAGGTAGGTAGGTAGATAGATAGATACAGATAGGTAGGTAGGTAGATAGATAGATAGATAGAGATAGGTAGGTAGGTAGATAGATAGATAGATAGAGATAGGTAGGTAGGTAGATAGATAGATAGAGATAGGTAGGTAGGTAGATAGATAGATACAGATATGTAGGCAGGTGGATAGATAGATACAGATATGTAGGTAGGTAGATAGATAGAGAGAGATAGGTAGGTAGGTAGGTAGGTAGATAGATAGAGATATGTAGGTAGGTAGGTAGATAGATAGAGATAGGTAGGTAGGTAGGTAGGTAGGTAGATAGATAGAGATAGGTAGGTAGGTAGATAGATAGAGATAGGTAGGGAGGTAGATTGATAGATACAGATAGGTAGGTAGGTAGATAGATAGATATAGATAGGTAGGTAGATAGAAAGATAGAGATATGTAGGTAGGTAGATAGATAGATAGACATAGGTAGGTAGGTAGATTGATAGATACAGATAGGTAGGTAGGGAGATAGATAGATAGACATAGGTAGGTAGGTAGATAGATAAATACAGATAGGTAGGTAGGTAGATAGATAGATAGAGATAGGTAGGTAGGTAGATAGATAGATACAGATAGGTAGGTAGATAAATAGATAGATAGAGATAGGTAGGTAGGTAGATAGATAGATACAGATAGGTAGGTAGGTAGGTAGGTAGATAGATAGATAGAGATAGGTAGGTAGGTAGATAGATAGATACAGATAGGTAGGTAGATAAATAGATAGATAGAGATAGGTAGGTAGGTAGATAGATAGATACAGATAGGTAGGTAGGTAGATAGATAGATAGATAGAGATAGGTAGGTAGGTAGATAGATAAATACAGATGGGTAGGTAGGTAGGTAGATAGATAGAGATAGGTAGGTAGGTAGATAGATAGATAGAGATAGGTAGGTAGGTAGGTAGATTGATAGATACAGATAGGTAGGTAGGTAGATAGATAGATAGATAGATAGATAGATAGATAGATAGATAGATAGATAGATAGATAGATAGATAGATAGATAGATAGATAGATAGATGAAGATAGGTAGGTAGGTAGGTAGATAGATAGAGATAGGTAGGTAGGTAGGTAGGTAGATAGATAGAGATAGGTAGGTAGGTAGATAGATAGAGATAGGTAGGTAGGTAGATAGATAGAGATAGGTAGGTAGGTAGATAGATAGATAGAGATAGGTAGGTAGGTAGATAGATACAGATAGGTAGGTAGGTAGGTAGGTAGATAGATAGAGATAGGTAGGTAGGTAGATAGATAGAGATAGGTAGGTAGGTAGGTAGATAGATACAGATAGGTAGGTAGGTAGATAGATAGATAGAGATAGGTAGGTAGGTAGATAGATAGATACAGATAGGTAGGTAGGTAGGTAGGTAGATAGATAGAGATAGGTAGGTAGGTAGATAGATAGAGATAGGTAGGTAGGTAGGTAGATAGATACAGATAGGTAGGTAGGTAGATAGATAGATAGAGATAGGTAGGTAGGTAGATAGATAGATAGATAGATAGATAGACATAGGTAGGTAGGTAGATTGATAGATACAGATAGGTAGGTAGGTAGATAGATAGATACAGATAGGTAGGTAGGTAGATAGATAGATACAGATAGGTAGGTAGGTAGGTAGATAGATAGAGATAGGTAGGTAGGTAGATAGATAGATAGATAGATAGAGATAGGTAGGTAGGTAGATTGATAGATACAGATAGGTAGGTAGATAGATATATAGATAGAGATAGGTAGGTAGGTAGGTAGATAGATAGAGATAGGTAGGTAGGTAGGTAGATAGATAGAGATAGGTAGGTAAGTAGATAGATAGATACAGATAGGTAGGTAGGTAGGTAGATAGATAGATAGAGATAGATAGATACAGATAGGTAGGTAGGTAGATAGATACAGATAGGTAGGTAGGTAGATAGATAGATAGATGAAGATAGGTAGGTAGGTAGGTAGGTAGATAGATAGAGATAGTTAGGTAGGTAGGTAGATAGATACAGATAGGTAGGTAGGTAGATAGATAGAGATATGTAGGTAGGTAGATAGATAGATAGAGATAGGTAGGTAGGTAGATTGATAGAAACAGATAGGTAGGTAGGTAGATAGATAGATACCGATAGGTAGGTAGGTAGGTAGATAGATAGAGATAGGTAGGTAGGTAGATAGATAGATAGAGATAGGTAGGTAGGTAGATAGATAGATAGATAGATAGATAGATAGATAGATAGATAGATAGAGATAGGTAGGTAGGTAGATA
>JAOTOJ010000021.1:95000-100000 GCA_039797435.1 Crotalus adamanteus | reverse complement strand
TAGGTAGATAGATAGATACAGATAGGTAGGTAGGTAGATTGATAGATACAGATAGGTAGGTAGGTAGATAGATAGATACAGATAGGTAGGTAGGTAGATAGATAGATAGATAGATAGATAGATAAAGATAGGTAGGTAGGTAGGTAGGTAGATAGATAGAGATAGTTAGGTAGGTAGGTAGATAGATACAGATAGGTAGGTAGGTAGATAGAGAGATAGAGATAGGTAGGTAGGTAGATAGATAGATAGAGATAGGTAGGTAGGTAGATTGATAGATACAGATAGGTAGGTAGGTAGATTGATAGATACAGATAGGTAGGTAGGTAGGTAGATAGATAGAGATAGGTAGGTAGGTAGATAGATAGATAGAGATAGGTAGGTAGGTAGATTGATAGGTACAGATAGGTAGGTAGATAGATAGATAGATAGATAGATAGATAGATAGATAGATAGATAGATAGATAGATAGATAGACAGATAAAGATAGGCAGGTAGGTAGATAGATAGAGATAGGTAGGTAGGTAGGTAGGTAGATAGAGATTGGTAGGTTGGTAGATAGATAGAGATAGGTAGGTAGGTAAATAGATAGAGATAGGTAGGTAGGTAGATAGATACATATAGGTAGGTAGGTAGATAGATAGATAGAGATAGGTAGGTAGGTAGATAGATAGATAGACATAGGTAGGTAGGTAGATTGATAAATACAGATAGGTAGGTAGGTAGATAGATACAGATAGGTATGTAGGTAGATAGATAGAGATAGGTAGGTAGGTAGATAGATAGAGATAGGTAGGTAGGTAGATAGATAGATACAGATAGGTAGGTAGGTAGGTAGGTAGATAGAGATAGGTAGGTTGGTAGATAGATACAGATAGGTATGTAGGTAGATAGATAGAGATAGGTAGGTAGGTAGATAGATAGAGATAGGTAGGTAGGTAGATAGATAGATACAGATAGGTAGGTAGGTAGTTAGATAGATAGAGATAGGTAGGTAGGTAGATAGATAGATAGAGATAGATAGGTAGGTAGATTGATAGATACAGATAGGTAGGTAGATAGATAGATAGATAGATAGATAGATAGATAGATAGATAGATAGATAGATAGATAGATAGATAGATAGATAAAGATAGGTAGGTAGGTAGGTAGATAGATAGAGATAGGTAGGTAGGTAGATAGATAGATAGAGATAGGTATGTAGGTAGATAGATACAGATAGGTAGGTAGGTAGGTAGATAGATAGATAGAGATAGATAGGTAGGTAGATTGATAGAGACAGATAGGTAGGTAGGTAGATAGATAGAAAGAGATAGGTAGGTAGGTAGATAGATAGATAGATACAGATAGGTAGGTAGGTAGGTAGATAGATAGAGATAGGTAGGTATGTAGGTAGATAGATAGAGATAGATACGTAGGTAGATAGATAGATACAGATAGGTAGGTAGGTAGATTGATAGATACAGATAGGTAGGTAGGTAGATAGATAGATACAGATAGGTAGGTAGGTAGATAGATAGATAGATAGATAGATAAAGATAGGTAGGTAGGTAGGTAGGTAGATAGATAGAGATAGTTAGGTAGGTAGGTAGATAGATACAGATAGGTAGGTAGGTAGATAGAGAGATAGAGATAGGTAGGTAGGTAGATAGATAGATAGAGATAGGTAGGTAGGTAGATTGATAGATACAGATAGGTAGGTAGGTAGATTGATAGATACAGATAGGTAGGTAGGTAGGTAGATAGATAGAGATAGGTAGGTAGGTAGATAGATAGATAGAGATAGGTAGGTAGGTAGATTGATAGGTACAGATAGGTAGGTAGATAGATAGATAGATAGATAGATAGATAGATAGATAGATAGATAGATAGATAGATAGATAAAGATAGGTAGGTAGGTAAATAGATAGAGATAGGTAGGTAGGTAGGTAGGTAGATAGAGATAGGTAGGTTGGTAGATAGATAGAGATAGGTAGGTAGGTAAATAGATAGAGATAGGTAGGTAGGTAGATAGATACAGATAGGTAGGTAGGTAGATAGATAGATAGAGATAGGTAGGTAGGTAGATAGATAGATAGACATAGGTAGGTAGGTAGATTGATAAATACAGATAGGTAGGTAGGTAGATAGATAGATACAGATAGGTAGGTAGGTAGGTAGATAGATACAGATAGGTAGGTAGGTAGATAGATAGATAGATACAGATAGGTAGGTACATAGATAGATAGATAGAGATAGGTAGGTAGGTAGATTGATAGATACAGATAGGTAGGTAGATAGATAGATACAGATAGGTAGGTAGGTAGATAGATAGATAGATAAAGATAGGTAGGTAGGTAGGTAGATAGATAGATAGAGATAGGTAGATAGGTAGATAGATACAGATAGGTAGGTAGGTAGATAGATAGATAGAGATAGGTAGGTAGGTAGATTGATAGATACAGATAGGTAGGTAGGTAGATTGATAGATACAGATAGGTAGGTAGGTAGATAGATAGATACAGATAGGTAGGTAGGTAGGTAGATAGATAGAGATAGGTATGTAGGTAGATAGATAGATAGATAGATAGATAGATAGATAGAGATAGGTAGGTAGGTAGATAGATAGAGATAGGTAGGTAGGTTGGTAGATAGATAGAGATAGATAGGTAGGTAGATTGATAGAGACAGATAGGTAGGTAGGTAGATAGATAGATACAGATAAGTAGGTAGGTAGGTAGATAGATAGAGATAGGTAGGTAGGTAGATAGATAGATAGAGATAGATAGGTAGGTAGATTGATAGATACAGATAGGTAGGTAGGTAGATAGATAGATACAGATAGGTAGGTAGGTAGATAGATAGAGATAGGTAGGTAGGTAGGTAGATAGATACAGATAGGTAGGTAGGTAGGTAGATAGATAGATACAGATAGGTAGGTAGGTAGGTAGATAGATAGAGATAGGTAGGTAGGTAGGTAGATAGATAGGTAGAGATAGGTAGGTAGGTAGATAGATAGATAGAGATAGGTAGGTAGGTAGATAGATAGAGATAGGTAGGTAGGTAGGTAGATATATACAGATAGGTAGGTAGATAGATAGATAGAGATAGGTAGGTAGGTAGATAGATAGATAGACATAGGTAGGTAGGTAGATTGATAAATACAGATAGGTAGGTAGGTAGATAGATAAATACAGATATGTAGGTAGGTAGATAGATAGAGAGAGAGAGGTAGGTAGGTAGGTAGATAGATAGATAGAGATATGTAGGTAGGTAGGTAGATAGATAGAGATAGGTAGGTAGGTAGATTGATAGATACAGATAGGTAGGTAGGTAGATTGATAGATACAGATAGGTAGGTAGGTAGATAGATAGATACAGATAGGTAGGTAGGTAGGTAGATAGATAGAGATAGGTATGTAGGTAGATAGATAGATAGATAGATAGATAGATAGAGATAGGTAGGTAGGTAGATAGATAGAGATAGGTAGGTAGGTTGGTAGATAGATAGAGATAGATAGGTAGGTAGATTGATAGAGACAGATAGGTAGGTAGGTAGATAGATAGATACAGATAAGTAGGTAGGTAGGTAGATAGATAGAGATAGGTAGGTAGGTAGATAGATAGATAGAGATAGATAGGTAGGTAGATTGATAGATACAGATAGGTAGGTAGGTAGATAGATAGATACAGATAGGTAGGTAGGTAGATAGATAGAGATAGGTAGGTAGGTAGGTAGATAGATACAGATAGGTAGGTAGGTAGGTAGATAGATAGATACAGATAGGTAGGTAGGTAGGTAGATAGATAGAGATAGGTAGGTAGGTAGGTAGATAGATAGGTAGAGATAGGTAGGTAGGTAGATAGATAGATAGAGATAGGTAGGTAGGTAGATAGATAGAGATAGGTAGGTAGGTAGGTAGATATATACAGATAGGTAGGTAGATAGATAGATAGAGATAGGTAGGTAGGTAGATAGATAGATAGACATAGGTAGGTAGGTAGATTGATAAATACAGATAGGTAGGTAGGTAGATAGATAAATACAGATAGGTAGGTAGGTAGATAGATAGATACAGATAGGTAGGTAGGTAGGTAGATAGATAGAGATAGGTAGGTAGGTAGATAGATAGATAGAGATAGGTAGGTAGGTAGATAGATAGAGATAGGTAGGTAGGTAGATAGATACAGATAAGTAGGTAGGTAGATAGATAGATAGAGATAGGTAGGTAGGTAGATAGATAGATAGACATAGGTAGGTAGGTAGATTGATAGATACAGATAGGTAGGTAGGTAGATAGATAGATACAGATAGGTAGGTAGGTAGATAGATAGATACAGATAGGTAGGTAGGTAGGTAGATAGATAGAGATAGGAAGGTAGGTAGATAGATAGAGATAGGTAGGTAGGTAGATATATAGATACAGATAGGTAGGTAGGTAGGTAGATAGATAGAGATAGGTAGGTAGGTAGGTAGATAGATGCAGATAGGTAGGTAGGTAGGTAGATAGATAGAGATAGGTAGGTAGGTAGATAGATAGATAGAGATAGGTAGGTAGGTAGATTGATAGATAGAGATAGGTAGGTAGGTAGATAGATAGATAGATAGATAGATAGATAGATAGATAGATAGATAGATAGATAGATAGATAGATAGATAGATAGATAGATAGATAGATAGATAAAGATAGGTAGGTAGGTAGCTAGATAGATAGAGATAGGTTGGTAGGTAGGTAGGTAGATAGATAGATAGATAGAGATAGGTAGGTAGGTAGATAGATAGATAGAGATAGGTAGGTAGGTAGATAGATACAGATAGGTAGGTAGGTAGGTAGATAGATAGATAGAGATAGATAGGTAGGTAGATTGATAGAGACAGATAGGTAGGTAGGTAGATTGATAGAAAGAGATAGGTAGGTAGGTAGATAGGTAGATAGATACAGATAGGTAGGTAGGTAGGTAGATAGATAGAGATAGGTAGGTAGGTAGATAGATAGATAGAGATAGGTAGGTAGGTAGGTAGA
>JAOTOJ010000021.1:22500-85000 GCA_039797435.1 Crotalus adamanteus | reverse complement strand
TAGGTAGGTAGATAGATAGATAGAGATAGGTAGGTAGGTAGATAGATAGATACAGATAGGTAGGTAGGTAGGTAGATAGATAGATAGAGATAGATAGGTAGGTAGATTGATAGAGACAGATAGGTAGGTAGGTAGATAGATAGAAAGAGATAGGTAGGTAGGTAGATAGATAGATACAGATAGGTAGGTAGGTAGGTAGATAGATAGAGATAGGTAGGTAGGTAGGTAGATAGATAGAGATAGATAGGTAGGTAGATAGATAGATAGAGATAGGTAGGTAGGTAGATTGATAGATACAGATATGTAGGTAGGTAGATAGATAGATACAGATAGGTAGGTAGGTAGATAGATAGATAGATAAAGATAGGTAGGTAGGTAGGTAGGTAGATAGATAGAGATAGTTAGGTAGGTAGGTAGATAGATACAGATAGGTAGGTAGGTAGATAGAGAGATAGAGATAGGTAGGTAGGTAGATTGATAGATACAGATAGGTAGGTAGGTAGATTGATAGATACAGATAGGTAGGTAGGTAGGTAGATAGATAGAGATAGGTGGGTAGGTAGGTAGATAGATAGAAAGAGATAGGTAGGTAGGTAGGTAGGTAGATAGATAGAGATAGGTAGGTAGGTAAATAGATAGATAGAGATAGGTAGGTAGGTAGATAGATAGATACAGATAGGTAGGTAGATAGATAGATAGATAGATAGATAGATAGATAGATAGATAGATAGATAGATAGATAGATAGATAGATAGATAGGTAGATAGATAGATAGAGATAGGTAGGTAGGTAGATAGATAGATAGAGATAGGTAGGTAGGTAGGTAGATAGATAGAGATAGGTAGGTAGGTAGATAGATAGATAGAGATAGGTAGGTAGGTAGATTGATAGATACAGATAGGTAGGTAGATAGATAGATAGATAGATAGATAGATAGATAGATAGATAGATAGATAGATAGATAGATAGATAGATAGATAGATAGATAGATAGATAGATAGATAGATAGATAAAGATAGGTAGGTAGGTAGATAGATAGAGATAGGTAGGTAGGTAGGTAGGTAGGTAGGTAGGTAGGTAGGTAGGTAGGTAGATAGATAGAGATAGGTAGGTAGGTAGGTAGATAGAGATAGGTAGGTAGGTAGATAGATAGAGATAGGTAGGTAGGTAGGTAGATACAGATAGGTAGGTAGGTAGATAGATAGATAGATAGATAGATAGATAGATAGATAGATAGATAGATAGATAGATAGATAGATAGATAGATAGATAGAGATAGGTAGGTAGGTAGATTGATAGACACAGATAGGTAGGTAGGTAGATAGATAGATACAGATAGGTAGTTAGGTAGATAGATAGAGATAGGTAGGTAGGTAGATAGATAGATACAGATAGGTAGGTCGGTAGATAAATAGATAGAGATAGGTAGGTAGGTAGATAGATAGACATAGGTAGGTAGGTAGATAGATAGATACAGATAGGTAGGTAGATAGATAGATAGATAGAGATAGGTAGGTAGGTAGGTAGATAGATAGAGATAGGTAGGTAGGTAGGTAGGTAGATAGATAGAGATAGATAGGTAGGTAGGTAGATAGATAGAGATAGGTAGGTAGGTAGATAGATAGATAGAGATAGGTAGGTAGGTAGATAGATAGATACAGATAGGTAGGTAGGTAGGTAGATAGATAGATAGAGATAGATAGGTAGGTAGATTGATAGAGACAGATAGGTAGGTAGGTAGATAGATAGAAAGAGATAGGTAGGTAGGTAGATAGATAGATACAGATAGGTAGGTAGGTAGGTAGATAGATAGAGATAGGTAGGTAGGTAGGTAGGTAGATAGATAGAGATAGATAGGTAGGTAGATAGATAGATAGAGATAGGTAGGTAGGTAGATTGATAGATACAGATATGTAGGTAGGTAGATAGATAGATACAGATAGGTAGGTAGGTAGATAGATAGATAGATAAAGATAGGTAGGTAGGTAGGTAGGTAGATAGGTAGAGATAGTTAGGTAGGTAGGTAGATAGATACAGATAGGTAGGTAGGTAGATAGAGAGATAGAGATAGGTAGGTAGGTAGATTGATAGATACAGATAGGTAGGTAGGTAGATTGATAGATACAGATAGGTAGGTAGGTAGGTAGATAGATAGAGATAGGTGGGTAGGTAGGTAGATAGATAGAAAGAGATAGGTAGGTAGGTAGGTAGGTAGATAGATAGAGATAGGTAGGTAGGTAAATAGATAGATAGAGATAGGTAGGTAGGTAGATAGATAGATACAGATAGCTAGGTAGATAGATAGATAGATAGATAGATAGATAGATAGGTAGATAGATAGATAGAGATAGGTAGGTAGGTAGATAGATAGATAGAGATAGGTAGGTAGGTAGGTAGATAGATAGAGATAGGTAGGTAGGTAGATAGATAGATAGAGATAGGTAGGTAGGTAGATTGATAGATACAGATAGGTAGGTAGATAGATAGATAGATAGATAGATAGATAGATAGATAGATAGATAGATAGATAGATAGATAAAGATAGGTAGGTAGGTAGATAGATAGAGATAGGTAGGTAGGTAGGTAGGTAGGTAGGTAGGTAGATAGATAGAGATAGGTAGGTAGGTAGGTAGATAGAGATAGGTAGGTAGGTAGATAGATAGAGATAGGTAGGTAGGTAGGTAGATACAGATAGGTAGGTAGGTAGATAGATAGATAGAGATAGGTAGGTAGGTAGTTAGATAGATAGACATAGGTAGGTAGGTAGATTGATAGATACAGATAGGTAGGTAGGTAGATAGATAGATACAGATAGGTACGTAGGTAGATAGATAGATACAGATAGGTAGGTAGGTAGGTAGATAGATAGAGATAGGTAGGTAGATAGATAGAGATAGGTAGGTAGGTAGATAGATAGATACAGATAGGTAGGTAGGTAGGTAGATAGATAGAGATAGGTAGGTAGGTAGATAGATAGATACAGATAGGTAGGTAGGTAGGTAGGTAGATAGATAGAGATAGGTAGGTAGGTAGATAGATAGATAGAGATAGGTAGGTAGGTAGATTGATAGATACAGATAGGTAGGTAGGTAGGTAGGTAGATAGATAGATAGATAGATAGATAGATAGATAGATAGATAGATAGATAGATAGATAGATAGATAGATAGATAGATAGATAGATAGATAGATAGATAGATAGATAAAGATAGGTAGGTAGGTAGGTAGATAGACAGAGATAGGTTGGTAGGTAGGTAGGTAGATAGATAGATAGAGATAGGTAGGTAGGTAGATAGATAGATAGAGATAGGTAGGTAGGTAGATAGATAGATACAGATAGGTAGGTAGGTAGATTGATAGAGACAGATAGGTAGGTAGGTAGATAGATAGAAAGAGATAGGTAGGTAGGTAGATAGGTAGATAGATACAGATAGGTAGGTAGGTAGGTAGATAGATAGAGATAGTTAGGTAGGTAGGTAGATAGATACAGATAGGTAGGTAGGTAGGTAGATAGATAGAGATAGGTAGGTAGGTAGATAGATAGATAGAGATAGGTAGGTAGGTAGATTGATAGATACAGATACGTAGGTAGGTAGATTGATAGATACAGATAGGTAGGAATGTAGGTAGATAGATAGAGATAGGTAGGTAGGTAGAAAGATAGATAGAGATAGGTAGGTAGTTGGTAGATAGATAGAGATAGGTAGGTAGGTAGATAGATAGATAGAGATAGGTAGGTAGGTAGATAGATAGATACAGATAGGTAGGTAGATAGATAGATAGATAGAGACAGGTAGGTAGGTAGATTGATTAATACAGATATGTAGGTAGGTAGATAGATAGATACAGATAGGTAGTTAGGTAGATAGATAGAGATAGGTAGGTAGGTAGATAGATAGATACAGATAGGTAGGTAGATAGATAGATAGATAGATAAAGATAGGTAGGTAGGTAGGTAGGTAGATAGATAGAGATAGTTAGGTAGGTAGGTAGATAGATACAGATAGGTAGGTAGGTAGATAGATAGAGATAGGAAGGTAGGTAGATAGATAGATAGAGATAGGTAAGTAGGTAGATAGATAGAGATAGGTAGGTAGGTAGATAGATACAGATAGGTAGGTAGGTAGATACATAGATAGAGATAGGTAGGTAGGTAGATAGATAGATAGACATAGGTAGGTAGGTAGATTGATAGATACAGATAGGTAGGTAGGTAGATAGATAGATACAGATAGGTAGGTAGGTAGATAGATAGATACAGATAGGTAGGTAGGTAGGTAGATAGATAGAGATAGGTAGGTAGGTAGAAAGATAGATAGAGATAGGTAGGTAGGTAGATAGATAGAGATAGGTAGGTAGGTAGATAGATAGATAGAGATAGGTAGGTAGGTAGATAGATAGATACAGATAGGTAGGTAGATAGATAGATAGATAGAGATAGGTAGGTAGGTAGATTGATTAATACAGATATGTAGGTAGGTAGATAGATAGATACAGATAGGTAGTTAGGTAGATAGATAGAGATAGGTAGGTAGGTAGATAGATAGATACAGATAGGTAGGTAGATAGATAGATAGATAGATAAAGATAGGTAGGTAGGTAGGTAGGTAGATAGATAGAGATAGTTAGGTAGGTAGGTAGATAGATACAGATAGGTAGGTAGGTAGATAGATAGAGATAGGAAGGTAGGTAGATAGATAGATAGAGATAGGTAAGTAGGTAGATAGATAGAGATAGGTAGGTAGGTAGATAGATACAGATAGGTAGGTAGGTAGATACATAGATAGAGATAGGTAGGTAGGTAGATAGATAGATAGACATAGGTAGGTAGGTAGATTGATAGATACAGATAGGTAGGTAGGTAGATAGATAGATACAGATAGGTAGGTAGGTAGATAGATAGATACAGATAGGTAGGTAGGTAGGTAGATAGATAGAGATAGGTAGGTAGGTAGATAGATAGATAGAGATAGGTAGGTAGGTAGATTGATAGATACAGATAGGTAGGTAGTTAGTTAGATAGATACAGATAGGTAGGTAGGTAGATAGATAGAGATAGGTAGGTAGGTAGATAGATAGATACAGATAGGTAGGTAGATAGATAGATAGATAGATAAAGATAGGTAGGTAGGTAGGTAGATAGATAGAGATAGTTAGGTAGGTAGGTAGATAGATACAGATAGGTAGGTAGGTAGATAGATAGAGATAGGAAGGTAGGTAGATAGATAGAGATAGGTAGGTAGGTAGATTGATAGATACAGATAGGTAGGTAGGTAGATAGATAGATACAGATAGGTAGGTAGGTAGATAGATAGATACAGATAGGTAGGTAGGTAGGTAGATAGATAGAGATAGGTAGGTAGGTGGAAAGATAGATAGAGATAGGTAGGTAGGTAGATAGATAGAGATAGGTAGGTAGGTAGATAGATAGATAGAGATAGGTAGGTAGGTAGATAGATAGATACAGATAGGTAGGTAGATAGATAGATAGATAGAGATAGGTAGGTAGGTAGATTGATTAATACAGATATGTAGGTAGGTAGATAGATAGATACAGATAGGTAGTTAGGTAGATAGATAGAGATAGGTAGGTAGGTAGATAGATAGATACAGATAGGTAGGTAGATAGATAGATAGATAGATAAAGATAGGTAGGTAGGTAGGTAGGTAGATAGATAGAGATAGTTAGGTAGGTAGGTAGATAGATACAGATAGGTAGGTAGGTAGATAGATAGAGATAGGAAGGTAGGTAGATAGATAGATAGAGATAGGTAAGTAGGTAGATAGATAGAGATAGGTAGGTAGGTAGATAGATACAGATAGGTAGGTAGGTAGATACATAGATAGAGATAGGTAGGTAGGTAGATAGATAGATAGACATAGGTAGGTAGGTAGATTGATAGATACAGATAGGTAGGTAGGTAGATAGATAGATACAGATAGGAAGGTAGGTAGATAGATAGATACAGATAGGTAGGTAGGTAGGTAGATAGATAGAGATAGGTAGGTAGGTAGATAGATAGATAGAGATAGGTAGGTAGGTAGATTGATAGATACAGATAGGTAGGTAGTTAGTTAGATAGATACAGATAGGTAGGTAGGTAGATAGATAGAGATAGGTAGGTAGGTAGATAGATAGATACAGATAGGTAGGTAGATAGATAGATAGATAGATAAAGATAGGTAGGTAGGTAGGTAGATAGATAGAGATAGTTAGGTAGGTAGGTAGATAGATACAGATAGGTAGGTAGGTAGATAGATAGAGATAGGAAGGTAGGTAGATAGATAGAGATAGGTAGGTAGGTAGATTGATAGATACAGATATGTAGGTAGGTAGATAGATAGATACAGATAGGTAGGTAGGTAGATAGATAGATAGATAAAGATAGGTAGGTAGGTAGGTAGGTAGATAGATAGAGATAGTTAGGTAGGTAGGTAGATAGATACAGATAGGTAGGTAGGTAGATAGAGAGATAGAGATAGGTAGGTAGGTAGATTGATAGATACAGATAGGTAGGTAGGTAGATTGATAGATACAGATAGGTAGGTAGGTAGGTAGATAGATAGAGATAGGTGGGTAGGTAGGTAGATAGATAGAAAGAGATAGGTAGGTAGGTAGGTAGGTAAATAGATAGAGATAGGTAGGTAGGTAAATAGATAGATAGAGATAGGTAGGTAGGTAGATAGATAGATACAGATAGGTAGGTAGATAGATAGATAGATAGATAGATAGATAGATAGATAGATAGATAGATAGATAGATAGGTAGATAGATAGATAGAGATAGGTAGGTAGGTAGATAGATACAGATAGGTAGGTAGGTAGGTAGATAGATAGAGATAGGTAGGTAGGTAGATAGATAGATAGAGATAGGTAGGTAGGTAGATTGATAGATACAGATAGGTAGGTAGATAGATAGATAGAGAGAGAGAGAGATAGATAGATAGATAGATAGATAGATAGATAGATAGATAGATAGATAGATAGATAAAGATAGGTAGGTAGGTAGATAGATAGAGATAGGTAGGTAGGTAGGTAGGTAGGTAGGTAGGTAGGTAGATAGATAGAGATAGGTAGGTAGGTAGATAGATAGAGATAGATAGGTAGGTAGATAGATAGAGATAGGTAGGTAGGTAGGTAGATACAGATAGGTAGGTAGGTAGATAGATAGATAGAGATAGGTAGGTAGGTAGATAGATAGATAGACATAGGTAGGTAGGTAGATTGATAGATACAGATAGGTAGGTAGGTAGATAGATAGATACAGATAGGTAGGTAGGTAGATAGATAGATACAGATAGGTAGGTAGGTAGGTAGATAGATAGAGATAGGTAGGTAGATAGATAGAGATAGGTAGGTAGGTAGATAGATAGATACAGATAGGTAGGTAGGTAGGTAGATAGATAGAGATAGGTAGGTAGGTAGATAGATAGATACAGATAGGTAGGTAGGTAGGTAGGTAGATAGATAGAGATAGGTAGGTAGGTAGATAGATAGATAGAGATAGGTAGGTAGGTAGATTGATAGATACAGATAGGTAGGTAGGTAGGTAGGTAGGTAGATAGATAGATAGATAGATAGATAGATAGATAGATAGATAGATAGATAGATAGATAGATAGATAGATAGATAAAGATAGGTAGGTAGGTAGGTAGATAGACAGAGATAGGTTGGTAGGTAGGTAGGTAGATAGATAGATAGAGATAGGTAGGTAGGTAGATAGATAGATAGATAGATAGAGATAGGTAGGTAGGTAGATAGATAGATACAGATAGGTAGGTAGGTAGATTGATAGAGACAGATAGGTAGGTAGGTAGAAAGATAGAAAGAGATAGGTAGGTAGGTAGATAGGTAGATAGATACAGATAGGTAGGTAGGTAGGTAGATAGATAGAGATAGTTAGGTAGGTAGGTAGATAGATACAGATAGGTAGGTAGGTAGATAGATAGATAGAGATAGGTAGGTAGTTAGATAGATAGATAGAGATAGGTAGGTAGGTAGATTGATAGATACAGATAGGTAGGTAGGTAGATTGATAGATACAGATAGGTAGGAATGTAGGTAGATAGATAGAGATAGGTAGGTACGTAGAAAGATAGATAGAGATAGGTAGGTAGGTAGGTAGATAGATAGAGATAGGTAGGTAGGTAGATAGATAGATAGAGATAGGTAGGTAGGTAGATAGATAGATACAGATAGGTAGGTAGATAGATAGATAGATAGAGATAGGTAGGTAGGTAGATTGATAAATACAGATATGTAGGTAGGTAGATAGATAGATACAGATAGGTAGTTAGGTAGATAGATAGATACAGATAGGTAGGTAAGTAGGTAGGTAGATAGATAGAGATAGGTAGGTAGGTAGATAGATAGATAGAGATAGGTAAGTAGGTAGATAGATAGAGATAGGTAGGTAGGTAGATAGATACAGATAGGTAGGTAGGTAGATACATAGATAGAGATAGGTAGGTAGGTAGATAGATAGATAGACATAGGTAGGTAGGTAGATAGATAGATACAGATAGGTAGGTAGGTAGATAGATAGATACAGATAGGTAGGTAGGTAGGTAGATAGATAGAGATAGGTAGGTAGGTAGATAGATAGATAGAGATAGGTAGGTAGGTAGATTGATAGATACAGATAGGTAGGTAGTTAGATAGATAGATAGAGATAGGTAGGTAGGTAGATAGATAGAGATAGGTAGGTAGGTAGATAGATAGATACAGATAGGTAGGTAGATAGATAGATAGATAGATAAAGATAGGTAGGTAGGTAGGTAGGTATATAGATAGAGATAGTTAGGTAGGTAGGTAGATAGATACAGATAGGTAGGTAGGTAGATAGATAGAGATAGGAAGGTAGGTAGATAGATAGAGATAGGTAGGTAGGTAGATTGATAGATACAGATAGGTAGGTAGGTAGATTGATAGATACAGATAGGTAGGTAGGTAGATAGATAGATACCGATAGGTAGGTAGGTAGGTAGATAGATAGAGATAGGTAGGTAGGTAGATAGATAGATAGAGATAGGTAGGTAGGTAGGTAGATAGATAGAGATAGGAAGGTAGGTAGATAGATAGATAGAGATAGGTAGGTAGGTAGATAGATAGATACAGATAGGTAGGTAGATAGATAGATAGATAGATAGAGATAGGTAGGTAGGTAGGTAGATAGATAGATAGAGATAGGTAGGTAGGTAGGTAGATAGATAGATAGAGATAGGTAGGTAGGTAGATAGATAAATACAGATAGGTAGATAGATAGATAGATAGATAGATAGATAGATAGATAGAGATAGGTAGGTAGGTAGATAGATAGATAGAGATAGGTAGGTAGATAGATAGATAGATAGATAGATAGATAGATAGATAGATAGATAGATAGATAAATAGATAGATAGATAGGAAGGTAGGTAGGTAGGTGGATAGATAGATAGAGATAGATAGGTAGGTAGATTGATAGACACAGATAGGTAGGTAGGTAGATAGATAGATACAGATAGGTAGGTAGGTAGATAGATAGAGATAGGTAGGTAGGTAGATAGATAGATACAGATAGGTAGGTCGGTAGATAAATAGATAGAGATAGGTAGGTAGGTAGGTAGATAGACATAGGTAGGTAGGTAGATAGATAGATACAGATAGGTAGGTAGATAGATAGATAGATAGAGATAGGTAGGTAGGTAGGTAGATAGATAGAGATAGGTAGGTAGGTAGGTAGATAGCTAGAGATAGGTAGGTAGGTAGATAGATACAGATAGATAGGTAGGTAGGTAGATATATAGAGATAGGTAGGTAGGTAGATAGATAGATACAGATAGGTAGGTAGATAGATAGATAGATAGATAGATAGATAGATAGATAGATAGATAGATAGAGATAGGTAGGTAGGTAGATAGGTAGATAGATACAGATAGGTAGGTAGGTAGATAGATAGAGATAGTTAGGTAGGTAGGTAGATAGATACAGATAGGTAGGTAGGTAGATAGATAGATAGAGATAGGTAGGTAGGTAGATAGATAGATAGAGATAGGTAGGTAGGTAGATTGATAGATACAGATAGGTAGGTAGGTAGATTGATAGATACAGATAGGTAGGTAGGTAGGTAGATAGATAGAGATAGGTAGGTAGGTAGATAGATAGATAGATAGAGATAGGTAGGTAGGTAGGTAGATAGATAGAGATAGGTAGGTAGGTAGATAGATAGATAGAGATAGGTAGGTAGGTAGATAGATAGATACAGATAGGTAGGTAGATAGATAGATAGATAGAGATAGGTAGGTAGGTAGATTGATAAATACAGATAGGTAGGTAGGTAGATAGATAGATACAGACAGGTAGGTAGGTAGATAGATAGATACAGATAGGTAGGTAGGTAGGTAGATAGATAGATAGAGATAGGTAGGTAGGTAGATAGATAGATAGAGATATGTAGGTAGGTAGATTGATAGATACACATAGGCAGGTAGGTAGGTAGGTAGATAGGTAGATAGATAGATAGATAGATAGATAGATAGATAGATAGATAGATAGATAGATAGATAGATAGATAGATAGATAGATAAAGATAGGTATGTAGGTAGGTAGATAGATAGAGATAGGTAGGTAGGTAGGTAGGTGGATAGATAGAGATAGGTAGGTAGGTAGATAGATACAGATAGGTAGGTAGGTAGATAGATAGAGATAGGTAGGTAGGTAGATAGATAGAGATAGGTAAGTAGGTAGATAGATAGATACAGATAGGTAGGTAGGTAGGTAGATAGATAGAGATAGGTAGGTAGGTAGATAGATAGATAGAGATAGGTAGGTAGGTAGGTAGGTAGATAGATAGAGATAGATAGGTAGGTAGGTAGGTAGATAGATAGATAGAGATAAGTAGGTAGGTAGATAGATAGATAGAGATAGGTAGGTAGGTAGATAGATAGAGATAGGTAGGTAGGTAGGTAGATACAGATAGGTAGGTAGGTAGATAGATAGATAGACATAGGTAGGTAGGTAGATTGATAGATACAGATAGGTAGGTAGATAGATAGATAGATACAGATAGGTACGTAGGTAGATAGATAGATACAGATAGGTAGGTAGGTAGGTAGATAGATAGAGATAGGTAGGTAGGTAGATAGATAGATAGAGATAGGTAGGTAGGTAGACTGATAGATACAGATAGGTAGGTAGATAGATAGATAGATAGATAGATAGGTAGATAGATAGATAGATAGATAGATAGATAGATAGATAGAGATAGGTAGGTAGGTAGGTAGATAGATAGAGATAGGTAGGTAGGTAGGTAGGTAGGTAGGTAGATAGATAGAGATAGGTAGGTAGGTAGATAGATAGAGATAGGTAGGTAGGTAGATAGATAGAGATAGGTAGGTAGGTAGGTAGATACAGATAGGTAGGTAGGTAGATAGATAGATAGACATAGGTAGGTAGGTAGATTGATAGATACAGATAGGTAGGTAGATAGATAGATAGATAGATACAGATAGGTACGTAGGTAGATAGATAGATACAGATAGGTAGGTAGGTAGGTAGGTAGATAGATACAGATAGGTAGGTAGATAGATAGAGATAGGTAGGTAGGTAGATAGATAGATACAGATAGGTAGGTAGGTAGGTAGATAGATAGAGATATGTAGGTAGGTAGATAGATAGATACAGATAGGTAGGTAGGTAGGTAGATAGATAGAGATAGGTAGGTAGGTAGATAGATAGATAGAGATAGGTAGGTAGGTAGATTGATAGATACACATAGGTAGGTAGGTAGGTAGATAGATAGATAGAGATAGATAGGTAGGTAGATTGATAGAGACAGATAGGTAGGTAGGTAGATAGATAGATAGAGATAGGTAGGTAGGTAGATAGATAGATACAGATAGGTAGGTAGGTAGGTAGATAGATAGATAGAGATAGATAGGTAGGTAGATTGATAGAGACAGATAGGTAGGTAGGTAGATAGATAGAAAGAGATAGGTAGGTAGGTAGATAGGTAGATAGATACAGATAGGTAGTTAGGTAGGTAGATAGATAGAGATAGTTAGGTAGGTAGGTAGATAGATACAGATAGGTAGGTAGGTAGATAGATAGATAGAGATAGGTAGGTAGGTAGATAGATAGATAGAGATAGGTAGGTAGGTAGATTGATAGATACAGATAGGTAGGTAGGTAGATTGATAGATACAGATAGGTAGGTAGGTAGGTAGGTAGATAGAGATAGGTAGGTAGGTAGAAAGATAGATAGAGATAGGTAGGTAGGTAGGTAGATAGATAGAGATAGGTAGGTAGGTAGATAGATAGATAGAGATAGGTAGGTAGGTAGATAGATAGATACAGATAGGTAGGTAGATAGATAGATAGATAGAGATAGGTAGGTAGGTAGATTGATAAATAGAGATATGTAGGTAGGTAGATAGATAGATGCAGATAGGTAGTTAGGTAGATAGATAGATACAGATAGGTAGGTAGGTAGGTAGGTAGATAGATAGAGATAGGTAGGTAGGTAGATAGATAGATAGAGATAGGTAAGTAGGTAGATAGATAGAGATAGGTAGGTAGGTAGATAGATACAGATAGGTAGGTAGGTAGATACATAGATAGAGATAGGTAGGTAGGTAGATAGATAGATAGACATAGGTAGGTAGGTAGATTGATAGATACAGATAGGTAGGTAGGTAGATAGATAGATACAGATAGGTAGGTAGGTAGATAGATAGATACAGATAGGTAGGTAGGTAGGTAGATAGATAGAGATAGGTAGGTAGGTAGATTGATAGATACAGATAGGTAGGTAGGTAGATTGATAGATACAGATAGGTAGGTAGGTAGGTAGGTAGATAGAGATAGGTAGGTAGGTAGAAAGATAGATAGAGATAGGTAGGTAGGTAGGTAGATAGATAGAGATAGGTAGGTAGGTAGATAGATAGATAGATAGAGATAGGTAGGTAGGTAGATAGATAGATACAGATAGGTAGGTAGATAGATAGATAGATAGAGATAGGTAGGTAGGTAGATTGATAAATACAGATATGTAGGTAGGTAGATAGATAGATGCAGATAGGTACTTAGGTAGGTAGGTAGATACAGATAGGTAGGTAGGTAGATAGATAGATAGACATAGGTAGGTAGGTAGATTGATAGATACAGATAGGTAGGTAGATAGATAGATAGATACAGATAGGTACGTAGGTAGATAGATAGATACAGATAGGTAGGTAGGTAGGTAGATAGATAGAGATAGGTAGGTAGGTAGACTGATAGATACAGATAGGTAGGTAGATAGATAGATAGATATATAGATAGATAGATAGATAGATAGATAGATAGATAGAGATAGGTAGGTAGGTAGGTAGATAGATAGAGATAGGTAGGTAGGAAGGTAGGTAGGTAGGTAGGTAGATAGATAGAGATAGGTAGGTAGGTAGATAGATAGAGATAGGTAGGTAGGTAGATAGATAGAGATAGGTAGGTAGGTAGGTAGATACAGATAGGTAGTTAGGTAGATAGATAGATAGACATAGGTAGGTAGGTAGATTGATAGATACAGATAGGTAGGTAGATAGATAGATAGATAGATACAGATAGGTACGTAGGTAGATAGATAGATACAGATAGGTAGGTAGGTAGGTAGATAGATACAGATAGGTAGGTAGATAGATAGAGATAGGTAGGTAGGTAGATAGATAGATACAGATAGGTAGGTAGGTAGGTAGATAGATAGAGATATGTAGGTAGGTAGATAGATAGATACAGATAGGTAGGTAGGTAGGTAGATAGATAGAGATAGGTAGGTAGGTAGATAGATAGATAGAGATAGGTAGGTAGGTAGATTGATAGATACACATAGGTAGGTAGGTAGGTAGATAGATAGATAGAGATAGATAGGTAGGTAGATTGATAGAGACAGATAGGTAGGTAGGTAGATAGATAGATAGAGATAGGTAGGTAGGTAGATAGATAGATACAGATAGGTAGGTAGGTAGGTAGATAGATAGATAGAGATAGATAGGTAGGTAGATTGATAGAGACAGATAGGTAGGTAGGTAGATAGATAGAAAGAGATAGGTAGGTAGGTAGATAGGTAGATTGATACAGATAGGTAGTTAGGTAGGTAGATAGATAGAGATAGTTAGGTAGGTAGGTAGATAGATACAGATAGGTAGGTAGGTAGATAGATAGATAGAGATAGGTAGGTAGGTAGATAGATAGATAGAGATAGGTAGGTAGGTAGATTGATAGATACAGATAGGTAGGTAGGTAGATTGATAGATACAGATAGGTAGGTAGGTAGGTAGGTAGATAGAGATAGGTAGGTAGGTAGAAAGATAGATAGAGATAGGTAGGTAGGTAGGTAGATAGATAGAGATAGGTAGGTAGGTAGATAGATAGATAGAGATAGGTAGGTAGGTAGATAGATTGATACAGATAGGTAGGTAGATAGATAGATAGATAGAGATAGGTAGGTAGGTAGATTGATAAATACAGATATGTAGGTAGGTAGATAGATAGATGCAGATAGGTAGTTAGGTAGATAGATAGATACAGATAGGTAGGTAGGTAGGTAGGTAGATAGATAGAGATAGGTAGGTAGGTAGATAGATAGATAGAGATAGGTAAGTAGGTAGATAGATAGAGATAGGTAGGTAGGTAGATAGATACAGATAGGTAGGTAGGTAGATACATAGATAGAGATAGGTAGGTAGGTAGATAGATAGATAGACATAGGTAGGTAGGTAGATTGATAGATACAGATAGGTAGGTAGGTAGATAGATAGATACAGATAGGTAGGTAGGTAGATAGATAGATACAGATAGGTAGGTAGGTAGGTAGATAGATACAGATAGGTAGGTAGGTAGATAGATAGATAGAGATAGGTAGGTAGGTAGATTGATAGATACAGATAGGTAGGTAGTTAGATAGATAGATACAGATAGGTAGGTAGGTAGATAGATAGAGATAGGTAGGTAGGTAGGTAGATAGATAGATACAGATAGGTAGGTAGGTAGATAGATAGATACAGATAGGTAGGTAGGTAGATAGATAGACATAGGTAGGTAGGTAGATAGATAGATACAGATCGGTAGGTAGGTAGGTAGATAGATAGAGATAGGTAGGTAGGTAGATAGATAGATACAGATAGGTAGGTAGGTAGGTAGATAGATAGAGATAGGTAGGTAGATAGATAGATACAGATAGGTAGGTAGATAGATAGATAGATAGATAGATAGATAGATAGATAGATAGATAGATAGATAGATAGATAGATAGATAGATAGAGATAGGTAGGTAGGTAGATAGATAGAGATAGGTAGGTAGGTAGGTAGATAGATAGAGATAGGTATGTAGGTAGGTAGATAGATAGATAGAGATAGGTAGGTAGGTAGATAGATAGATACAGATAGGTAGGTAGGTAGGTAGATAGATATAGATAGGTAGGAAGGTAGGTAGATAGATACAGATAGGTAGATAGATAGATAGATAGATAGATAGATAGATAAAGATAGGTAGGTAGGTAGGTAGGTAGATAGATAGAGATAGTTAGGTAGGTAGGTCGATAGATACAGATAGGTAGGTTGGTAGATAGATAGATAGAGATAGGAAGGTAGGTAGATAGATAGAGATAGGTAGGTAGGTAGATTGATAGATACAGATAGGTAGGTAGGTAGATTGATAGATACAGATAGGTAGGTAGGTAGATAGATAGATACCGATAGGTAGGTAGGTAGGTAGATAGATAGAGATAGGTAGGTAGGTAGATAGATAGATAGAGATAGGTAGGTAGGTAGGTAGGTAGATAGATAGAGATAGGTAGGTAGGTAGATAGATAAATACAGATAGGTAGATAGATAGATAGATAGAGATAGGTAGGTAGGTAGATAGATAGATAGAGATAGGTAGGTAGGTAGATAGATAGATAGATAGATAGATAGATAGATAGATAGATAGATAGATAGATAGATAGATAGATAGATAGATAGATAGATAGATAGATAGATAGAGATAGGTAGGTAGGTAGATAGATAGTTAGAGATAGGTAGGTAGGTAGGTAGGTAGATAGATAGAGATAGGTAGGTAGGTAGATAGATAAATACAGATAGGTAGATAGATAGATAGATAGAGATAGGTAGGTAGGTAGATAGATAGATAGAGATAGGTAGGTAGGTAGATTGATAGACACAGATAGGTAGGTAGGTAGATAGATAGATACAGATAGGTAGGTAGGTAGATAGATAGAGATAGGTAGGTAGGTAGATAGATAGATACAGATAGGTAGGTCGGTAGATAAATAGATAGAGATAGGTAGGTAGGTAGATAGATAGACATAGGTAGGTAGGTAGATAGATAGATACAGATAGGTAGGTAGATAGATAGATAGATAGAGATAGGTAGGTAGGTAGGTAGATAGATAGAGATAGGTAGGTAGGTAGATAGCTAGAGATAGGTAGGTAGGTAGATAGATACAGATAGGTAGATAGGTAGGTAGATAGATAGAGATAGGTAGGTAGGTAGATAGATAGATACAGATAGGTAGGTAGATAGATAGATAGATAGATAGATAGATAGAGATAGGTAGGTAGGTAGATAGATAGATAGAGATAGGTAGGTAGGTAGATAGATAGATACAGATAGGTAAGTAGGTAGGTAGATAGATACAGATAGTTAGGTAGGTAGATAGATAGATACAGATAGGTAGGTAGGTAGGTAGATAGAGATAGGTAGGTAGGTAGATAGATACAGATAGGTAGGTAGATAGATAGATAGAGATAGGTAGGTAGGTAGATAGATAGATAGACATAGGTAGGTAGGTAGATTGATAGATACAGATAGGTAGGTAGGTAGATAGATAGATAGATAGACATAGGTAGGTAGGTAGATTGATAGATACAGATAGGTAGGTAGGTAGATACATAGATAGAGATAGGTAGGTAGGTAGATTGATAGATACAGATAGGTAGGTAGGTAGATAGATAGATACAGATGGGTAGGTAGGTAGGTAGATAGATAGATAGATAGATAGATAGATAGATAGATAGATAGATAGATAGATAGATAGATAGATAGAGATAGGTAAGTAGGTAGGTAGATAGATAGATACAGATATGTAGGTAGGTAGATAGATAGATAGAGATAGGTAGGTAGGTAGGTAGGTAGATAGATAGAAATATGTAGGTAGGTAGGTAGATAGATAGAGATAGGTAGTTAGGTAGATAGATAGATAGAGATAGGTAGGTAGGTAGATAGATAGATAGAGATAGGTAGGTAGGTCGATAGATAGATACAGATAGGTAGGTAGGTAGAGAGATAAATAGAGATAGGTAGGTAGGTAGATAGATAGATAGACATAGGTAGGTACGTAGATTGATAGATACAGATAGGTAGGTAGGTAGATAGATACAGATAGCTAGGTAGGTATATAGATAGATAGAGATAGGTAGGTAGGTAGATAGATAAATACAGATAGGTAGGTAGGTAGATAAATAGAGATAGGTGGGTAGGTAGGTAGGTAGGTAGGTAGATAGATAGATAGATAGATAGATAGATAGATAGATAGATAGATAGATAGATAGATAGATAGATAGATAGATAGATAGATAGAGATAGGTATGTAGGTAGATAGATAGAGATAGGTAGGTAGGTAGGTAGATAGATAGATAGAGATAGATATGTAGGTAGATTGATAGAGACAGATAGGTAGGTAGGTAGATAGATAGATACAGATACGTAGGTAGGTAGGTAGATAGATAGAGATAGGTAGGTAGGTAGATAGATAGATAGAGATAGATAGGTAGGTAGATTGATAGATACAGATAGGTAGGTAGATAGATAGATACAGTTAGGTAGGTAGGTAGATAGAGATAGGTAGGTAGGTAGGTAGATAGATACAGATAGGTAGGTAGGTAGGTAGGTAGATAGATAGAGATAGGTAGGTAGGTAGATAGATAGATAGAGATAGGTAGGTAGGTAAATAGAGAGAGATAGGTAGGTAGGTAGATAGATAGATACAGATAGGTAGGTAGGTAGATAGATAGATAGATAAAGATAGGAAGGTAGGTAGGTAAATAGATAGAGATAGGTAGGCAGGTAGATTGATAGATACAGGTAGGTAGGTAGATAGATAGATAGAGATAGGTAGGTAGGTAGATTGATAGATACAGATATGTAGGTAGGTAGGTAGATAGATAGAGATAGGTAGGTAGATAGGTAGATAGATAGAGATAGGTAGGTAGGTAGATAGATAGATACAGATAGGTAGCTAGGTAGATAGATAGAAATAGGTAGGTAGGTAGATAGATAGAGATAGGTAGGTAGGTAGATAGATACAGATAGGTAGGTATGTAGATAGATAGATACAGATAGGTAGGTAGGTAGATAGATAGATAGAGATAGGTAGGTAGGTAGATAGATAGATAGAGATAGGTAGGTAGGTAGATAGATAGATAGAGATAGGTAGGTAGGTAGATTGATAGATACAGATAGGTAGGTAGATAGATAGATAGATAGATAGATAGATAGATAGATAGATAGATAGATAGATAGATAGATAGATAGATAGATAGATAGATAGATAGATAAAGATAGGTAGGTAGGTAGATAGATAGAGATAGGTAGGTAGGTAGGTAGGTAGATAGATAGAGATAGGTAGGTTGGTAGATAGATAGAGATAGGTAGGTAGGTAAATAGATAGAGATAGGTAGGTAGGTAGATAGATACAGATAGGTAGGTAGGTAGATAGATAGATAGAGATAGGTAGGTAGGTAGATAGATAGATAGATAGACATAGGTAGGTAGGTAGATTGATAAATACAGATAGGTAGGTAGGTAGATAGATAGATACAGATAGGTAGGTAGGTAGATAGATAGATACAGATAGGTAGGTAGGTAGGTAGACAGATAGAGATAGGTAGGTAGGTTGATAGATAGATAGAGATAGGTAGGTAGGTAGATTGATAGATACACATAGGTAGGTAGGTAGGTAGGTAGGTAGATAGATAGATAGATAGATAGATAGATAGATAGATAGATAGATAGATAGATAGATAGATAGATAGATAGATAGATAGAGATAGGTAGGTAGGTAGATAGGAAGATATATACAGATAGGTAGGTAGGTAGGTAGATAGATAGAGATAGTTAGGTAGGTAGGTAGATAGATACAGATAGGTAGGTAGGTAGATAGATAGATAGAGATAGGTAGGTAGGTAGATAGATAGATAGAGATAGGTAGGTAGGTAGATTGATAGATACAGATAGGTAGGTAGGTAGATTGATAGATACAGATAGGTAGGTAGGTAGGTAGATAGATAGAGATAGGTAGGTAGGTAGATAGATAGATAGAGATAGGTAGGTAGGTAGGTAGATAGATAGAGATAGGTAGGTAGGTAGATAGATAGATAGAGATAGGTAGGTAGGTAGATAGATAGATACAGATAGGTAGGTAGATAGATAGATAGATAGAGATAGGTAGGTAGGTAGATTGATAAATACAGATAGGTAGGTAGGTAGATAGATAGATACAGATAGGTAGGTAGGTAGATAGATAGATACAGATAGGTAGGTAGGTAGGTAGATAGATAGATAGAGATAGGTAGGTAGGTAGATTGATAGATAGAGATATGTAGGTAGGTAGATTGATAGATACACATAGGCAGGTAGGTAGGTAGGTAGATAGGTAGATAGGTAGGTAGATAGATAGATAGATAGATAGATAGATAGATAGATAGATAGATAGATAGATAGATAGATAGATAGATAAAGATAGGTATGTAGGTAGGTAGATAGATAGAGATAGGTAGGTAGGTAGGTAGGTGGATAGATAGAGATAGGTAGGTAGGTAGATAGATAGAGATAGGTAGGTAGGTAGATAGATAGAGATAGGTAGGTAGGTAGATAGATAGAGATAGGTAAGTAGGTAGATAGATAGATACAGATAGGTAGGTAGGTAAGTAGATAGATAGAGATAGGTAGGTAGGTAGATAGATAGATAGAGATAGGTAGGTAGGTAGGTAGGTAGGTAGATAGATAGAGATAGATAGGTAGGTAGGTAGGTAGATAGATAGATAGAGATAGGTAGGTAGGTAGATAGATAGATAGAGATAGGTAGGTAGGTAGATAGATAGAGATAGGTAGGTAGGTAGGTAGATACAGATAGGTAGGTAGGTAGATAGATAGATAGACATAGGTAGGTAGGTAGATTGATAGATACAGATAGGTAGGTAGATAGATAGATAGATACAGATAGGTACGTAGGTAGATAGATAGATACAGATAGGTAGGTAGGTAGGTAGATAGATAGAGATAGGTAGGTAGGTAGATAGATAGATAGAGATAGGTAGGTAGGTAGACTGATAGATACAGATAGGTAGGTAGATAGATAGATAGATAGATAGATAGATAGATAGATAGATAGATAGATAGATAGAGATAGGTAGGTAGGTAGGTAGATAGATAGAGATAAGAAGGTAGGTAGGTAGGTAGGTAGGTAGGTAGGTAGATAGATAGAGATAGGTAGGTAGGTAGATAGATAGAGATAGGTAGGTAGGTAGATAGATAGAGATAGGTAGGTAGGTAGGTAGATACAGATAGGTAGGTAGGTAGATAGATAGATAGACATAGGTAGGTAGGTAGATTGATAGATACAGATAGGTAGGTAGATAGATAGATAGATAGATACAGATAGGTACGTAGGTAGATAGATAGATACAGATAGGTAGGTAGGTAGGTAGATAGATACAGATAGGTAGGTAGATAGATAGAGATAGGTAGGTAGGTAGATAGATAGATACAGATAGGTAGGTAGGTAGGTAGATAGATAGAGATAGGTAGGTAGGTAGATAGATAGATACAGATAGGTAGGTAGGTAGGTAGATAGATAGAGATAGGTAGGTAGGTAGATAGATAGATAGAGATAGGTAGGTAGGTAGATTGATAGATACACATAGGTAGGTAGGTAGGTAGGTAGGTAGATAGATAGATAGATAGATAGATAGATAGATAGATAGATAGATAGATAGATAGATAGATAGATAGATAAAGATAGGTAGGTAGGTAGGTAGATAGACAGAGATAGGTTGGTAGGTAGGTAGGTAGATAGATAGATAGAGATAGGTAGGTAGGTAGATAGATAGATAGAGATAGGTAGGTAGGTAGATAGATAGATACAGATAGGTAGGTAGGTAGGTAGATAGATAGATAGAGATAGATAGGTAGTTAGATTGATAGAGACAGATAGGTAGGTAGGTAGATAGATAGAAAGAGATAGGTAGGTAGGTAGATAGGTAGATAGATACAGATAGGTAGGTAGGTAGGTAGATAGATAGAGATAGTTAGGTAGGTAGGTAGATAGATACAGATAGGTAGGTAGGTAGATAGATAGATAGAGATAGGTAGGTAGGTAGATAGATAGATAGAGATAGGTAGGTAGGTAGATTGATAGATACAGATAGGTAGGTAGGTAGATTGATAGATACAGATAGGTAGGTAGGTAGGTAGGTAGATAGAGATAGGTAGGTAGGTAGAAAGATAGATAGAGATAGGTAGGTAGGTAGGTAGATAGATAGAGATAGGTAGGTAGGTAGATAGATAGATAGAGATAGGTAGGTAGGTAGATAGATAGATACAGATAGGTAGGTAGATAGATAGATAGATAGAGATAGGTAGGTAGGTAGATTGATAAATACAGATATGTAGGTAGGTAGATAGATAGATGCAGATAGGTAGTTAGGTAGATAGATAGATACAGATAGGTAGGTAGGTAGGTAGGTAGATAGATAGAGATAGGTAGGTAGGTAGATAGATAGATAGAGATAGGTAGGTAGGTAGATTGATAGATGCAGATAGGTAGGTAGATAGATAGATAGATAGATAGATAGATAGATAGATAGATAGATAGATAGATAGATAGATAGATAGATAGATAAAGATAGGTAGGTAGGTAGATAGATAGAGATAGGTAGGTAGGTAGGTAGGTAGATAGATAGAGATAGGTAGGTTGGTAGATAGATAGAGATAGGTAGGTAGGTAAATAGATAGAGATAGGTAGGTAGGTAGATAGATACAGATAGGTAGGTAGGTAGATAGATAGATAGATAGAGATAGGTAGGTAGGTAGATAGATAGATAGATAGACATAGGTAGGTAGGTAGATTGATAAATACACATAGGTAGGTAGGTAGATAGATAGATACAGATAGGTAGGTAGGTAGATAGATAGATACAGATAGGTAGGTAGGTAGGTAGGTAGACAGATAGAGATAGGTAGGTAGGTTGATAGATAGATAGAGATAGGTAGGTAGGTAGATTGATAGATACACATAGGTAGGTAGGTAGGTAGGTAGGTAGATAGATAGATAGATAGATAGATAGATAGATAGATAGATAGATAGATAGATAGATAGATAGATAGGTAGATAGATAGATAGATAGATAGATAGATAAAGATAGGTAGGTAGGTAGGTAGATAGACAGAGATAGGTTGGTAGGTAGGTAGGTAGATAGATAGATAGAGATAGGTAGGTAGGTAGATAGATAGATAGAGATAGGTAGGTAGGTAGATAGATAGATACAGATAGGTAGGTAGGTAGGTAGATAGATAGATAGAGATAGATAGGTAGGTAGATTGATAGAGACAGATAGGTAGGTAGGTAGATAGATAGAAAGAGATAGGTAGGTAGGTAGATAGGTAGATAGATACAGATAGGTAGGTAGGTAGGTAGATAGATAGAGATAGTTAGGTAGGTAGGTAGATAGATACAGATAGGTAGGTAGGTAGATAGATAGATAGAGATAGGTAGGTAGGTAGATAGATAGATAGAGATAGGTAGGTAGGTAGATTGATAGATACAGATAGGTAGGTAGGTAGATTGATAGATACAGATAGGTAGGTAGGTAGGTAGATAGAGATAGGTAGGTAGGTAGAAAGATAGATAGAGATAGGTAGGTAGGTAGGTAGATAGATAGAGATAGGTAGGTAGGTAGATAGATAGATAGAGATAGGTAGGTAGGTAGATAGATAGATACAGATAGGTAGGTAGATAGATAGATAGATAGAGATAGGTAGGTAGGTAGATTGATAAATACAGATAGGTAGGTAGGTAGATAGATAGATGCAGATAGGTAGTTAGGTAGATAGATAGATACAGATAGGTAGGTAGGTAGGTAGGTAGATAGATAGAGATAGGTAGGTAGGTAGATAGATAGATAGAGATAGGTAAGTAGGTAGATAGATAGAGATAGGTAGGTAGGTAGATAGATACAGATAGGTAGGTAGGTAGATACATAGATAGAGATAGGTAGGTAGGTAGATAGATAGATAGACATAGGTAGGTAGGTAGATTGATAGATACAGATAGGTAGGTAGGTAGATAGATAGATACAGATAGGTAGGTAGGTAGATAGATAGATACAGATAGGTAGGTAGGTAGATAGATAGATACAGATAGGTAGATAGGTAGGTAGATAGATAGAGATAGGTAGGTTGGTAGATAGATAGATAGAGATAGGTAGGTAGGTAGATTGATAGATACAGATAGGTAGGTAGTTAGATAGATAGATACAGATAGGTAGGTAGGTAGATAGATAGAGATAGGTAGGTAGGTAGATAGATAGATACAGATAGGTAGGTAGGTAGATAGATAGATACAGATAGGTAGGTAGGTAGATAGATAGATAGACATAGGTAGGTAGGTAGATAGATAGATACAGATAGGTAGGTAGATAGATAGATAGATAGATAGATAGATAGATAGAGATAGGTAGGTAGGTAGGTAGATAGATAGAGATAGGTAGGTAGGTAGGTAGATAGATAGAGATAGGTAGGTAGGTAGGTAGATAGATAGATACAGATAGGTAGGTAGGTAGGTAGATAGATAGAGATAGGTAGGTAGGTAGATAGATAGATACAGATAGTTAGGTAGGTAGGTAGATAGATAGAGATAGGTAGGTAGATAGATAGATACAGATAGGTAGATAGATAGATAGATAGATAGATAGATAGATAGATAGATAGATAGATAGATAGATAGATAGATAGATAGATAGATAGATAGATAGAGATAGGTAGGTA
The DNA here is from genome assembly GCA_039797435.1 of Crotalus adamanteus. Classification (NCBI taxonomy): domain Eukaryota; kingdom Metazoa; phylum Chordata; class Lepidosauria; order Squamata; family Viperidae; genus Crotalus; species Crotalus adamanteus. Next base: position 60,943 of record JAOTOJ010000021.1, on the reverse strand, counting down.
GGTAGATAGATAGAGATAGGTAGGTAGGTAGGTAGATAGATAGAGATAGGTATGTAGGTAGGTAGATAGATAGAGATAGATAGGTAGGTAGATAGATAGATAGAGATAGGTAGGTAGGTAGATAGATAGATACAGATAGGTAGGTAGGTAGGTAGATAGATATAGATAGGTAGGTAGGTAGGTAGATAGATACAGATAAGTAGGTAGATAGATAGATAGATAGATAAAGATAGGTAGGTAGGTAGGTAGGTAGATAGATAGAGATAGTTAGGTAGGTAGGTAGATAGATAGAGATAGTTAGGTAGGTAGGTCGATAGATACAGATAGGTAGGTTGGTAGATAGATAGATAGAGATAGGAAGGTAGGTAGATAGATAGAGATAGGTAGGTAGGTAGATTGATAGATACAGATAGGTAGGTAGGTAGATTGATAGATACAGATAGGTAGGTAGGTAGATAGATAGATACCGATAGGTAGGTAGGTAGGTAGATAGATAGAGATAGGTAGGTAGGTAGATAGATAGATAGATAGAGATAGGTAGGTAGGTTGGTAGGTATATAGATAGAGATAGGAAGGTAGGTAGATAGATAGATAGAGATAGGTAGGTAGGTAGATAGATAGATACAGATAGGTAGGTAGATAGATAGATAGATAGATAGAGATAGGTAGGTAGGTAGATAGATAGAGATAGGTAGGTAGGTAGGTAGATAGATAGATAGAGATAGGTAGGTAGGTAGATAGATAAATACAGATAGGTAGATAGATAGATAGATAGAGATAGGTAGGTAGGTAGATAGATAGATAGAGATAGGTAGGTAGATAGATAGATAGATAGATAGATAGATAGATAGATAGATAGATAGATAGATAGATAGATAGATAGATAGATAGATAGATAGATAGAGATAGGTAGGTAGGTAGGTAGATTGATAGACACAGATAGGTAGGTAGGTAGATAGATAGATACAGATAGGTAGGTAGGTAGATAGATAGAGATAGGTAGGTAGGTAGATAGATAGATACAGATAGGTAGGTCGGTAGATAAATAGATAGAGATAGGTAGGTAGGTAGATAGATAGACATAGGTAGGTAGGTAGATAGATAGATACAGATAGGTAGGTAGATAGATAGATAGATAGAGATAGGTAGGTAGGTAGGTAGATAGATAGAGATAGGTAGGTAGGTAGATAGCTAGAGATAGGTAGGTAGGTAGATAGATACAGATAGGTAGATAGGTAGGTAGATAGATAGAGATAGGTAGGTAGGTAGATAGATAGATACAGATAGGTAGGTAGATAGATAGATAGATAGATAGATAGATAGATAGATAGATAGATAGATAGATAGATAGATAGATAGATAGATAGATAGATAGAGATAGGTAGGTAGGTAGATAGATAGATAGAGATAGGTAGGTAGGTAGATAGATAGATACAGATAGGTAAGTAGGTAGGTAGATAGATACAGATAGTTAGGTAGGTAGATAGATAGATACAGATAGGTAGGTAGGTAGGTAGATAGAGATAGGTAGGTAGGTAGGTAGATAGATACAGATAGGTAGGTAGATAGATAGATAGAGATAGGTAGGTAGGTAGATAGATAGATAGACATAGGTAGGTAGGTAGATTGATAGATACAGATAGGTAGGTAGGTAGATAGATAGATAGATAGACATAGGTAGGTAGGTAGATTGATAGATACAGATAGGTAGGTAGGTAGATACATAGATAGAGATAGGTAGGTAGGTAGATTGATAGATACAGATAGGTAGGTAGGTAGATAGATAGATACAGATGGGTAGGTAGGTAGGTAGGTAGATAGATAGATAGATAGATAGATAGATAGATAGATAGATAGATAGATAGATAGATAGATAGATAGATAGATAGATAGATAGATAGAGATAGGTAGGTAGGTAGGTAGGTAGATAGATAGATACAGATATGTAGGTAGGTAGATAGATAGATAGAGATAGGTAGGTAGGTAGGTAGGTAGGTAGGTAGATAGATAGAAATATGTAGGTAGGTAGGTAGATAGATAGAGATAGGTAGTTAGGTAGATAGATAGATAGAGATAGGTAGGTAGGTAGATAGATAGATAGAGATAGGTAGGTAGGTCGATAGATAGATACAGATAGGTAGGTAGGTAGAGAGATAAATAGAGATAGGTAGGTAGGTAGATAGATAGATAGACATAGGTAGGTACGTAGATTGATAGATACAGATAGGTATGTAGGTAGATAGATACAGATAGCTAGGTAGGTATATAGATAGATAGAGATAGGTAGGTAGGTAGATAGATAAATACAGATAGGTAGGTAGGTAGATAAATAGAGATAGGTGGGTAGGTAGGTAGGTAGATAGATAGATAGATAGATAGATAGATAGATAGATAGATAGATAGATAGATAGAGATAGGTATGTAGGTAGATAGATAGAGATAGGTAGGTAGGTAGGTAGATAGATAGATAGAGATAGATATGTAGGTAGATTGATAGAGACAGATAGGTAGGTAGGTAGATAGATAGATACAGTTAGGTAGGTAGGTAGATAGAGATAGGTAGGTAGGTAGGTAGATAGATACAGATAGGTAGGTAGGTAGGTAGGTAGATAGATAGAGATAGGTAGGTAGGTAGATAGATAGATAGAGATAGGTAGGTAGGTAGATAGAGAGAGATAGGTAGGTAGGTAGATAGATAGATACAGATAGGTAGGTAGGTAGATAGATAGATAGATAAAGATAAGAAGGTAGGTAGGTAGATAAATAGAGATAGGTAGGCAGGTAGATTGATAGATACAGGTAGGTAGGTAGATAGATAGATAGAGATAGGTATGTAGGTAGATTGATAGATACAGATATGTAGGTAGGTAGGTAGATAGATAGAGATAGGTAGGTAGGTAGGTAGATAGATAGAGATAGGTAGGTAAGTAGATAGATAGATACAGATAGGTAGCTAGGTAGATAGATAGAGATAGGTAGGTAGGTAGATAGATAGAGATAGGTAGGTAGGTAGGTAGATACAGATAGGTAGGTATGTAGATAGATAGATACAGATAGGTAGGTAGGTAGATAGATAGATAGAGATAGGTAGGTAGGTAGATAGATAGATAGAGATAGGTAGGTAGGTAGATAGATAGATAGAGATAGGTAGGTAGGTAGATTGATAGATACAGATAGGTAGGTAGGTAGATAGATAGATAGGTAGGTAGATAGATAGATAGATAGATAGATAGATAGATAGATAGATAGATAGATAGATAGATAGATAGATAGATAGATAAAGATAGGTAGGTAGGTAGATAGATAGAGATAGGTAGGTAGGTAGGTAGGTAGATAGATAGAGATAGGTAGGTTGGTAGATAGATAGAGATAGGTAGGTAGGTAAATAGATAGAGATAGGTAGGTAGGTAGATAGATACAGATAGGTAGGTAGGTAGATAGATAGATAGAGATAGGTAGGTAGATAGATAGATAGATAGACATAGGTAGGTAGGTAGATTGATAAATACAGATAGGTAGGTAGGTAGATAGATAGATACAGATAGGTAGGTAGGTAGATAGATAGATACAGATAGGTAGGTAGGTAGATAGATAGATAGATACAGATAGGTAGATAGATAGATAGATAGATAGATAGAGATAGGTAGGTAGGTAGATTGATAGATACAGATAGGTAGGTAGGTAGATAGATAGATACAGATAGGTAGGTAGGTAGATAGATAGATAGATAAAGATAGGTAGGTAGGTAGGTAGATAGATAGATAGAGATAGGTAGATAGGTAGATAGATACAGATAGGTAGGTAGGTAGATAGATAGATAGATAGATAGAGATAGGTAGGTAGGTAGATTGATAGATACAGATAGGTAGGTAGGTAGATTGATAGATACAGATAGGTAGGTAGGTAGATAGATAGATACAGATAGGTAGGTAGGTAGATAGATAGAGATAGGTATGTAGGTAGATAGATAGATAGATAGAGATAGGTAGGTAGGTAGATAGATAGAGATAGGTAGGTAGGTTGGTAGATAGATAGAGATAGATAGGTAGGTAGATTGATAGAGACAAATAGGTAGGTAGGTAGATAGATAGATACAGATAAGTAGGTAGGTAGGTAGATAGATAGAGATAGGTAGGTAGGTAGATAGATAGATAGAGATAGATAGGTAGGTAGATTGATAGATACAGATAGGTAGGTAGGTAGATAGATAGATACAGATAGGTAGGTAGGTAGATAGATAGAGATAGGTAGGTAGGTAGGTAGATAGATACAGATAGGTAGGTAGGTAGGTAGATAGATAGATACAGATAGGTAGGTAGGTAGGTAGATAGATAGAGATAGGTAGGTAGGTAGATAGATAGATAGGTAGAGATAGGTAGGTAGGTAGATAGATAGATACAGATAGGTAGGTAGGTAGATAGATAGATAGATAGATAGATAGATAGATAGATAGATAGATAGATAGATAGATAGATAGATAAAGATAGGTAGGTAGGTAGGTAGATAGAGAGAGATAGGTAGGTAGGTAGATTGATAGATACAGATAGGTAGGTAGGTAGATAGATAGATACAGATAGGTAGGTAGGTGGATAGATAGATACAGATATGTAGGTAGGTAGATAGATAGAGAGAGAGGTAGGTAGGTAGGTAGATAGATAGATAGAGATATGTAGGTAGGTAGGTAGATAGATAGAGATAGGTAGGTAGGTAGGTAGATAGATAAATAGAGATAGGTAGGTAGGTAGATTGATAGATACAGATAGGTAGGTAGGTAGATAGATAGATAGAGATAGGTAGGTAGGTAGATAGATAGAGATAGGTAGGTAGGTAGATAGATAGATAGACATAGGTAGGTAGGTAGATTGATAGATACAGATAGGTAGGTAGGGAGATAGATAGATAGACATAGGTAGGTAGGTAGGTAGATAGATAAATACAAATAGGTAGGTAGGTAGATAGATAGATAGAGATAGGTAGGTAGGTAGATTGATAGATACAGATAGGTAGGTAGGTAGATAGATAGAGATAGGTAGGTAGGTTGCTGATAGATAGAGATAGATAGGTATGTAGATTGATAGAGACAGATAGGTAGATAGGTAGATAGATAGATACAGATAAGTAGGTAGGTAGGTAGATAGATAGAGATAGGTAGGTAGGTAGATAGATAGATAGAGATAGATAGGTAGGTAGATTGATAGATACAGATAGGTAGGTAGGTAGATAGATAGATACAGATAGGTAGGTAGGTAGATAGAGATAGGTTGGTAGGTAGATAGATAAATACAGATAGGTAGGTAGGTAGGTAGATAGATAGAGATAGGTAGATAGGTAGATAGATAGATAGAGATAGGTAGGTAGGTAGATTGATAGATACAGATAGGTAGGTAGGTAGGTAGATAGATAGATAGATAGATAGATAGATAGATAGATAGATAGATAGATAGATAGATAGATAGATAGATAGATAAAGATAGGTAGGTAGGTAGGTAGATTGATAGAGATAGGTAGGTAGGTAGGTAGATAGATAGAGATAGGTAGGTAGGTAGATAGATAGAGATAGGTAGGTAGGTAGATAGATAGTGATAGGTAGGTAGGTAGATAGATAGAGATAGGTAGGTAGGTAGATAGATACAGATAGGTAGGTAGGTAGATAGATAGATACAGATAGGTAGGTAGGTAGGTAGGTAGATAGATAGAGATAGGTAGGTAGGTAGATAGATAGAGATAAGTAGGTAGGTAGGTAGATAGATACAGATAGGTAGGTAGGTAGATAGATAGATAGAGATAGGTAGGTAGGTAGATAGATAGATACAGGTAGGTAGGTAGGTAGGTAGATAGATAGAGATAGGTAGGTAGGTAGATAGATAGAGATAGGTAGGTAGGTAGATAGATAGATAGATAGACATAGGTAGGTAGGTAGATTGATAGATACAGATAGGTAGGTAGGTAGATAGATAGATACAGATAGGTAGGTAGGTAGATAGATAGATACAGATAGGTAGGTAGATAGGTAGATAGATAGAGATAGGTAGGTAGGTAGATAGATAGATAGATAGATAGATAGATAGATAGAGATAGGTAGGTAGGTAGATTGATAGATACAGATAGGTAGGTAGATAGATAGATAGATAGAGATAGGTAGGTAGGTAGGTAGATAGATAGAGATAGGTAGGTAGGTAGGTAGATAGATAGAGATAGGTAGGTAAGTAGATAGATAGATACAGATAGGTAGGTAGGTAGGTAGATAGATAGATAGAGATAGATAGATACAGATAGGTAGGTAGGTAGATAGATACAGATAGGTAGGTAGGTAGATAGATAGATAGATGAAGATAGGTAGGTAGGTAGGTAGGTAGATAGATAGAGATAGTTAGATAGGTAGATAGATAGATACAGATAGGTAGGTAGGTAGATAGATAGATAGAGATAGGTAGGTAGGTAGATATATAGATAGAGATAGGTAGGTAGGTAGATTGATAGATACAGATAGGTAGGTAGGGAGATAGATAGATACCGATAGGTAGGTAGGTAGGTAGATAGATAGAGATAGGTAGGTAGGTAGATAGATAGATAGAGATAGGTAGGTAGGTAGATAGATAGATAGAGATAGGTAGGTAGGTAGATAGATAGATAGATAGATAGAGATAGGTAGGTAGGTAGATAGATAGATACAGATAGGTACGTAGGTAGATAGATAGATAGATAGATAGATAGATAGATAGATAGATAGATAGATAGATAGATAGATAGATAAAGATAGGTAGGTAGGTAGGTAGATAGATAGAGATAGGTAGGTAGGTAGATTGATAGATACCGATAGGTAGGTAGGTCGATAGATAGATGCAGATATGTAGGCAGGTGGATAGATAGATACAGATATGTAGGTAGGTAGATAGATAGAGAGAGATAGGTAGGTAGGTAGGTAGGTAGATAGATAGAGATATGTAGGTAGGTAGGTAGATAGATAGAGATAGGTAGGTAGGTGGATAGATAGATAGAGATAGGTAGGTAGGTAGATTGATAGATACAGATAGGTAGGTAGGTAGGTAGATAGATAGATACAGATAGGTAGGTAGGTAGATAGATAGAGATAGGTAGGTAGGTAGATAGATAGATATAGATAGGTAGGTAGATAGAAAGATAGAGATATGTAGGTAGGTAGATAGATAGATAGACATAGGTAGGTACTTAGATTGATAGATACAGATAGGTAGGTAGGGAGATAGATAGATAGACATAGGTAGGTAGGTAGATAGATAAATACAGATAGGTAGGTAGGTAGATAGATAGATAGAGATAGGTAGGTAGGTAGATTGATAGATACAGATAGGTAGGTAGGTAGATAGATAGATACAGATAGGTAGGTAGGTAGGTAGGTAGATAGATAGATAGAGATATGTAGGAAGGTAGGTAGATAGATAGATAAAGATAGGTAGGTAGGTAGGTAGGTAGGTAGATAGATAGAGATAGGTAGGTAGGTAGATAGATAGATAGAGATAGGTAGTTAGGTAGATTTATAGATACAGATAGGTAGGTAGGTAGATTGATAGATACAGATAGGTAGGTAGGTAGATAGATAGATACAGATAGGTAGGTAGGTAGGTAGATAGATAGAGATAGGTAGGTAGGTAGATAGATAGATAGAGATATGTAGGTAGGTAGGTAGATAGATAGAGATAGGTAGGTAGGTAGATAGATAGATAGAGATAGGTAGGTAGGTAGATAGATAGATACAGATAGGTAGGTAGGTAGGTAGATAGATAGATACAGATAGGTAGGTAGGTAGATAGATAGAGATAGGTAGGTAGGTAGATAGATAGATAGAGATAGGTAGGTAGATTGATAGATACAGATAGGTAGGTAGGTAGATAGATAGATACAGATAGGTAGGTAGGTAGATAGATAGATAGATAGATAGATAGATAAAGATAGGTAGGTAGGTAGGTAGGTAGATAGATAGAGATAGGTAGGTAGGTAGATAGATAGATAGAGATAGGTAGGTAGGTAGATTGATAGATACAGATAGGTAGGTAGGTAGATTGATAGATACAGATAGGTAGGTAGGTAGATAGATAGATACAGATAGGTAGGTAGGTAGATAGATAGAGATAGGTAGGTAGGTAGATAGATAGATAGATAGAGATAGGTAGGTAGATAGATAGATAGAGATAGGTAGGTAGGTAGATTGATAGATACAGATAGGTAGGTAGATAGATAGATAGATAGATAGATAGATAGATAGATAGATAGATAGATAGATAGATAGATAGATAGATAGATAGATAAAGATAGGTAGGTAGGTAGGTAGATAGATAGATAGAGATAGATAGGTAGGTAGATTGATAGAGACAGATAGGTAGGTAGGTAGATAGATAGAAAGAGATAGGTAGGTAGGTAGATAGATAGATACAGATAGGTAGGTAGGTAGGTAGATAGATAGAGATAGGTAGGTAGGTAGGTAGATAGATAGAGATAGATAGGTAGGTAGATAGATAGATACAGATAGGTAGGTAGGTAGATTGATAGATACAGATAGGTAGGTAGGTAGATAGATAGATACAGATAGGTAGGTAGGTAGATAGATAGATAGATAGATAGATAAAGATAGGTAGGTAGGTAGGTAGGTAGGTAGATAGATAGAGATAGTTAGGTAGGTAGGTAGATAGATACAGATAGGTAGGTAGGTAGATAGAGAGATAGAGATAGGTAGGTAGGTAGGTAGATAGAGATAGGTAGGTAGGTAGATTGATAGATAAAGATAGGTAGGTAGGTAGATTGATAGATACAGATAGGTAGGTAGGTAGGTAGATAGATAGAGATAGGTAGGTAGGTAGATAGATAGATACAGATAGGTAGGTAGGTAGATAGATAGATAGAGATAGGTAGGTAGGTAGGTAGATAGATAGAGATAGGTAGGTAGGTAGGTAGATAGATAGATAGATAGATAGATAGATAGATAGATAGATAGATAGATAGATAGATAGATAGATAGATAGATAGATAGATAGATAAAGATAGGTAGGTAGGTAGGTAGATTGATAGAGATAGGTAGGTAGGTAGGTAGATAGATAGATACAGATAGGTAGGTAGGTAGATAGATAGAGATAGGTTGGTAGGTAGATAGATAAATACAGATAGGTAGGTAGGTAGGTAGATAGATAGAGATAGGTAGATAGGTAGATAGATAGATAGAGATAGGTAGGTAGGTAGATTGAGAGATACAGATAGGTAGGTAGGTAGGTAGATAGATAGATAGATAGATAGATAGATAGATAGATAGATAGATAGATAGATAGATAGATAGATAGATAGATAGATAGATAAAGATAGGTAGGTAGGTAGGTAGATTGATAGAGATAGGTAGGTAGGTAGGTAGATAGATAGAGATAGGTAGGTAGGTAGATAGATAGAGATAGGTAGGTAGGTAGATAGATAGTGATAGGTAGGTAGGTAGATAGATAGAGATAGGTAGGTAGGTAGATAGATACAGATAGGTAGGTAGGTAGATAGATAGATAGAGATAGGTAGGTAGGTAGATAGATAGATACAGATAGGTAGGTAGGTAGGTAGGTAGATAGATAGAGATAGGTAGGTAGGTAGATAGATAGAGATAAGTAGGTAGGTAGGTAGATAGATACAGATAGGTAGGTAGGTAGATAGATAGATAGAGATAGGTAGGTAGGTAGATAGATAGATACAGGTAGGTAGGTAGGTAGGTAGATAGATAGAGATAGGTAGGTAGGTAGATAGATAGAGATAGGTAGGTAGGTAGATAGATAGATAGATAGACATAGGTAGGTAGGTAGATTGATAGATACAGATAGGTAGGTAGGTAGATAGATAGATACAGATAGGTAGGTAGGTAGATAGATAGATACAGATAGGTAGGTAGATAGGTAGATAGATAGAGATAGGTAGGTAGGTAGATAGATAGATAGATAGATAGATAGAGATAGGTAGGTAGGTAGGTAGATTGATAGATACAGATAGGTAGGTAGATAGATAGATAGATAGAGATAGGTAGGTAGGTAGGTAGATAGATAGAGATAGGTAGGTAGGTAGGTAGATAGATAGAGATAGGTAGGTAAGTAGATAGATAGATACAGATAGGTAGGTAGGTAGGTAGATAGATAGATAGAGATAGATAGATACAGATAGGTAGGTAGGTAGATAGATACAGATAGGTAGGTAGGTAGATAGATAGATAGATGAAGATAGGTAGGTAGGTAGGTAGGTAGATAGATAGAGATAGTTGGATAGGTAGATAGATAGATACAGATAGGTAGGTAGGTAGATAGATAGATAGAGATAGGTAGGTAGGTAGATATATAGATAGAGATAGGTAGGTAGGTAGATTGATAAATACAGATAGGTAGGTAGGTAGATAGATAGATACCGATAGGTAGGTAGGTAGGTAGATAGATAGAGATAGGTAGGTAGGTAGATAGATAGATAGAGATAGGTAGGTAGGTAGATAGATAGATAGAGATAGGTAGGTAGGTAGATAGATAGATAGATAGATAGAGATAGGTAGGTAGGTAGATAGATAGATACAGATAGGTACGTAGGTAGAAAGATAGATAGATAGATAGATAGATAGATAGATAGATAGATAGATAGATAGATAGATAGATAGATAGATAGATAGATAGATAGATAGATAGATAGATAGATAGATAGATAAAGATAGGTAGGTAGGTAGGTAGATAGATAGAGATAGGTAGGTAGGTAGATTGATAGATACCGATAGGTAGGTAGGTAGATAGATAGATGCAGATATGTAGGCAGGTGGATAGATAGATACAGATATGTAGGTAGGTAGATAGATAGAGAGAGATAGGTAGGTAGGTAGGTAGGTAGATAGATAGAGATATGTAGGTAGGTAGGTAGATAGATAGAGATAGGTAGGTAGGTGGATAGATAGATAGAGATAGGTAGGTAGGTAGATTGATAGATACAGATAGGTAGGTAGGTAGGTAGATAGATAGATACAGATAGGTAGGTAGGTAGATAGATAGAGATAGGTAGGTAGGTAGATAGATAGATATAGATAGGTAGGTAGATAGAAAGATCGAGATATGTAGGTAGGTAGATAGATAGATAGACATAGGTAGGTAGGTAGATTGCTAGATACAGATAGGTAGGTAGGGAGATAGATAGATAGACATAGGTAGGTAGGTAGATAGATAAATACAGATAGGTAGGTAGGTAGATAGATAGATAGAGATAGGTAGGTAGGTAGATTGATAGATACAGATAGGTAGGTAGGTAGATAGATAGATACAGATAGGTAGGTAGGTAGGTAGGTAGATAAATAGATAGAGATAGGTAGGAAGGTAGGTAGATAGATAGATAAAGATAGGTAGGTAGGTAGGTAGGTAGGTAGATAGATAGAGATAGGTAGGTAGGTAGATAGATAGATAGAGATAGGTAGTTAGGTAGATTTATAGATACAGATAGGTAGGTAGGTAGATTGATAGATACAGATAGGTAGGTAGGTAGATAGATAGATACAGATAGGTAGGTAGGTAGGTAGATAGATAGAGATAGGTAGGTAGGTAGATAGATAGATAGAGATATGTAGGTAGGTAGGTAGATAGATAGAGATAGGTAGGTAGGTAGATAGATAGATAGAGATAGGTAGGTAGGTAGATAGATAGATACAGATAGGTAGGTAGGTAGGTAGATAGATAGATACAGATAGGTAGGTAGGTAGATAGATAGAGATAGGTAGGTAGGTAGATAGATAGATAGAGATAGGTAGGTAGATTGATAGATACAGATAGGTAGGTAGGTAGATAGATAGATACAGATAGGTAGGTAGGTAGATAGATAGATAGATAGATAGATAGATAGATAGATAGAGATAGGTAGGTAGGTAGATTGATAGATACAGATAGGTAGGTAGGTAGATAGATAGATACAGATAGGTAGGTAGGTAGATAGATAGATAGAGATAGGTAGATAGGTAGATAGATAAAGATAGGTAGGTAGGTAGGTAGGTAGATAGATAGAGATAGGTAGGTAGGTAGGTAGATAGATAGAGATAGGTAGGTAGGTAGGTAGGTAGATAGATAGAGATAGGTAGGTTGGTAGATAGATAGAGATAGGTAGGTAGGTAAATAGATAGAGATAGGTAGGTAGGTAGATAGATACAGATAGGTAGGTAGGTAGATAGATAGATAGAGATAGGTAGGTAGGTAGATAGATAGATAGACATAGGTAGGTAGGTAGATTGATAAATACAGATAGGTAGGTAGGTAGATAGATAGATACAGATAGGTAGGTAGGTAGATAGATAGATAGATACAGATAGGTAGGTAGGTAGGTAGATAGATAGATAGATAGATAGATAGATAGATAGATAGAGATAGGTAGGTAGGTAGATTGATAGATACAGATAGGTAGGTAGGTAGATAGATAGATACAGATAGGTAGGTAGGTAGATAGATAGATAGAGATAGGTAGATAGGTAGATAGATACAGATAGGTAGGTAGGTAGATAGATAGATAGATATAGGTAGGTAGGTAGATTGACAGATACAGATAGGTAGGTAGGTAGATTGATAGATACAGATAGGTAGGTAGGTAGATAGATAGATACAGATAGGTAGGTAGGTAGGTAGATAGATAGAGATAGGTATGTAGGTAGATAGATAGATAGATAGATAGAGATAGGTAGGTAGGTAGATAGATAGAGATAGGTAGGTAGGTTGGTAGATAGATAGAGATAGATAGGTAGGTAGATTGATAGAGACAGATAAGTAGGTAGGTAGATAGATAGATAGAGATAGGTAGGTAGGTAGATAGATAGATACAGATAGGTAGGTAGATAGATAGATAGATAGATAGATAGATAGATAGATAGATAGATAGATAGATAGATAGATAGATAGATAGATAGATAGATAGATAGATAGATATGGGTAGGTAGGTAGATAGATAGATACAGATAGGTAGGTAGGTAGGTAGATAGATAGAGATAGGTAGGTAGGTAGATAGATAGATAGAGATAGGTAGGTAGGTAGGTAGATAGATAGAGATAGGTAGGTAGGTAGGTAGGTAGGTAGATAGATAGAGATAGGTAGGTAGATAGATAGAGATAGGTAGGTAGGTAGATAGATAGAGATAGGTAGGTAGGTAGGTAGATACAGATAGGTAGGTAGGTAGATAGATAGATAGAGATAGGTAGGCAGGTAGATAGATAGATAGACATAGGTAGATAGGTAGATTGATAGATACAGATATGTAGGTAGGTAGATAGATAGATACAGATAGGTACGTAGGTAGATAGATAGATACAGATAGGTAGGTAGGTAGGTAGATAGATAGAGATAGGTAGGTAGATAGATAGAGATAGGTAGGTAGGTAGATAGATAGATACAGATAGGTAGGTAGGTAGGTAGATAGATAGAGATAGGTAGGTAGGTAGATAGATAGATACAGATAGGTAGGTAGGTAGGTAGATAGATAGAGATAGGTAGGTAGGTAGATAGATAGATAGAGATAGGTAGGTAGGTAGATTGATAGATACAGATAGGTAGGTAGGTAGGTAGGTAGGTAGGTAGGTAGATAGATAGATAGATAGATAGATAGATAGATAGATAGATAGATAGATAGATAGATAGATAGATAGATAGATAGATAGATAGATAGATAAAGATAGGTAGGTAGGTAGGTAGATAGACAGAGATAGGTTGGTAGGTAGGTAGGTAGATAGATAGATATAGGTAGGTAGGTAGATAGATAGATAGAGATAGGTAGGTAGGTAGATAGATAGATACAGATAGGTAGGTAGGTAGGTAGATAGATAGATAGAGATAGTTAGGTAGGTAGGTAGATAGATACAGATAGGTAGGTAGGTAGATAGATAGATAGAGATAGGTAGGTAGGTAGATAGATAGATAGAGATAGGTAGGTAGGTAGATTGATAGATACAGATAGGTAGGTAGGTAGATTGATAGATACAGATAGGTAGGTAGGTAGGTAGATAGATAGAGATAGGTAGGTAGGTAGAAAGATAGATAGAGATAGGTAGGTAGGTAGGTAGATAGATAGAGATAGGTAGGTAGGTAGATAGATAGATAGAGATAGGTAGGAAGGTAGATAGATAGATACAGATAGGTAGGTTGATAGATAGATAGATAGATAGAGATAGGTAGGTAGGTAGATTGATAAATACAGATATGTAGGTAGGTAGATAGATAGATACAGATAGGTAGTTAGGTAGATAGATAGATACAGATAGGTAGGTAGGTAGGTAGGTAGATAGATAGAGATAGGTAGGTAGGTAGATAGATAGATAGAGATAGGTAAGTAGGTAGATAGATAGAGATAGGTAGGTAGGTAGATAGATACAGATAGGTAGGTAGGTAGATACATAGATAGAGATAGGTAGGTAGGTAGATAGATAGATAGACATAGGTAGGTAGGTAGATTGATAGATACAGATAGGTAGGTAGGTAGATAGATAGATACAGATAGGTAGGTAGGTAGATAGATAGATACAGATAGGTAGGTAGGTAGGTAGATAGATAGAGATAGGTAGGTAGGTAGATAGATGGATAGAGATAGGTAGGTAGGTAGATTGATAGATACAGATAGGTAGGTAGGTAGATAGATAGATACAGATAGGTAGGTAGGTAGATAGATAGATATAGATAGGTAGGTAGATAGAAAGATAGAGATACGTAGGTAGGTAGATAGATAGATAGACATAGGTAGGTAGGTAGATTGATAGATACAGATAGCTAGGTAGGGAGATAGATAGATAGAGATAGATAGGTAGGTAGATAGATAAATACAGATAGGTAGGTAGGTAGATAGATAGATAGAGATAGGTAGGTAGGTAGATTGATAGATACAGATAGGTAGGTAGGTAGATAGATAGATACAGATAGGTAGGTAGGTAGGTAGATAGATAGATAGAGATAGGTAGGTAGGTAGGTAGATAGATAGATAAAGATAGGTAGGTAGGTAGGTAGGTAGATAGATAGAGATAGGTAGGTAGGTAGATTGATAGATACAGATAGGTAGGTCGGTAGATTGATAGAAACAGATAGGTAGGTAGGTAGATAGATAGATACAGATAGGTAGGTAGGTAGGTAGATAGATAGAGATAGGTAGGTAGGTAGATAGATAGATAGAGATATGTAGGTAGGTAGGTAGATAGATAGAGATAGGTAGGTAGGTAGATAGATAGATAGAGATAGGTAGGTAGGTAGATAGATAGATAGATAGATAGATAGATAGATACAGATAGGTAGGTAGGTAGATAGATAGAGATAGGTAGGTAGGTAGATAGATAGATAGAGATAGGTAGGTAGATTGATAGATACGGATAGGTAGGTAGGTAGATAGATAGATACAGATAGGTAGGTAGGTAGATAGATAGATAGATAAAGATAGGTAGGTAGGTAGGTAGGTAGGTAGATAGATAGAGATAGGTATGTAGGTAGATAGATAGATAAATACAGATAGGTAGGTAGGTAGATAGATAGATAGATAGACATAGGTAGGTAGGTAGATTGATAGATACAGATAGGTAGGTAGGTAGATAGATAGATACAGATAGGTAGGTAGGTAGATAGATAGATACAGATAGGTAGGTAGGTAGGTAGATAGAGAGAGATAGGTAGGTAGGTACATAGATAGAGATAGGTAGGTAGGTAGATAGATAGAGATAGGTAGGTAGGTAGATAGATAGATACAGATAGGTAGGTAGGTAGGTAGATATATAGAGATAGGTAGGTAGGTAGATAGATAGATACAGATAGGTAGCTAGGTAGGTAGATAGATAGAGATAGGTAGGTAGGTAGATAGATAGATAGAGATAGGTAGGTAGGTAGATTGATAGATACAGATAGGTAGGTAGGTAGATAGATAGATAGATAGATGATAGATAGATAGATAGATAGATAGATAGATAGATAGATAGGTAGATAGATAGATAGATAGATAGATAAAGATAGGTAGGTAGGTAGGTAGATAGATAGAGATAGGTAGGTAGGTAGGTACGTAGATAGATAGATAGAGATAGGTAGGTAGGTAGATAGATAGATACAGATAGGTAGATAGGTAGGTAGATAGATAGATAGATAGAGATAGATAGGTAGCTAGATTGATAGAGACAGATATGTAGGTAGGTAGATAGATAGAAAGAGATAGGTAGGTAGGTAGATAGATAGATAGATACAGATAGGTAGTTAGGTAGGTAGATAGATAGAGATAGGTAGGTAGGTAGGTAGATATATAGAGATAGATAGGTAGGTAGGTAGATAGATACAGATAGGTAGGTAGGTAGATAGATAGATAGATACAGATAGGTAGTTAGGTAGGTAGATAGATAGAGATAGGTAGGTAGGTAGGTAGATAGATAGAGATAGTTAGGTAGGTAGGTAGATAGATAGAGATAGGTAGGTAGGTAGATAGATAGATAGATACAGATAGGTAGGTAGGTAGATAGATAGATAGAGATAGGTAGGTAGGTAGATAGATAGATAGATAGATAGAGATAGGTAGGTAGGTAGATTGATAGATACAGATAGGTAGGTAGGTTGATAGATACAGATAGGTAGGTAGGTAGGTAGATATATAGAGATAGGTAGGTAGGTAGATAGATAGATAGAGATAGGTAGGTAGGTAGGTAGATAGATAGAGATTGGTAGGTAGGTAGATAGATAGATAGATAGATAGATAGAGATAGGTAGGTAGGTAGATAGATAGATACAGATAGGTAGGTAGATAAATAGATAGATAGAGATAGGTAGATAGATAGATAAAGATAGGTAGGTAGGTAGGTAGATAGATAGATAGAGATAGGTAGGTAGGTAGATATATAAATACAGATAGGTAGGTAGGTAGGTAGATAGATAGAGATAGGTACGTAGGTAGATAGATAGATAGAGATAGGTAGGTAAGTAGATTGATAGATAAAGATAGGTAGGTATGTAGGTAGGTAGATAGATAGATAGATAGATAGATAGATAGATAGATAGATAGATAGATAGATAGATAGATAGATAGATAGATAAAGATAGGTAGGTAGGTAGGTAGATAGATAGAGATAGGTAGGTAGGTAGGTAGGTAGATAGATAGAGATAGGTAGGTAGGTAGATAGATAGAGATAGGTAGGTAGGTAGGTAGATAGATACAGATAGGTAGGTAGGTAGATAGATAGATAGAGATAGGTAGGTAGGTAGATAGATAGATACAGATAGGTAGGTAGGTAGGTAGGTAGATAGATAGAGATAGGTAGGTAGGTAGATAGATAGAGATAGGTAGGTAGGTAGATAGATAGATAGATAGACATAGGTAGGTAGGTAGATTGATAGATACAGATAGGTAGGTAGGTAGATAGATAGATACAGATAGGTAGGTAGGTAGATAGATAGATACAGATAGGTAGGTAGGTAGGTAGATAGATAGAGATAGGTAGGTAGGTAGGTAGGTAGATAGATAGATAGATAGATAGATAGATAGAGATAGGTAGGTAGGTAGATTGATAGATACAGATAGGTAGGTAGGTAGGTAGGTAGATAGATAGAGATAGGTAGGTAGATAGATAGATAGAGATAGATAGGTAGGTAGATTGATAGAGACAGATAGGTAGGTAGGTAGATAGATAGAAAGAGATAGGTAGGTAGGTAATTAGATAGATACAGATAGGTAGGTAGGTAGGTAGGTAGATAGATAGAGATAGGTAGGTAGGTAGGTAGATAGATAGAGATAGATAGGTAGGTAGATAGATAGATAGAGATAGGTATGTAGGTAGATTGATAGATACAGATAGGTAGGTAGGTAGATAGATAGATACAGATAGGTAGGTAGGTAGATAGATAGATAGATAGATAAAGATAGGTAGGTAGGTAGGTAGGTAGGTAGATAGATAGAGATAGTTAGGTAGGTAGGTAGATAGATACAGATAGGTAGGTAGGTAGATAGAGAGATAGAGATAGGTAGGTAGGTAGATAGATAGATAGACATAGGTAGGTAGGTAGATTGATAGATACAGATAGGTAGGTAGGTAGATTGATAGATACAGATAGGTAGGTAGATAGATAGATAGATAGAGATAGGTAGGTAGGTAGATAGATAGATACAGATAGGTAGGTAGGTAGGTAGATAAATAGATAGAGATAGGTAGGTAGGTAGATAGATAGATAGAGATAGGTAGGTAGGTAGATTGATAGATACAGATAGGTAGGTAGGTAGATAGATAGATAGATATATAGATAGATAGATAGATAGATAGATAGATAGATAGATAGATAGATAGATAGATAGATAGATAGATAGATAGATAGATAGATAAA
This sequence comes from Crotalus adamanteus, assembly GCA_039797435.1. Classification (NCBI taxonomy): domain Eukaryota; kingdom Metazoa; phylum Chordata; class Lepidosauria; order Squamata; family Viperidae; genus Crotalus; species Crotalus adamanteus. The sequence goes on along the minus strand of JAOTOJ010000021.1, from coordinate 42,629 downwards.
GATAGGTAGGTAGGTAGGTAGATAGATAAAGATAGGCAGGTAGGTAGGTAGGTAGATAGATAGAGATAGGTAGGTAGGTAGATAGATAGAGATAGGTAGGTAGGTAGATAGATAGAGATAGGTAGGTAGGTAGATATATACAGATAGGTAGGTAGATAGATAGAGATAGGTAGGTAGGTAGATAGATAGATAGACATAGGTAGGTAGGTAGATTGATAAATACAGATAGGTAGGTAGGTAGATAGATAAATACAGATAGGTAGGTAGGTAGATAGATAGATACAGATAGGTAGGTAGGTAGGTAGATAGATAGAGATAGGTAGGTAGGTAGATAGATAGATAGAGATAGGTAGGTAGGTAGATAGATAGAGATAGGTAGGTAGGTAGATAGATACAGATAGGTAGGTAGGTAGATAGATAGATAGAGATAGGTAGGTAGGTAGATAGATAGATAGACATAGGTAGGTAGGTAGATTGATAGATACAGATAGGTAGGTAGGTAGATAGATAGATACAGATAGGTAGGTAGGTAGAAAGATAGATACAGATAGGTAGGTAGGTAGGTAGATAGATAGAGATAGGTAGGTAGGTAGATAGATAGAGATAGGTAGGTAGGTAGATAGATAGATACAGATAGGTAGGTAGGTAGGTAGATAGATAGAGATAGGTAGGTAGGTAGGTAGATAGATGCAGATAGGTAGGTAGGTAGGTAGATAGATAGAGATAGGTAGGTAGGTAGATAGATAGATAGAGATAGGTAGGTAGGTAGATTGATAGATAGAGATAGGTAGGTAGGTAGGTAGGTAGGTAGATAGATAGATAGATAGATAGATAGATAGATAGATAGATAGATAGATAGATAGATAGATAGATAGATAGATAGATAGATTCATAGATAGATAGATAGATAGATAGATAGATAGATAGATAGATAGATAGATAGATAGATAGATAGATAGATAGATAGATAGATAGATAGATAAAGATAGGTAGGTAGGTAGCTAGATAGATAGAGATAGGTTGGTAGGTAGGTAGGTAGATAGATAGATAGATAGAGATAGGTAGGTAGGTAGATAGATAGATAGACATAGGTAGGTAGGTAGATAGATACAGATAGGTAGGTAGGTAGGTAGATAGATAGATAGATAGATAGATAGAGATAGATAGGTAGGTAGATTGATAGAGACAGATAGGTAGGTAGGTAGATAGATAGAAAGAGATAGGTAGGTAGGTAGATAGGTAGATAGATACAGATAGGTAGGTAGGTAGGTAGATAGATAGAGATAGTTAGGTAGGTAGGTAGATAGATACAGATAGGTAGGTAGGTAGATAGATAGATAGAGATAGGTAGGTAGGTAGGTAGATAGATAGACATAGGTAGGTAGGTAGATTGATAGATACAGATAGGTAGGTAGGTAGGTAGATAGATAGAGATAGGTAGGTAGGTAGATAGATAGATAGAGATAGGTAGGTAGGTAGATAGATAGAGATAGGTAGGTAGGTAGATAGATACAGATAGGTAGGTAGGTAGATAGATAGATAGATAGAGATAGGTAGGTAGGTAGATAGATAGATAGACATAGGTAGGTAGGTAGATTGATAGATACAGATAGGTAGGTAGGTAGATAGATAGATACAGATAGGTAGGTAGGTAGAAAGATAGATACAGATAGGTAGGTAGGTAGGTAGATAGATAGAGATAGGTAGGTAGGTAGATAGATAGAGATAGGTAGGTAGGTAGATAGATAGATACAGATAGGTAGGTAGGTAGGTAGATAGATAGAGATAGGTAGGTAGGTAGGTAGATAGATGCAGATAGGTAGGTAGATAGGTAGATAGATACAGATAGGTAGGTAGGTAGGTAGATAGATAGAGATAGGTAGGTAGGTAGATAGATAGATAGAGATAGGTAGGTAGGTAGATTGATAGATAGAGATAGGTAGGTAGGTAGGTAGGTAGATAGATAGATAGATAGATAGATAGATAGATAGATAGATAGATAGATAGATAGATAGATAGATAGATTCATAGATAGATAGATAGATAGATAGATAGATAGATAGATAGATAGATAGATAGATAAAGATAGGTAGGTAGGTAGCTAGATAGATAGAGATAGGTTGGTAGGTAGGTAGGTAGATAGATAGATAGATAGAGATAGGTAGGTAGGTAGATAGATAGATAGACATAGGTAGGTAGGTAGATTGATAAATACAGATAGGTAGGTAGGTAGATAGATAAATACAGATAGGTAGGTAGGTAGATAGATAGATACAGATAGGTAGGTAGGTAGGTAAATAGATAGAGATAGGTAGGTAGGTAGATAGATAGATAGAGATAGGTAGGTAGGTAGATAGATAGAGATAGGTAGGTAGGTAGATAGATACAGATAGGTAGGTAGGTAGATAGATAGATAGAGATAGGTAGGTAGGTAGATAGATAGATAGACATAGGTAGGTAGGTAGATTGATAGATACAGATAGGTAGGTAGGTAGATAGATAGATACAGATAGGTAGGTAGGTAGAAAGATAGATACAGATAGGTAGGTAGGTAGGTAGATAGATAGAGATAGGTAGGTAGGTAGATAGATAGAGATAGGTAGGTAGGTAGATAGATAGATACAGATAGGTAGGTAGGTAGGTAGATAGATAGAGATAGGTAGGTAGGTAGGTAGATAGATGCAGATAGGTAGGTAGGTAGATAGATAGAGATAGGTAGGTAGGTAGATAGATAGATAGAGATAGGTAGGTAGGTAGATTGATAGATAGAGATAGGTAGGTAGGTAGGTAGGTAGATAGATAGATAGATAGATAGATAGATAGATAGATAGATAGATAGATAGATAGATAGATAGATAGATAGATAGATAGATAGATAGATAGATTCATAGATAGATAGATAGATAGATAGATAGATAGATAGATAGATAGATAGATAGATAGATAGATAAAGATAGGTAGGTAGGTAGCTAGATAGATAGAGATAGGTTGGTAGGTAGGTAGGTAGATAGATAGATAGATAGAGATAGGTAGGTAGGTAGATAGATAGATAGAGATAGGTAGGTAGGTAGATAGATACAGATAGGTAGGTAGGTAGATAGATAGATAGATAGATAGATAGATAGATAGAGATAGATAGGTAGGTAGATTGATAGAGACAGATAGGTAGGTAGGTAGATAGATAGAAAGAGATAGGTAGGTAGGTAGATAGGTAGATAGATACAGATAGGTAGGTAGGTAGGTAGATAGATAGAGATAGTTAGGTAGGTAGGTAGATAGATACAGATAGGTAGGTAGGTAGATAGATAGATAGAGATAGGTAGGTAGGTAGGTAGATAGATAGACATAGGTAGGTAGGTAGATTGATAGATACAGATAGGTAGGTAGGTAGGTAGATAGATAGAGATAGGTAGGTAGGTAGATAGATAGATAGAGATTGGTAGGTAGGTAGGTAGATAGATAGAGATAGGTAGGTAGGTAGATAGATAGATAGAGATAGGTAGGTAGGTAGATAGATAGATACAGATAGGTAGGTAGATAGATAGATAGATAGATAGAGATATGTAGGTAGGTAGATTGATAAATACAGATAGGTAGGTAGGTAGATAGATAGATACAGATAGGTAGGTAGGTAGATAGATAGATACAGATAGGTAGGTAGGTAGGTAGATAGATAGATAGAGATAGGTAGGTAGGTAGATAGATAGATAGAGATATGTAGGTAGGTAGATTGATAGATACACATAGGCAGGTAGGTAGGTAGGTAGGTAGATAGGTAGATAGATAGATAGATAGATAGATAGATAGATAGATAGATAGATAGATAGATAGATAGATAAAGATAGGTATGTAGGTAGGTAGATAGATAGAGATAGGTAGGTAGGTAGGTAGGTGGATAGATAGAGATAGGTAGGTAGGTAGATAGATAGAGATAGGTAGGTAGGTAGATAGATAGAGATAGGTAGGTAGGTAGATAGATAGATACAGATAGGTAGGTAGGTAGGTAGATAGATAGAGATAGGTAAGTAGGTAGATAGATAGATACAGATAGGTAGGTAGGTAGGTAGATAGATAGAGATAGGTAGGTAGGTAGATAGATAGATAGAGATAGGTAGGTAGGTAGGTAGGTAGATAGATAGAGATAGATAGGTAGGTAGGTAGGTAGATAGATAGATAGAGATAGGTAGGTAGGTAGATAGATAGATAGAGATAGGTAGGTAGGTAGATAGATAGATACAGATAGGTAGGTAGGTAGGTAGATAGATAGATAGAGAAAGATAGGTAGGTAGATTGATAGAGACAGATAGGTAGGTAGGTAGATAGATAGAAAGAGATAGGTAGGTAGGTAGATAGATACAGATAGGTAGGTAGGTAGGTAGATAGATAGAGAGAGGTAGGTAGGTAGGTAGATAGATAGAGATAGATAGGTAGGTAGATAGATAGATAGAGATAGGTAGGTAGGTAGATTAATAGATACAGATATGTAGGTAGGTAGATAGATAGATACAGATAGGTAGGTAGGTAGATAGATAGATAGATAAAGATAGGTAGGTAGGTAGGTAGGTAGATAGATAGAGATAGTTAGGTAGGTAGGTAGATAGATACAGATAGGTAGGTAGGTAGATAGAGAGATAGAGATAGGTAGGTAGGTAGATTGTTAGATACAGATAGGTAGGTAGGTAGATTGATAGATACAGATAGGTAGGTAGGTAGGTAGATAGATAGAGATAGGTGGGTAGGTAGGTAGATAGATAGAGATAGATAGGTAGGTAGATAGATAGATAGAGATAGGTAGGTAGGTAGATTAATAGATACAGATATGTAGGTAGGTAGATAGATAGATACAGATAGGTAGGTAGGTAGATAGATAGATAGATAAAGATAGGTAGGTAGGTAGGTAGGTAGATAGATAGAGATAGGTAGGTAGGTAGATAGATAGATAGAGATAGGTAGGTAGGTAGATAGATAGATACAGATAGGTAGGTAGGTAGATAGATAGATAGATAGATAGATAGATAGATAGATAGATAGATAGATAGATAGATAGATAGATAGATAGATAGAGATAGGTAGGTAGGTAGATAGATAGATACAGATAGGTTGGTAGGTAGGTAGATAGATAGAGATAGGTAGGTAGGTAGATAGATAGATAGAGATAGGTAGGTAGGTAGATTGATAGATACAGATAGGTAGATAGATAGATAGATAGATAGATAGATAGATAGATAGATAGATAGATAGATAGATAGATAGATAGATAGATAGATAGATAGATAGATAAAGATAGGTAGGTAGGTAGGTAGATAGATAGAGATAGGTAGGTAGGTAGGTAGGTAGATAGATAGAGATAGGTAGGTAGGTAGATAGATAGAGATAGGTAGGTAGGTAGATAGATAGAGATAGGTAGGTAGGTAGGTAGATACAGATAGGTAGGTAGGTAGATAGATAGATAGAGATAGGTAGGTAGGTAGATAGATAGATAGACATAGGTAGGTAGGTAGATTGATAGATACAGATAGGTAGGTAGGTAGATAGACAGATACAGATAGGTACGTAGGTAGATAGATAGATACAGATAGGTAGGTAGGTAGGTAGGTAGATAGATAGAGATAGGTAGGTAGATAGATAGAGATAGGTAGGTAGATAGATAGATACAGATAGGTAGGTAGGTAGGTAGATAGATAGAGATAGGTAGGTAGGTAGATAGATAGATACAGATAGGTAGGTAGGTAGGTAGATAGATAGAGATAGGTAGGTAGGTAGATAGATAGATAGAGATAGGTAGGTAGGTAGATTGATAGATACAGATAGGTAGGTAGGTAGGTAGGTAGATAAATAGATAGATAGATAGATAGATAGATAGATAGATAGATAGATAGATAGATAGATAGATAGATAGATAGATAAAGATAGGTAGGTAGGTAGGTAGATAGACAGAGATAGGTTGGTAGGTAGGTAGGTAGATAGATAGATAGAGATAGGTAGGTAGGTAGATAGATAGAGATAGGTAGGTAGGTAGATAGATAGATACAGATAGGTAGGTAGTTAGGTAGATAGATAGATAGAGATAGATAGGTAGGTAGATTGATAGAGACAGATAGGTAGGTAGGTAGATAGATAGAAAGAGATAGGTAGGTAGGTAGATAGGTAGATAGATACAGATAGGTAGGTAGGTAAGTAGATAGATAGAGATAGTTAGGTAGGTAGGTAGATAGATACAGATAGGTAGGTAGGTAGATAGATAGATAGAGATAGGTAGGTAGGTAGATAGATAGATAGAGATAGGTAGGTAGGTAGATTGATAGATACAGATAGGTAGGTAGGTAGATTGATAGATACAGATAGGTAGGTAGGTAGGTAGATAGATAGAGATAGGTAGGTAGGTAGAAAGATAGATAGAGATAGGTAGATAGGTAGGTAGATAGATAGAGATAGGTAGGTAGGTAGATAGATAGATAGAGATAGGTAGGTAGGTAGATAGATACAGATAGGTAGGTAGATAGATAGATAGATAGAGATAGGTAGGTAGGTAGATTGATAAATACAGATATGTAGGTAGGTAGATAGATAGATACAGATAGGTAGTTAGGTAGATAGATAGATACAGATAGGTAGGTAGGTAGGTAGGTAGATAGATAGAGATAGGTAGGTAGGTAGATAGATAGATAGAGATAGGTAAGTAGGTAGATAGATAGAGATAGGTAGGTAGGTAGATAGATACAGATAGGTAGGTAGGTAGATACATAGATAGAGATAGGTAGGTAGGTAGATAGATAGATAGACATAGGTAGGTAGGTAGATTGATAGATACAGATAGGTAGGTAGGTAGATAGATAGATACAGATAGGTAGGTAGGTAGATAGATAGATACAGATAGGTAGGTAGGTAGGTAGATAGATAGAGATAGGTAGGTAGGTAGATAGATAGATAGAGATATGTAGGTAGGTAGATTAATAGATACAGATATGTAGGTAGGTAGATAGATAGATACAGATAGGTAGGTAGGTAGATAGATAGATAGATAAAGATAGGTAGGTAGGTAGATAGATAGAGATAGTTAGGTAGGTAGGTAGATAGATACAGATAGGTAGGTAGGTAGATAGAGAGATAGAGATAGGTAGGTAGGTAGATTGTTAGATACAGATAGGTAGGTAGGTAGATTGATAGATACAGATAGGTAGGTAGGTAGGTAGATAGATAGAGATAGGTGGGTAGGTAGGTAGATAGATAGAAAGAGATAGGTAGGTAGGTAGGTAGGTAGATAGATAGAGATAGGTAGGTAGGTAGATAGATAGATAGAGATAGGTAGGTAGGTAGATAGATAGATACAGATAGGTAGGTAGATAGATAGATAGATAGATAGATAGATAGATAGATAGATAGATAGATAGATAGATAGATAGATAGATAGATAGATAGATAGAGATAGGTAGGTAGGTAGATAGATAGATACAGATAGGTAGGTAGATAGATAGATAAAGATAGGTAGGTAGGTAGGTAGATAGATAGAGATAGGTAGGTAGGTAGGTAGGTAGATAGATAGAGATAGGTAGGTAGGTAGATAGATAGAGATAGGTAGGTAGGTAGATAGATAGAGATAGGTAGGTAGGTAGATAGATAGAGATAGGTAGGTAGGTAGGTAGATACAGATAGGTAGGTAGGTAGATAGATAGATAGAGATAGGTAGGTAGGTAGATAGATAGATAGACATAGGTAGGTAGGTAGATTGATAGATACAGATAGGTAGGTAGGTAGATAGACAGATACAGATAGGTACGTAGGTAGATAGATAGATACAGATAGGTAGGTAGGTAGGTAGGTAGATAGATAGAGATAGGTAGGTAGATAGATAGAGATAGGTAGGTAGGTAGATAGATAGATACAGATAGGTAGGTAGGTAGGTAGATAGATAGAGATAGGTAGGTAGGTAGATAGATAGATACAGATAGGTAGGTAGGTAGGTAGATAGATAGAGATAGGTAGGTAGGTAGATAGATAGATAGAGATAGGTAGGTAGGTAGATTGATAGATACAGATAGGTAGGTAGGTAGGTAGGTAGGTAGATAAATAGATAGATAGATAGATAGATAGATAGATAGATAGATAGATAGATAGATAGATAGATAGATAGATAGATAGATAGATAGATAGATAGATAGATAGATAAAGATAGGTAGGTAGGTAGGTAGATAGACAGAGATAGGTTGGTAGGTAGGTAGGTAGATAGATAGATAGAGATAGGTAGGTAGGTAGATAGATAGCGATAGGTAGGTAGGTAGATAGATAGATACAGATAGGTAGGTAGGTAGGTAGATAGATAGATAGAGATAGATAGGTAGGTAGATTGATAGAGACAGATAGGTAGGTAGGTAGATAGATAGAAAGAGATAGGTAGGTAGGTAGATAGGTAGATAGATACAGATAGGTAGGTAGGTAAGTAGATAGATAGAGATAGTTAGGTAGGTAGGTAGATAGATACAGATAGGTAGGTAGGTAGATAGATAGATAGAGATAGGTAGGTAGGTAGATAGATAGATAGAGATAGGTAGGTAGGTAGATTGATAGATACAGATAGGTAGGTAGGTAGATTGATAGATACAGATAGGTAGGTAGGTAGGTAGATAGATAGAGATAGGTAGGTAGGTATAAAGATAGATAGAGATAGGTAGATAGGTAGGTAGATAGATAGAGATAGGTAGGTAGGTAGATAGATAGATAGAGATAGGTAGGTAGGTAGATAGATACAGATAGGTAGGTAGATAGATAGATAGATAGAGATAGGTAGGTAGGTAGATTGATAAATACAGATATGTAGGTAGGTAGATAGATAGATACAGATAGGTAGTTAGGTAGATAGATAGATACAGATAGGTAGGTAGGTAGGTAGGTAGATAGATAGAGATAGGTAGGTAGGTAGATAGATAGATAGAGATAGGTAAGTAGGTAGATAGATAGAGATAGGTAGGTAGGTAGATAGATTCAGATAGGTAGGTAGGTAGATACATAGATAGAGATAGGTAGGTAGGTAGATATATAGATAGACATAGGTAGGTAGGTAGATTGATAGATACAGATAGGTAGGTAGGTAGATAGATAGATACAGATAGGTAGGTAGGTAGATAGATAGATACAGATAGGTAGGTAGGTAGGTAGATAGATAGAGATAGGTAGGTAGGTAGATAGATAGATAGAGATAGGTAGGTAGGTAGATTAATAGATACAGATATGTAGGTAGGTAGATAGATAGATAGATACAGATAGGTAGGTAGGTAGATAGATAGATAGATAAAGATAGGTAGGTAGGTAGGTAGGTAGGTAGATAGAGATAGTTAGGTAGGTAGGTAGATAGATACAGATAGGTAGGTAGGTAGATAGAGAGATAGAGATAGGTAGGTAGGTAGATTGTTAGATACAGATAGGTAGGTAGGTAGATTGATAGATACAGATAGGTAGGTAGGTAGGTAGATAGATAGAGATAGGTGGGTAGGTAGGTAGATAGATAGAAAGAGATAGGTAGGTAGGTAGGTAGGTAGATAGATAGAGATAGGTAGGTAGGTAGATAGATAGATAGAGATAGGTAGGTAGGTAGATAGATAGATACAGATAGGTAGGTAGGTAGATAGATAGATAGATAGATAGATAGATAGATAGATAGATAGATAGATAGATAGATAGATAGATAGATAGATAGATAGATAGATAGATAGAGATAGGTAGGTAGGTAGATAGATAGATACAGATAGGTAGGTAGATAGATAGATAGATAGATAGATAGATAGATAGATAGATAGATAGATAGATAGATAGATAGATAGATAGATAGATAGATAGATAAAGATAGGTAGGTAGGTAGGTAGATAGATAGAGATAGGTAGGTAGGTAGGTAGGTAGGTAGATAGATAGAGATAGGTAGGTAGGTAGATAGATAGAGATAGGTAGGTAGGTAGATAGATAGAGATAGGTAGGTAGGTAGGTAGATACAGATAGGTAGGTAGGTAGATAGATAGATAGAGATAGGTAGGTAGGTAGATAGATAGATAGACATAGGTAGGTAGGTAGATTGATAGATACAGATAGGTAGGTAGGTAGATAGATAGATACAGATAGGTACGTAGGTAGATATATAGATACAGATAGATAGGTAGGTAGGTAGGTAGATAGATAGAGATAGGTAGGTAGATAGATAGAGATAGGTAGGTAGGTAGATAGATAGATACAGATAGGTAGGTAGGTAGGTAGATAGATAGAGATAGGTAGGTAGGTAGATAGATAGATACAGATAGGTAGGTAGGTAGGTAGATAGATAGAGATAGGTAGGTAGGTAGATAGATAGATAGAGATAGGTAGGTAGGTAGATTGATAGATACAGATAGGTAGGTAGGTAGGTAGGTAGATAAATAGATAGATAGATAGATAGATAGATAGATAGATAGATAGATAGATAGATAGATAGATAGATAGATAGATAGATAGATAAAGATAGGTAGGTAGGTAGGTAGATAGACAGAGATAGGTTGGTAGGTAGGTAGGTAGATAGATAGATAGAGATAGGTAGGTAGGTAGATAGATAGAGATAGGTAGGTAGGTAGATAGATAGATACAGATAGGTAGGTAGGTAGGTAGATAGATAGATAGAGATAGATAGGTAGGTAGATTGATAGAGACAGATAGGTAGGTAGGTAGATAGATAGAAAGAGATAGGTAGGTAGGTAGATAGGTAGATAGATACAGATAGGTAGGTAGGTAGGTAGATAGATAGAGATAGTTAGGTAGGTAGGTAGATAGATACAGATAGGTAGGTAGGTAGATAGATAGATAGAGATAGGTAGGTAGGTAGATAGATAGATAGAGATAGGTAGGTAGGTAGATTGATAGATACAGATAGGTAGGTAGGTAGATTGATAGATACAGATAGGTAGGTAGGTAGGTAGATAGATAGAGATAGGTAGGTAGGTAGAAAGATAGATAGAGATAGGTAGATAGGTAGGTAGATAGATAGAGATAGGTAGGTAGGTAGATAGATAGATAGAGATAGGTAGGTAGGTAGATAGATACAGATAGGTAGGTAGATAGATAGATAGATAGAGATAGGTAGGTAGGTAGATTGATAAATACAGATATGTAGGTAGGTAGATAGATAGATACAGATAGGTAGTTAGGTAGATAGATAGATACAGATAGGTAGGTAGGTAGGTAGGTAGATAGATAGAGATAGGTAGGTAGGTAGATAGATAGATAGAGATAGGTAAGTAGGTAGATAGATAGAGATAGGTAGGTAGGTAGATAGATACAGATAGGTAGGTAGGTAGATACATAGATAGAGATAGGTAGGTAGGTAGATAGATAGACAGACATAGGTAGGTAGGTAGATAGATAGATACAGATAGGTAGGTAGGTAGATAGATAGATACAGATAGGTAGGTAGGTAGATAGATAGATACAGATAGGTAGGTAGGTAGGTAGATAGATAGAGATAGGTAGGTAGGTAGATAGATAGATAGAGATAGGTAGGTAGATAGATTGATAGATACAGATAGGTAGGTAGGTAGATAGATAGATACAGATAGATAGGTAGGTAGATAGATAGAGATAGGTAGGTAGGTAGATAGATAGATATAGATAGGTAGGTAGATAGAAAGATAGAGATATGTAGGTAGGTAGATAGATAGATAGATAGACATAGGTAGGTAGGTAGATTGATAGATACAGATAGGTAGGTAGGGAGATAGATAGATAGAGATAGATAGGTAGGTAGATAGATAAATACAGATAGGTAGGTAGGTAGATAGATAGATAGAGATAGGTAGGTAGGTAGATTGATAGATACAGATAGGTAGGTAGGTAGATAGATAGATACAGATAGGTAGGTAGGTAGGTAGGTAGATAGATAGATAGATATAGGTAGGTAGGTAGGTAGATAGATAGATAAAGATAGGTAGGTAGGTAGGTATGTAGATAGATAGAGATAGGTAGGTAGGTAGATTGATAGATACAGATAGGTAGGAAGGTAGATTGATAGATACAGATAGGTAGGTAGGTAGATAGATAGATACAGATAGGTAGGTAGGTAGGTAGATAGATAGAGATAGGTAGGTAGGTAGATAGATAGATAGAGATATGTAGGTAGGTAGGTAGATAGATAGAGATAGGTAGGTAGATAGATAGATAGATAGATAGATAGATAGATAGATAGATAGATAGATAGATAGATAGATAGATAGATAAAGATAGGTAGGTAGGTAGGTAGATAGAGATAGGTAGGTAGGTAGGTAGGTAGATAGATAGAGATAGGTAGGTTGGTAGATAGATAGAGATAGGTAGGTAGGTAAATAGATAGAGATAGGTAGGTAGGTAGATAGATACAGATAGGTAGGTAGGTAGATAGATAGATAGAGATAGCTAGGTAGGTAGATAGATAGATAGACATAGGTAGGTAGGTAGATTGATAAATACAGATAGGTAGGTAGGTAGATAGATAGATACAGATAGGTAGGTAGGTAGATAGATAGATACAGATAGGTAGGTAGGTAGGTAGATAGATAGATAGAGATAGATAGGTAGGTAGATTGATAGAGACAGATAGGTAGGTAGGTAGATAGATAGAAAGAGATAGGTAGGTAGGTAGATAGATAGATACAGATAGGTAGGTAGGTAGGTAGATAGATAGAGATAGGTAGGTAGGTAGGTAGATAGATAGAGATAGATAGATAGGTAGGTAGATAGATAGATAGAGATAGGTAGGTAGGTAGATTAATAGATACAGATATGTAGGTAGGTAGATAGATAGATACAGATAGGTAGGTAGGTAGATAGATAGATAGATAAAGATAGGTAGGTAGGTAGGTAGGTAGATAGATAGAGATAGTTAGGTAGGTAGGTAGATAGATACAGATAGGTAGGTAGGTAGATAGAGAGATAGAGATAGGTAGGTAGGTAGATTGTTAGATACAGATAGGTAGGTAGGTAGATTGATAGATACAGATAGGTAGGTAGGTAGGTAGGTAGATAGAGATAGGTGGGTAGGTAGGTAGATAGAAAGAGATAGGTAGGTAGGTAGGTAGATAGATAGAGATAGGTAGGTAGGTAGATAGATAGATAGAGATAGGTAGGTAGGTAGATAGATAGATACAGATAGGTAGGTAGGTAGGTAGATAGATAGATAGATAGATAGATAGATAGATAGATAGATAGATAGATAGATAGATAGATAGATAGATAGATAGAGATAGGTAGGTAGGTAGATAGATAGATACAGATAGGTTGGTAGGTAGGTAGATAGATAGAGATAGGTAGGTAGGTAGATAGATAGATAGAGATAGGTAGGTAGGTAGATTGATAGATACAGATAGGTAGGTAGGTAGGTAGATAGATAGATAGATAGATAGATAGATAGATAGATAGATAGATAGATAGATAGATAGATAGATAGATAGATAGATAGATAGATAGATAGATAGATAGATAGATAGATAAAGATAGGTAGGTAGGTAGGTAGATAGATAGAGATAGGTAGGTAGGTAGGTAGGTAGGTAGATAGATAGAGATAGGTAGGTAGGTAGATAGATAGAGATAGGTAGGTAGGTAGATAGATAGATAGACATAGGTAGGTAGGTAGATTGATAGATACAGATAGGTAGGTAGGTAGATAGATAGATACAGATAGGTACGTAGGTAGATAGATAGATACAGATAGGTAGGTAGGTAGGTAGGTAGATAGATTGTAAGGACCCACCCCACTTTGCATCTTAAGAAGACAGAACTCTTGGAATAATTCTTCCAACAGGAATCCTTTATTAAGAGAAAATGGTTGCAGGCATGCTAGACAGGACTTGGGGTTCAAGCTCTCCCATTCAAGGTTTTAAGGGGTTCCCCAGTAGTCCCACCCAATCAACCCCCCTTCAGTGATAGTTTCAAGTATCACAATTCCACCCCCTTTCTTCTTCCGTCTGGATGGAGACTTCAGATAACTACATGAAAGGCAATTATTCTTCTTTGATATGCTAACGCTTAGAGGCCACAATAAACACACATTCAGTCCTTTGAAGTGTACTGAAGGAAGTGAGGGCCATAAAGCCCCTTTGCTCTCCCCCTTTTCTCCCTCTTATGGCAGAATCCAGAGAAGGCAGAATTGGGAGTTTCTATGTTTGATAATTAAAGATGAAATATAATTGGATTCTGACATCCGGCCCCTCTTAACAATAAGAGAGATCCACCTGAAAGAGAACACAAGTAAAAAATTTAGTTAGGCTTGTTAGGATACTCTGTGTGAAACTTCTTCAATAGCTTCGGGGCTCTGACGTGACGTTTATGGACCCACTCATTTTGTGAGGCAGGGAGGTGTTTCCAGGCAACTAGGTACTGAGTTGTTCCATGATATCTCCTAGAGTCAAGGATCTCTTTTATTTCGAAGTGTTGTTCCCCCTCCACCATGATTGGAGGTGGTGGGGGGGGGGGATTTTTGGCCGTAGAGGTGACTGATGCTCTCTTTTCAGCAAGCTGCAATGAAAAATTGGGTGTATTTGCCTGAGGTTTTTGGGTAATTCTAATTCTACTGTTACTGGATTTATGATCCTTTTAATTGGAAAAGGTCCTATATATTTTGGTCCAAGTTTTTTACAGGGCTGTAGGGACTTTAGGTATTTTGTAGATAAGTACACCATTTCTCCTATAATGAATGGTGTAGGCTCAACCCTTTTTTTATCGGCTTGTGCTTTGTATGCCCGCCTAGCTTCATCTAGTGATTTTCTGACTATTGGCCAGGTGTTTTGTAGGTTTTCCATCCATTCTTTCAGTGAAGGGATCGTTGGTTCTTTTGGGGTTAACTCTGGCATAGGGTTGAAACTTTGGCCGTTGGCTATTTGAAAAGGAGTGTAGCCTGTGCTGGAGTGGACTGCATTATTGTAGGCAACTTCTGCAAAAGGAAGTAAGTCCGTCCAATCACTCTGTTGGAAATTTAAAAAACATCTCAAATATTGCTCAAGTACCGACTGGCACCGTTCCGCTTGTCCATCTCCTTGAGGGTGGTGGCTAGATGTCAATCCCTGAGTGGTCCCTAAGAGGGATAAAAATTCCTTCCAAAATGCAGACGTAAATTGCACTCCCCTATCAGAGATGATGCGTTGGGGTGCCCCGTGCAATCTGTAAATGTGCTGGATGAAAAGTTTTGCTAAGGCCTTTGCAGTGGGAATTTTTTGGCAAGGGATAAAGTGCACCTGTTTGGAAAATAGGTCCGTGACTGTCCAGATAACAGTATTCCCATTGCTTTCAGGCAATTCCACTATAAAATCCATGGCTATTTCCCTCCAGGGGGCTGAGGGACTTGCCACTGGTTGTAACAGCCCTGGCGATTTCCCTTGCAACCTCTTTGCTGATGCACAGGTTGGGCAGCTGGCAACATAACTTTCTATGTCCTTTTTTATTGATGGCCACCAAAATTGCCGTTTAATTAAGTGTAAAGTTTTTACAAATCCAAAATGCCCTGCTGATTTTGTGTCATGGCAAAGTTGCATGAAAGTTAGTCTTTGAGTTGTTGGTATATATAACTTTTCCCCTACCCAAGGCAATCCGTCTCTCATTGTGCACACATGTTTGTTTTTCTGGAACCAATCATCTGTTTCCAAACTTTTTCTGAATTCAATCCCAGTTTGGCTGTCCAGTTGTGGTTTTATTTTGGCTTGGGTTCTTGTGGTTACTGGCGCTGCCAGTTGTGACTCTGCCATTATTGGTCTAGAGTCTGTGGTTCGTGCGCTGTTATATTGGGGCATGCGAGATAGTGCATCTGCCAGGAAGTTCTTTCTTCCTGGTAAATGTTTGAGCTTAAATTGGAATTGGTGAAAATGCTGGGACCAGCGGGCTTGTTTGGGATTGAGTTTCCTGGAAGTTTTCAGGGCTTCTAAATTTTTGTGATCAGTCCATACCTGGAAGGGGATTTTGTTGCCTTCCAGGAACTGTCGCCACGTGAGTAATGCCCAACGTATCCCATAAGCCTCCTTCTCCCATACGGGCCAGCGCTGTTCTGTTTCCGTGAGTTTCTTAGATGTATATGCACAGGGTTGCAATACTGCATCATCATTTTCTTGTAATAGCACAGCCCCCACTGCCACATCACTTGCATCTGCCTGTATTATGAAGGGCTTGTCCATGTCTGGGTGCCTTAGTACTGGTTCGGCAGAAAAAAGTCTCTTTAGTCTCTCAAACGCTGCTTGGCACTCCATGGTCCATGTTAGTGGCTGGCTAGGTTTTACTGAGGATGTTCCCTTCGTTTTTAGTAAGTTAGTGAGGGGCAAGGCTATCTGTGCAAATGAGGGGATGAATTGGCGGTAAAAATTTGCAAAGCCCAGGAAACTTTGTAGTTGTTTTCTTGTGCGGGGTGGTGCCCAATTTAGTACTGCTTCGACCTTCTCCGGGTCCATTTCAATACCCTGTGGGGATATGCGATAGCCTAGGTAGTCTATCTTTTCCTGGTGGAATTCGCATTTTGAGAGTTTGGCATATAGGTGAGCGGCTCGCAGCTTCTTTAAAACCGCTCTGACAAGTTTGACGTGTTCTTCTTTTGTTTCAGTAAAGATAAGAATGTCGTCCAAGTAAACAAGGACCCCCTTAAATAGGTGCTCCCTTAGAACGTCATTGATTAATTGCATAAAGACTGCAGGGCCCCCTTGTAATCCAAATGGCAAGACTTTGAATTGATAGCACCCCATGGGGCAGTTAAATGCAGTCTTCCATTCGTCCCCTTCCTTGATTCTCACGCGATAGTAAGCTTCCCTTAGGTCTAGTTTAGAAAAAAATTTCCCTTTCGATAGGTGTGACAGCATGTCTTTCATGAGGGGCAGCGGGTATAGGTTGCTTTCACTGATTGTATTCAGGGCCCTATAATCCACGCATAAACGTAAAGAACCATCCTTCTTCTCTCTAAAAAGGACCGGGGCAGCCACTTTAGGCTTGGCTGGCTCAATGAAACCTCTCTCCAGGTTTTTTTTTATAAATCTTTCCATTTCCTCCTTCTCCTTTGGGCTCATGGAGTATAATCTGGGCTTCGGGAGTTTTGCCCCAGGTTTGAATTCAATGGTACAGTCTGTGGGTCGGTGGGGGGGAAGCTCATTCGCCCTTTCCTCACTAAAAACTTCAGCAAGGTCCCTATATTCCTCTGGTATTTCTGTTAATCTTTTTTCCTCTCCTATGGATGCTTTTTCTATTCTTGATTCTGGTAGCCTCCCTTGGGGTTTTAAGTCCATAGGGTCCCCCTTCGGGAATTTGATTTCTGTCGTCCTCCAATTCACCCAGGGGTTCCATTTTTTCAACCATTCCATCCCTAGAATCATTGGGCATTCCATACCTGGGGTCACCACAAACGTTAAGTCCTCTTCATGGTTTCCCAGGGAGAGGTGTATTGGCAGAGTGGCTAGGGTAGCTGGCACCCCCCCTGCTATGGATCCATCTAGCTGGCCAAATGAGATTGGTTGTTCCAGTCTCCTGGATGGGATGCCCAGATTCCCCACTAGTGTTGGGCTAATAAGGCAGCGGGTGCAGCCAGAGTCTATTAAAGCTTTCACCTTCACAGCTTCGGGCATGGGGGGGATTAATATAGTCACTGTTTTGAAGATGGGTGTGATGCATCCACTTACCAGAGGTTCGCCCTCCGAGCTGTCGTCTGAGGCATCCACCGGCCCTGTGGTGTAGGCTGGAGTTCTTTCCCCTTGGTGAGCAGAGGTGGGGGTTTCTGCAATTTCCATCATTCTCATGGCCGTTTCTTTTGGCTTAGCTGAATACTTTCCGGGTTTGTTGATTGGGGATCTGTCTGGGTTGTGCTGGGGGGCCTTTGAGCGGCATTCTACAGCTCGATGCCCTTCTCTTCCGCATTTGAAACACCCCATTTGCTTCTTGGCTGTATCCGATGATTTCACCGGTCGGTGTGTCAGCTCAGGCGGGGGGCGGCTCCATTGTTTTCCTCGGCGGTGCCTCTTCAATATGTCGATCTCTGCTTCCTCTGCCAAGACGTACCATTCCTCAAGTTGATGTGGGTCCCCTCGGGGCAGGCAAGCATCATATAGATCATAGTTTAGTCCATCTTTGAAATGGCCAAGGAGGATGTCTTCTGGCCAATTCAGTTTGCTGGCAATGGCCCGGAATTCTTGTGTATACTCAGCCACTGGGCGTTTGCCTTGCTTCATCGTTGTTATCCTTTCACGGGCTTTGCGATCAGCCAGGGGGTCTTCAAATCGTCTTCTCAAAGAGGACATGAAACGGTTGAAGTTACTGAGTTCTGGGGCATTGGAGTCATGCAGGTTCACCACCCAATCTGCAGCTGGTCCATCCAGGGCAGATTGCACGATCCGGATGCGGGCTTTGTCGCTGGGGATGTCCTGCCCATATTCCTCCATGTAGCTGAGGACTTGGGTTAGGAAAAACCCCAAGCGTGTTGGCTCCCCTTTGAATTTCACCTCCAACGGTGGACGTCTTGGAATGGATCGGTGCCTCCATTGTGGGTGGTAGTGTTTTCCGTCCAGATTTCCATCTGTGGTCCGGTAGGGGGTGGGAGCTCCTGGATCAGTAAATGTCCCTGGGGTTGCAGGTTCCACGTCTCCCTCGGTGTCTCTCCCTTTGTGGCTCCAGGAACTGGGGCGGCCGTAGGGCTCAGGAATCTCCTCTCCTAGGGAGCTGAGAGTTCTCTTCATCAGGTCAATAGCTTTCTCTAGGATCCAGTCTGAGTACGGCATACAGCTTCCTCCCTCTTCACTTGCGTGCAGGGATTTCTCCATCTCCTGCTTCCATTCTGGTTGCTTGGTCCCCCGTCTCAGGGTCACTTTTCTTGATTCCTTTCCCCACTCGCTTTTCTTTCCAACGCCCATCGACCAGCGAGGCTTGTGGTCCTGTGTCTCCACCACTTCTTCTTCTGAGAAATCTGGCCTCTCGGATCCCAACATCTGGCAAGGTTCCAACTGGGTCAGCGGCTCTCTTTCCAGGGAGTTTTCTCCCTCTCTTGCTTCGTTGTCTGACATGGTAAATTTTTGCAAAATCCCCCGGCAAGGGTCTACCTTCCAGGTGGATTAATTTTGCAAGTCCTGTCTAATGTAAGGACCCACCCCACTTTGCATCTTAAGAAGACAGAACTCTTGGAATAATTCTTCCAACAGGAATCCTTTATTAAGAGAAAATGGTTGCAGGCATGCTAGACAGGACTTGGGGTTCAAGCTCTCCCATTCAAGGTTTTAAGGGGTTCCCCAGTAGTCCCACCAAATCAACCCCCCTTCAGTGATAGTTTCAAGTATCACAATTCCACCCACTTTCTTCTTCCGTCTGGATGGAGACTTCAGATAACTACATGAAAGGCAATTATTCTTCTTTGATATGCTAACGCTTAGAGGCCACAATAAACACACATTCAGTCCTTTGAAGTGTACTGAAGGAAGTGAGGGCCATAAAGCCCCTTTGCTCTCCCCCTTTTCTCCCTCTTATGGCAGAATCCAGAGAAGGCAGAATTGGGAGTTTCTATGTTTGATAATTAAAGATGAAATATAATTGGATTCTGACATAGATAGAGATAGGTAGGTAGATAGATAGAGATAGGTAGGTAGGTAGATAGATAGATACAGATAGGTAGGTAGGTAGGTAGATAGATAGAGATAGGTAGGTAGGTAGATAGATAGATACAGATAGGTAGGTAGGTAGGTAGATAGATAGAGATAGGTAGGTAGGTAGATAGATAGATAGAGATAGGTAGGTAGGTAGATTGATAGATACAGATAGGTAGGTAGGTAGGTAGGTAGATAAATAGATAGATAGATAGATAGATAGATAGATAGATAGATAGATAGATAGATAGATAAAGATAGGTAGGTAGGTAGGTAGATAGACAGAGATAGGTTGGTAGGTAGGTAGGTAGATAGATAGATAGAGATAGGTAGGTAGGTAGATGGATAGATACAGATAGGTAGATAGGTAGGTAGATAGATAGATAGAGATAGATAGGTAGGTAGATTGATAGAGACAGATAGGTAGGTAGGTAGATAGATAGAAAGAGATAGGTAGGTAGGTAGATAGGTAGATAGATACAGATAGGTAGGTAGGTAGGTAGATAGATAGAGATAGTTAGGTAGGTAGGTAGATAGATACAGATAGGTAGGTAGGTA